>CM076569.1:798639416-799071768 GCA_034641835.2 Pinus albicaulis
GGATATAATCAGATTACTATTCGTCCTGAAGATCAGCATAAGACTGCCTTTATTTGTCCCTGGGGTACTTTTGCTTACAAGAAAATTCCTTTTGGTCTTAAAAATGTTGGGGCTACTTTTCAGCGGGCCATGTCATATGCCTTCCACGACATCAAACATATTATCGAGGCGTATTTGGATGATTTAGCTGCTCATTCTCGAAAGAGAATCGATCATCCTGCTCACCTTCGTCAAGTATTTGAACGATGTCGTTTCTACAAGATTAGGTTGAATTCGAATAAGTGTGTTTTTTCGGTTACATCTGGTCGGTTATTGGGATTCATAGTGTCTACGGAAGGGATTAGGGTAGATCCCTTCAAGGTTGAGCCAATAATTCGGTTTCCTCCCCCATCGTCTATTCATCAACTTCAAAGTCTACAAGAAAAAGCTAATTTTCTTCGGAGATTTATCATAAATTATGCTGAAGTTACCAAAGGATTTATGAGATTTTTGAAGAAGGGAGTTCCATTCTTTTGGGATGACTTCACTCAGCGCTCATTTGATGCTTTGAAAAAAGCATTGACCTCTGCTCCTATATTGAGTCCACTTGATTATAGCAGGGATTTTATTTTGTATCTTGCAGCAGCAGAATCTACCATCGGTATGGTTCTGGTTCAGGAGGATGATGCTCTTGCAGAGCATGTTATATACTATCTTAGTCGAGGCTTGGTAGGACCTGAACTTCGGTATACTCTGATAGAGAAACTAGCTTTAGTAGCAGTTCATGCTATACAGCAACTCAGACATTATATTCTTCTACGAAAAACTTATGTTTTGGCAGCAGCCAATCCATTTCAGTTTGTTCCAGTAGGCGAGTGATTGGGGGAAAATGCAATAGATGGATTGTGATTTTGCAGGAATTTGATCTTGAGTTTATGTCTGCCAAGTCCAAGAAATCATTGGTTTTCACAGAATTAATCTCTGAGTTGCCCTATGGAGAAGAGATAGTTTATGATGAATCCTTCCCGGATGAACATTTGTTTCTCATCTCCTCACAAGATCCTTGGTATGGGGATATCATTGTGTATCTCCAGACTGCGAAGTTTCCCTCTACTTTTTCGAAAGATGAGCACCGTAAATTGCGTCACTTGGCTAAAAATTACTTAATTATTGGGGATGCTTTATACCGTCGAGGGGTTGATTCAATCCTGAGACGTTGCTTAACTCTCGAAGAAGCTGAGGCTGTGCTGAATGATTACCATAGTGGAGCTTGTGGTGATCATTTATCTGGGCTTGCTACAGCCCAAAAAATCTAGCGAGTTGGATACTTTTGGCCTTCAATTTTCAAAGATTGTATGGAGTCAGTCAAAAAGTGTCATCCATGTCAAGTCTATACTCGAAAAATGCACACTCATTCAGCTTTGCTTTTTCCAGTCATTACTGTCGGTCCCTTTACAAAGTGGGGTATTGATTATACTACTTGTAACCTGCCTTCAGCTAAAGGTCACAAGTACATTATTGTAGCAGTAGACTACTTTATGAAGTGGGTCGAGGCTATGCCTACTTTTGGGAATGATGGTGAAACAACAGCTCTTTTTCTTTTCAACCAGGTTATTGCTCGTTTTGGTATTCCTAGAAAGATTGTCACTGATCATGGAAGTCATTTTCAGAATAGCATGATGGTTGAGTTGGCTCTAAAATTAGGTTTCCGCAGGAGCATTTGTCTCCTTATTATCCTCAGGCCAATGGGCAAGTGGAAGCCGTGAAAAAATCCTTGAAGACCATTCTTCAAAGGACGATTGATAAAGCTCGATCCAACTGGCATATCATGTTGTATCCTGCACTTTGGGCATACCGGACATCAGTGAAAACTGCAGCTGGCTTTACTCCGTTTCAACTAGCTTATGGGCTGGAATCCATATTTCCCATTGAATGTGAGATTTCTTCTCTAAAGTTAGCTGTTGAGCTTCTTACTGACACTTCTAGTCTTGAAGAACATCTCCTTCATTTGGAACATCTTGATGAGCAGCATCGGGATGCCACCACGATGAATGAGGCGCATAAGAAACGAGTCAAAGCTTAGTATGATAAGGCGGTCAAACCTAAGGTTTTCTCGGAAGGCGACCTCATTTTGGTCTATGCCCAAGAGAAGGATGCCCTGGGCGCAGGAAAGTTTAAGTCTATGTGGTATGGCCCCTTCATCGTTAAAAGAGTCCTTAAAAAAGGAGCATATGCCTTGGTTGATTTTGAAGGAAATGAGTTGGCTGAGCCCAGAAATGGGCTCTATTTGAAAAGGTATTATGCCTAGGCTTCGACCTTGCATTTTGCTTTTGTATATAGTTAGTTTTGTTTTGTACATATCTGGCTTTTTGGTCTTTGATGTGATGGTGATGTTTTTGATCTTCTTTGGAAGGTTGTGTCGAATGTCATGAGTCATTATGGTTTCGCCGATGGTGCTAGTAGACACACCCAGAACTTGGCTTCTGCGGCTTGGGTGCTTCATTATCCATCCGGTCAGCTGTTAGTATTAAGAGGAGCCTGCATTGGTCCTGCTTCCAATAATGTAGCAGAGTACACTGCAATTATTTATCTACTCTCAGAGGCAATATCTTTGGGTGTTGATTCGTTGGTAGTTTTCTTGGACTCCCAGCTGGTGGTGTCACAGTTGAACAATACTTATCGGGTTCGAGATCCATTTTTACTCCGGTTGTTTTTGAGGGTACGTTTGTTACAACGATCATTTCAGTTTTTAACATTCATTCATATTCTTCGAGTAGACAATTGGATGGCAGACTCATTAGCTAATCAAGCAATTGATTGGCATATTAATCATTCCATACATTAAAATTTAATCATCAAAAAAATCATGCATTTTTTATACATTTGTCACATCGCATCATAAATCGCTGTATATATATATCATTAGAGTGTTCAAAAAACTATACAAAATTTGGATCCATAAGTCATACGAAATTAGGGCTTATGCCTGATCATGTTCAGTATAAAAAATATATAGTCATCTAGTAATCATGTCTATCTACTCCTGTGGTTCCTGCCCAATATTTGTGTTCCTATAAAACACGATCGCAGTAGCGACACGATAGAATAACCGCACCCAGTCACGTGGTACTCCCACTACCCATCTCTAGATAGCCTCAGGTAGGTCTTCCACTGCAGCCATAGGCACTTGGCGGGTCAAACCCTCCAAGTTCCTCTGAATAGCATGGAGGGTCCTGCCTGGGTCTTCAGTATCCGCCTCGCCTCTGCGGCGCTTGTGCCTTGGGTAGCCCTTAGGACGGACTGGTCCAATATCTGTATCATGGTCATCATAATATTGTAAGTCATTTTGAATCCAATCAAAAACATGTCTTGTTTTTACATTTTTTCACATATATTGAAAAAATCATCAAAAAAATCATATAAATGAAAAAATTGCAATCTCACCGATTGCACCCCATGTCGCACCAGGTGGAAGGATGAGGTTTGGATCACTGCGGAAATCCATCCTGACATAGGGGTAGTCTTCCACTGCTATGAATTGTTCCTCCCACCATTGGAAGAACTCGTCATCCCAGGTGGTTCGGGGAACTTCACTTCCCCTCAGTCTCTTCATTAGATCAGGCCATCGCGCAATTCTTGGGTCTCTTGGGCTGTTGATTGAAGAGATCACTTTGGGTCGAAGCCCAAGAATCTTCTCAAAGAAGAATGCCATCAAAATGGTTCCATACCCGAAATGCTTTGTTTTTGCTTTCCGGATGGAATTTAGTTGTTGCTTCATGTTGATTAACAGAGCTATACACCAATCATACAGGTGAACTAGGCATTCTACATCTATGCTCATCTGGGTCCTAGATGCCTGATGCAAGGAAGAAGATCCTGCTACCCTGCCGATGGTAAGCAGGAGAATCTTTATGTACAGATCTCTCAAATATTTTATGGCAATCTGAGTCCCTACTTTTTTGGACCCCTCTACACAGTAGACCTGGACATAGTCATCCACCGTAAGCCCTCCCAAAGGCTTGCCGTGCAAATCTACTGGGTCTCCCCTCCGTGAGAGTCCAGTAATGAAGTAGATGTCTTCCACCTCTATGTTTATAGGCATTTGGTCTATCACGAAGAAATCTTCCTCCGATTCCCAGTAATTTACCAGCATTTCAAGCAACCAGATGTTACTTTTCATGTTTGGCATTTTGAAGAATTTTAGAAATCCGCAATTTCTGAGGATATTGAGCGATTGTTGATCTTGCATCACTTCATTATCAATTGCACTATGCTCACGTTCCCTCCAAGTGATGGTCATCCTGAAAAAATTCATTTATTTGTTCATTAGATGCATTTTTTTTACATCACGGGTTGCACATACGCAACTTACCCTGTAGACAGTCACGTATCATACGCGGTTTGGTCCATACGAACCCGCGTATGCGCAGAGCCCTAAATGAAAACAAATATTTTTTATGGTGAAATTTCCAAATTTTAACTCTATTAATGGACAAAATTGATAATAATGATGGATTAAGAGCTTACCTGACTAGTTCGGCAAAGTTTGACCGCTGATTGCTCCTGTTTTGACGAAAGAGGGTTTTTCTCCAGAGCTATTTTTCCCAAATCAGCAAGTAACAATGAACCAAATATGAGGTAACATGTGTATTTATGCCCAAAAATTGAAAATTTTTGCAAAAAATTGTTATGCCCATTTTTTCAATCTATCTTAAGCTGCATAACCCGGATGCTTGTAAGTGTCAAGAATGGTATATTTTCAGGTAAATTTTGATGAAGTCGAGATTGTTCCGGTTTTTGATCCATGACTGTTGACCTGTCATGGCAAGTATATGATATTTACTGGCATATAGGTTAGGAAATCCATTTTCCATTGAATTTTTCATACTAACCTCCATTTTGATCACTTGCCATAGGGTCGATCCCATCAGGTCATGAGTATTTCACCGATTTCACTCGCCGATTATTTAATCATGACTTGGTGGTAGAGCCTTCCTTTACATGGGATTCCTAGTTAGTTCCTCACTAGAACTTGTTGCCCATGCTGTGTTTCATGTAGGCTCGTGAGTCCTCTTTAGTCTCGCCATGACTTATGTGTTGAAGCTTCATTCTTCTTCTTCTTCACTATCATTTTTTCTGGCTATTACCCTAGAGGCTCCCTGGTGTCATTGAGTTGTATTACTGCATTGCATATTGGCTACTTGTTTATCCTAGCCTTTAGCCGGCTTCATTTGGACTCGATGTTTAAGCCAGCTTTTGACCTTGACTGTCTGTACAATTTAACCATTGCATGCACTTAGCTATCGCAACTTGACACCTTTTTTACCCATGGATGAAACATTCCTTTGAGTATCACTTACCAGTTTCTGCCACCTTGCATTGAGCATAGGATCATTCTTATCCCAGGAATTAGTGCATCTGTTTCTTGATACTCGTTCTATCCATTGTACCATAGCATTCTTTTATTATTTTTCAGGCTTATTATATGAAAAAGACAAAAAAATTGAAAATGACAAAAAGAGCGGGAACGAGATGTTAGTTCATAATTTGATGGCAATATAGTATCAGTTTGTCGCCCTTGAACAAAGCACATACAGTCATATATTTCCTTCATTAGGGATGGTTTTTAGTTTTGACCTAGGTTCAGCTTTTTCCCTTGTTTCACTGGTCAGTCCTCCCCCGGTTGGTTATCTCTTCCAATCATATGGAGAGTTTGTTTTTGCCTCCTCCATAACAGACTTACACAATGTCATTTTTACTGCCATGGTCATCACGAGTCGTGCTTTTGTTCAAGGGAAGTTTAACCAGAGTCGGCCATTCTGCGGTGTCTCTTGACTCATTATTCAGTCAGCCTTCCCGGCATTGTCAGTATCTTGTTCTATCACATCAGATGTTTTGGTCTTCTGCTCGTGATGGTTTGAGAAGGTCTCCATTGACTTCTTGCTGGCGGGTTTGTCTCTTATCGACTACGACATATTGCTCTGAGAGTAAACCTAGAGCCGCACCCTGGCCCTATTTCCATCATTGATAGGTGACCTTGTGCTCAGTATTTGATCATCATTATGGGTCTTTGACTGAGTGGTTTTCCTTGTATTCGACGTCAGCATACATTATCACACTTGGGATTCGTGCAGTACCTTGATCTCCATTTGATCCTATCGGTGGATATCTCGCCTCTGTGTCAGCTTTCATTATTGGTTGGTTCAGAGGGTTTCTTTCGTGCGCTAGCTTCATCTTGTGCATGTTGGAAACGTACTTCGGTTTGGTTCCGTCACTCTGCTTCGTCCGATTCCTTCCAAATCTTGGCCCGCGGGTTACACTCGCGCTGGATTGATGTGGGATGCCCTAATGCCTTCCTTCCAGTAGATCTTTTCCCATCGACTCCGACTCATTTCTTTGGGAATAAGGTCTAGAGTCTTTTGTCAGTACCTTAGGGTTTGCAGTCATTAGTGGCAGACTCTTCGCTATCGACAGTGGGGATTCATCATTGCCTCCTGATTGGTAGATTCTTGCAAGTGTTCAACTTCAACTAATTCATTTGCACTTGTTAGATTGTACTGGGGCACCTTGACACTCATTTTCATTATCAGTGGGTTGTCTCGCGTTTGTTAACAGTATACATTATTGACCGGTAATCAAACTATTTATCACATGGTCAACTTCAGCTCTTTTATTCCCATCATGTAGAATTGTGCCATAGCGATCGGTGAAGACCTCAGGTTGCATCAACATCTTTCGGTTCACTTTTGACAGTCCTTTCAGTTTCTGCCAGTGATGCCATCCACCCTTATATGTTGCAGTGTCAGTACAACAGCATCCTATATGTTGGCTCCCGATTTGTGTGATTGTACCATCTGTTCCACCCCTTATGATTTGGTACCTGGAGATTCAGTTACTTTTGTGATCAGACATCCATTTTCAACATTATTGATCAGTTTTTCTATATGTGATACTTGGACATCGATTCCAACTTGTACTTCCGGGCCATGCTCAGATGATTCATTATGTACTTTCAGTTCAGCTATACTTGTATACATTCTGAATCTATTATTTACTTTCTATATAGATACATTTTTGACTGAGCATGGGTATGCCCGCCTCAGACATGAGCTGACTCTCTATTTCCTTTCATTGGTTTTTGGCAGGTTGAAATCTGGTGAAGTCCTCTCTTGTCCTTGCGAAGTTCTTTCTATGCACATAATACATTTCAGCCATCATGTACCCCTTCTGACCTCATATATTAGGGGGCATCTGTTATAACATCATTTTTCACCCTTATGTGATTCATGATTGTATTTTTGGCCTTGGGCACCCATTCCCACAGACTTGAGTAAATTTCATGAAAAACAGTGTTTAAAATCCCATACGCGGATATGCCTAGACTTTTCTGCGTGTATACGCGAGTCTAGAGATACTTTTCCGTGTATGCCATTAAAATCATTAAAAAATATATAAAAATCCCTATTTTCGAGGCTGGGTTGATGGTTATTCCTGTAATTCAACCACCCCAGCCCATGGCCAACTGTTTCCAACTGATTGAAACTACTTTGAGGGAGTATAAAAGCCCCTCATATGCATGGCCTAAGGGGGAGAGGAAAATTATAGATATTATACTCTGTTGGAGCCCGATTCAAGTCTGATTTCCCGTGCCTCTTGCATTTCCCAGATTTTGATAGGAAACCCTTGTTTCCTGGAGATGTTCATTAGCCTATATGTCATCTCATGTGCACAAGTCTTGAAATAATCCTAGCGAGGCAAGGGCGGGACGGATCTGGACGACGGTCTGTTCGAAGATCATGGAAGGATTCACGTGATCTCTCCACCTTTCTATTATTGTACATGTTGTTCGTAATGAAGAAGAACTATCTTGTTTCTGAATTCACGTGTTAATATCTACTTGCATATGTGAAAAGATCATTAATTCAACATTTATTATTGTTTATATGATGTTTCACATGGATTATACTGACATTTAGGAAAGATATATGCTGTACAACTACATTTCCATGCATGTCTCTTCCTGATTTCCAGGTTGAAGAGGAAGAAGAGTTGCTGGGGGGTTTGGACCCCGCGGGATCTACATCAAACGTAGGATCTAAGGGTGAGTTCTGCAATCTGTAATATCTAGTTTTTAGTGTACAAGTTTGATTGTGTGTGTCCTTCTTGAATAGCATGACCCGATCTGTGGGGGTTTCTGACCCAATGACCTCTAGGGAGTTATTTCCCGAAACATTGACTGCCTTGTTGTTGTTGTACCTGTGACCACATCTACTGTGGCTGCTGGGATGTTGGGTGCTAGTGTTGTCCCAAGTGTAGAAGGGACTGCTGTTGAGACTACTGAAATCACGTTGGGAGGCTGAGAGGTCGACTCTCCCTGGTTGTCCTTCAATGCCTTTTCAAGTTCTTGTTCAGTTTCATTCAGTTGTTCATTAAGTTTTAAGAGCAAATCCATTAGCTCTTCTTCAGATTTTTGCTTTATGACCTCAGCAGTCTGTGGATGCCTTGAAGGTGGCAGCTTTAGTTGTTCCTTAGGGCAGCAATATCGTCATCTTTCTTTTTGATTAAGGCTTCTGCAGCTTTAACATCTTTGGGATCATGACCCAATCCAATAATTGTTTCTTCTAAAGTCTTTATTCTGTTATTTTTGGCCTAGGAGGAAGCTTTTTCCAGATGTAGTTGGGAAGTTGTATTATCCAAGGAATTTCGCAACCTTTGGGCCATGATTGCTTTACCAGTCAAGGTTGAATAAATCATTTCTCCAGTCTTTTTATGCAATTCAATCTGATCCAAAGGATGAATATCCTTTACTATGACTTCAAAATTGGTTCTGAGGAAGTCCGTTGTTGTTTGAGGTTGCTGAACTTTAGTCTTGAAATGACTCATTATCATTTTACCTTCCTTGATGTCATAGGCTGACATCAATCTCTGTTGATTTGTGGGGGCCATCTTCAAATATTGATTATAAACTTGAAGTCTTAATGGATGATTTCTGGCTTTTATGTCTATAAATGTCTTCTTGATATTCCAAGCGTCCTTCACTGGTGGTCTGAAGGATGATACCTCTGCACTTCGTTGTCTTTCTAGATTCTTTTTTTGTGAGTTGGTAGATGTCCCACTGACTGGGAATGTTTTCTGGTTGTCTACTCCTTCTTTCCTCTGAATATCAGTGATTTCTTCAACAATTTCTTCTTCTAAGAGAGGATTTAATCTTTGCCTTTTGGTACCAGGCTGTTCTGAAGGTCTACTGGTAAGGGTAGTTGTTTCACTGCCTCTCTTTTTTCTTCCTTCCTCATTCAAGGGAGTTTTCAAGATTGGAGTTTCTGCCATATTGACCTATGTGGGAGAAGTCTGCATTGGGGCCTGTCCCTTGGAAGTTTCAGGATGCTCCGACATCGTGAATTGCTTTGTGGCCTGTGTACTCATCTCTTTTTCCTTACCTTTGGATGTTGTTGTTGCTGGTGTGCTGGTTTCCTGTAAATGTTGCTGAGAGGTCCCAGCAGAGGAGGGACCAATCCTTGATCTTTGTACCTACCCAAAAGAATCCAGGTCAAGTATTTTCTCAAGATCTTTCATAAAGTTCTCAACATTGACATGTTCACTATCCTTTTCTACTAGGGTCCCTTCCATCCATTCATCAATGTTTGCAAATTGTTCAATCTCTGGAATCCTATGGTGAATGTATGGTGACAATTTGTTCTTCATTATTCTATCACATATAAAGTTTTTAGGGTCATATAGTACCCACCGAAAACTCTTTTGCAACTTAAGATAATCTTCCATAATTCTTTCTGCTTCTTTCCATGCATCTCTACTATTACAGATAAAAGGGCCTAACTGACTCTTGATTCTAAGCTGAGATTTCTTCTTGGAATTATAAAAATGGATTAGGTCTGAATTTATCATTTTCCTGAAATATTCCAAGGCAAAGAGCCTCATTGGAACATACTTTGGTAGCTTGAAAGGGCAGAGCTCACATCCATATATCTTGATTTCTGTATGATTTTTGTATAGGTACCAATCACCTATCTAGTATTTCTTGGAGAGCTGAAGGATTTTCTTCATATCACTTTTAATCCTAGGAGGAGAAACTCCTATTAATAAGGTGGTTGATGGGTGAACAAATAGGTCAATGAATTCATTGTATGAGTAAGGGGACTCAAAGGAACTATGGAAGACTGCAGACCAGAAAATTATAGACCTTGGATTTCCTTTGGTGTCAAGTTTCATGACAGGGAAGGGGAAATTATCTGACTGATAATAGAGCATAAGATGGTATATAAAATTAGAGTATTTGAAAACTCTTTCATCTTCTAATCTCATGAACTGGTCATGAATCTTGTCAGAAATGTAAGAGGCAAAGTCATATTTGACAGCAGGGGGCTATCCAAGAGTAAAAATTGATAACAACACTAGGGTTATTTCATAAATGTACTCACTAGTGTTGAATCCCATTATTAAAGATATCGTAACCACTATAATTCTACCCATCTCTGTGAAAAAGGTATGTCCATAAGGAGGGGGGCCTTTGGGTTGATGTTCTTGTAGCATGAAAGTTTGAAAAAGGCGATTCAGTTCTTCTTGGGATAATTTTGTGGATTTTTGAAGTAAATCTCCCATGAAAAGGAGAGTCACGGCTTGACCGGGATGAAATTGTAACATTTCATTGATGTACTGAGCAGTTATTGGAAAAAGAATGGTTTGACTTGGGGACATAACTGCTCGTTGATTAGGGTCATAATTGGCATGGCAGTGATAAATTATTTCAGGAAAGACATGAATTGAGGGTAGAAAATACATAGGAAGATTGGATTCCCACAGTCCAAAAATATCAGAGCCATTCAGGTAATTATCTCTGCATTGGAAAAATATTTTCAGGGGATTTTCGCTAAAGGTGAGTTCTTTTATTTAGAAGTCCCTATCCGCTAGAGGCAGATAGTCTAAATCTTTGTGGGGAGAATTCAAGGGTGAAACTGTTAAAGCTACAGGGGTTTCCATTTCTGGTTCTTGTGGATTCAGAAAGGAATTTGGTTTTTCAATGAAAATGAGCAAAATTCACAAGTCTGGGAACTTATGTAGTAAAACAAAGACTGAATTATACTGTATTTTAGTATTTTTCTATGGAATTAGAGTGTAAAACCAAGACTTACAGGTTTTAGGCAGAAATTGGATAAATGCCTGTGAATGGTGCGAAAACAGGTGCAGGCAATGGTTGACAGGTTCTAGACTGGTTCGGCTACAAATTTCTTAGCAAGGTGGTGGTTAGAAATTGTCGATAGTTGACTTCGACGTTCTTTGCATGGGAACACTAGTCACAGTATAGAATGATAAAAATGATGTTTTGTTTGTTTTATTAACAAAGTCAAGGTTGGCGGGGATTTTTTTTCATTTGGGCGGATGACATGTGCGGGAAACGACGTTTTGTCGTGTGCAGAGAGCGGTAAGCGGTATGATATCGCACTGCTTTAGGGACGGGCGGTATTTAGCTGTGAGCCAACGATTCCATAGATTTTGTGATGCGTGGCAAGGTACTGTTCACAAAACTGCTCCGCGATCGCATGTTATCGTTCGGTCGTGAAGGGCCATGTGAAATGCACGACGACCATTGGATGTGGGGTGCTTAATCGAACGACTATCGGGGAGGCGTGGTGATGGGAGTTTAATGAAGGCGGGCCCAACATAATTAAAAATTATTTAATCATATCGGGAGCAACGCGATAGGTCGGGAGAGTTATTAATTAACCGTGGGGGTTAATTAATCCCTTTTTAATGTGGTGGGGGGTCGGGCTCTTAATTAGTTATAGATTAACTAATTAATCCCAATTAATGTTGTATTATGGTTATATTTTAACCAGGGACGGGATATATAAAATTTGGGGATTTATAATAATACAGGAATGGGTAGATTTTATAAGGGAAATAAATAATATAAGTTAAAAGTTAATATGTCAAAATGAATGAAAAGGCGCTAAGTATAAAAACATTAAAATTGTGTATTTAACTTAGGCTTGAATGAAAAAGGGTTTTTATGTGATATTGTGCAATTTTCCTAAGAAAAATAGGATTTTACTTAGGAAAAGACTTATGGAAGTAAATGAATGACTTATGGATGGTTTTAAGTACTTAGGCTTTTAAATTATTGGGCCGAGGGTCCAGTCCCTCCAGAAGTCCGAGAAATGATCTGAGCCCCTTTAATTTTCAAATGCCTTAGTACTTAGGGGAAATTAGTGAAATTTTTAGCGAAGAATGAGAAGGGGAAGTAATCATTTGACCTTGTTTTTCTTGAAATTCCTTTAGTGTAATGTCTGCCTTGCACTTGTGATGAAAGTAAAGATTAACAAATTTAGAGTCATTATCCATCACATGTAATTCTGCAACATCATCTACCTAGCCTACCTACTTTAACATAGCATTTTTCTTCTTTATTAGGGTGCACTTAGACTGGAAAACCCTTATCACACTTTCTTTTCTTTTACATGTAGAAATATATCTAAGTCTAACCTTATTACATCCAAGGGCTCAAATTAAGATGTTGAGCTCCTTTTATTTACTCTACCTATCTACTTATTTGCCAAGGTTAAATAGTTTGGTCAGATTTTATTCTCTATCTCTAAAACATAAAATTCAAACATGAACTAGCCAAGTTTAAACTGTTTGACTTATTCACCAATTTGTGGCATAAGTTACAAGTTGCACACAATTTGTTTATTACACAAGAGCAAAGAGTAGTGGCATTTAGACTTGCACACTTTCCTTCGCCTTTCTTTTGGTGGGGTTCATTTTCTTTCACTTTTTTGGCCATTTTATTCTTTTCACCCTTTGATTTTTCTTTTAGGGTATACCCTCTTTACATTTTTTGAATTTTTTTGAATTTTTGACAATATGGAAAACCTTTGCAACAAGGAAAGGTATGAACATATTACATAACTCATCAAGTAAATCATGATATATGACACCTATTGGTATAGGAGCATAACACTGGCTCCACTTGGGGATGGCTTTTCCTGGTGAAAAGTTAAGAATAGCAGGTCAGTTGGCCTCAGAATGATTTTGACTGAACTATGGAATCTTCCTCTGCTTGTTGCTTTATTGTATGTATAACAGTGACTCTTCTGAAGATTAGGGCCTTCTCTTCGGGCTTGAACTCCAGCAAGTTACTATCTAATCAAAACTGTGACATTACAAAGGATATAGTATGTACATGTTAAAAATCAGGATACATTAATAAGTAGGATCAAAGTAATGTTTCAACATTCGACCACTAACTGGCACATCTTCAGTTTTTGTACTATCCAATTTTTTCAAATAATATGTATTGTTTCCTTGTAAAGCATAGATAATATAAGGTCCTTTCGACAGGAAGTCAAACTTCCCATGTTTTCCCTTATCCTCTCTTCTGGAATCCCATCTTAACACTTTGTCTCCAAGGTAGAAATCTTCTGCCTTGGTTCTTTTATCAAATATCTTCTTAATCTTCTCCTGCAACACTTGGGATCTTTGATATACTTCCTCTCTGGTCTGCTGCAGATTGATGGTCTGGTTTATCCTCCTTTGAATATCATTAGGTTCAACCTGAGCTTCTTGAAGTAATTTCATTACAGGAACTCCTAAAGATGAAGGAAATACAACCTCCATGCCATAGACTAACTCATAAGGACTGGTCCCAATATATTTTTTGGTTGTGAGTCTGTCTACCCATAGTGCATTTGTAAGTTTCTTGTGCCAATTTTTATTGTTTTCCTCCAATAATTTTTTAATAATATTGATGAGGTTCTTGTTGGAGGACTCAGCTAGTCCATTACCTTGAGGGTAATAGGTTGTGGAATGGGCTAAGGTGATATGGTAGTTTTTATAGAAATTTATCATATTCTTGGATTTGAAGGCATCAGCATTATTAGTTATGATTTTATCAGGACAACCAATTCTAGATAACATGTTCGTTTCTAAGAATCCTATGATCACAGTGTCATTGGCTTGTCTGGAAGGAATAGCTTCTATCCATTTGGTGAAATAGTCCATGGCAATGAGGATCCATTTGTGTTGGCTAGAAGAGGGAGGATGGATTTCTCCAATGAAGTCCAGGCCCCATTGTTGGAAGGGTTTTTCAGTGGAAATTGGTTTCAGGGGTAAAGGTAATAATTTTCTCTTGCCTTCAAAAATTTGACATTTATGGCAAGTAGTGACAAATTTCTTTACATCAGTGAACAAGGTTGGCCAATAAAATCCAGCCCTTAGGATCTTGTCTGTAGTTGATTTCGAGTAAAGGTGTCCACCACAGTCTCCTGCATGAAATTCTTGGAGAGCCTTGTTAGCTTCTTCTTTTAATAAACAATTCAATAGAATACCTTCATGATTTTTCTAAGAAATAACATTATCTAAAATACAAAACTTTGAAGATGTAATCTTTAAAAACCTTTTCTTTGTTCTGGATAACCCTGGAGGAGCTTGCAGGTTTAATAGTACATAAATTATATCAGCATACCAAGGTGAATCTAAGAAGGCCTGGTTGATTTGTGGAGTCACCATCTCCTGTTCGTTATCCGGTTCATTAATGTCTAGGGCTTGACAATTTGTTTCTGTCATGAGCTTGGCCAATCCCTATCCCTTTATAAGATTTGTAGGTTTTATTTTAATATCATACTCTAATATGGTAGCAATTCATTTACCTCTTTTTCCCTCAATTCCATCTTGGTTTAAGATGTCTTTGACAACAACATTTGGTACATAGGCTATCACATGGGAATACAATATGTAGACTCTAAAGTCTTTAATGGATTTTACAAGAGCAAAAGCTTGTTTTTCCATTATGTTGTATTTCAATGATGCATCCCTGAGTGCTTTACTAAAAAAGGCTATGGGTTTCTCACATCCTTGATCATCCTTTTGTAATAAAACAACTGCTATAGTGTGTTTTGATGCAAATGAAAATATTATGAAGTCTCTATCAAATTGTGGACTTGTAAGGATTGGTGTTCTGGTCAAAGCCATTATAATTTCTTCAAATGCTTGTTTGGCTTCTACTATCCATTTAATACTTGAATCCTTTTTTAAAATATTATTAAGCAATCTAATTAGTTCAGCTAAGATAGATATTAATCTTCTCAAAAAAATTATTTTTCCTGGGAAAGCTTGAAGTTCTTTGACATTTCTAGGGTGAGGTATCTGCAGTATAGCTTCTATTCTAGTAGGATCAATTCTAATACCATCTTTGGAGATGATATGGCCTAAGAGTTTACCTTCCTCTAGACCAAACAAGGAATTATTTGGATTCAAAGAGATACCATATTTTCTGCATTTTAGGAATGCTTGTCTGAGATGGTCCATATGTTGCTGATCTGATTTAGAAAAAACAATTAAGTCATCCAGATATATAATAAGAAAATCATGAATTTATTTTGCAAATGCTATGTCCATTGCTCTTTTTAAGTCCAAATGGCATTTTAACATACTTGAATGTGCCCCATGGTCTTGTGAAAGCCATTTTTTCTTGGTCAACAAGATGAATCAGAATCTGGTTATATCCTGAGAACCCATCTAGAAGTGAAATCCTAGAAGCACCTACTACCCTTTGTCAAATGTGATCCATCTTGGGTAAAGGGAAATTATCCTTCAAAGAAACCTTATTTACATTTCTTAAATCAACACATAATCTAATTTCTCCAGTTTTATTCCTAGTAGGTACCAAATTAGACACCCACTCTGAAAACCTAATGGGAGTAATTATCTCTGCTTCATACATACGTTTGATTTCTTTTTCAATTAAGGGCAGCAATATAGGGTTAATTCTTCTGAGTTTTTGTTTGAATGGCTTCTGATTTTCTTTCAGAGGTATAGTATGCTGAATTATAGAGGTGTCATATGATTTCAAGTCTTCATAGCTCCAGGCAAAGACATCCTGGAATTCTCTCACTAATTCAGCATATTTTAGTTTTTGGTCAGGGGGAAAATATTTAGATAACTTTATCATTTTTGGATTTTCTTCAGTCCCAAAGTTATATTCCTCAATATCTGCTTTTAATGGTTCCATCTTAGGTTTCTTAGGAATATCATTAGAATCAAAGAGATATTCCAGAGGATTTAATCCTTTAGGCAAATTGTTGTCTTTTAAATTAATGACCTCAGATTCTTCTTAAGTAATCTCATCAATATCCATTTGTTTAAGGTCCTGCATTTCTTTGTTGGTAAAATTTGTTGGATGAAGCATTTGAATTGCATTTTCTTCTGAAATGTCTTTTTCTAGCTCATTTGTTTGATCAAATTCAATGACTGTATCTTCATCTATGTTACTGTTAGAAAATTCTTCATCTAAAGTTAGGAAATTGTTAATCTGCTTATCACTTCCAAACACTTGCCAGTTCTTAAAATTATCAGGTATGGCTAGTTTGTGTCTAATCTCAGTTGTGAACTGATGATTAGGTTCGAATGGTAATTTACAGGTGCTGGCAAACATTTCCAGACTATGGGCGTGCAAGTTTTGTTTTCTTGGGATTTTAGCAAGCTGAGCTTGTAGAAAAGTATTGAGTATCTCTACAATTGTTCCTCTATATTATCTTAGTCTGGGATCATTTGTTAGATAGTGTCCTTTGATTTGTTGAATGATTAAATCAGAATCGCAAAAGAGCTTCATATTCTTCCATATTGTTGGTGCACTTAAAGTTTAATCCGTAGGCATGGCCTTCAGCATGATCATTTTCAAGATTGTGCACCCAAACTCCTGCTCCTGCTCCTAATTTATTAACTGAACCATCAAATTCTAAGTGCGAAATAATTTCATGTTCCTAATTGGTATCGGGAGTCTCAGGAACTTTTTTAACAGTGAGATTTGGTTTTTTACTTTCTTCTGGTTTCTCTTGGGTATTTGATGTTTCATTGTTCTCAGAGATTTCCTGGATTTGAACACTAGATTTTAAATTTGTAATTTCTTTTGGCTCTGCTACTAGAACTTCTAATTCAGCGGGAGGATCAATTTCAGCATTATAAAGAATAAATGAATCCATATCAGAGTGTACTGAGTAGACGGGGAAATTTTCGAGTTTCTCCTGATTACTAACTACATATTTCATTAAAGTTTCTCTGTATAGTTTCTTAGGTTGGCCGAACACTGAAATAGTAGCGTATGACATGTCCAATTGAAGAGATCCTTGAAGTTTTGCACCCCAATATCTGGACAATAACATGCCATAATTTGGAGGAATATCTGCTACTACTATGTCCATCAAGATTGTTTTTGCAGGGTATTGAACCAGTGAAACACACAAGTCTTTGATTAATCCTAAACATCTCAGCTGACTTGAATCAAAAGAAAAGAGGTCTTTGTATGGCCTGGTGATATCTAGGTTTAATTTATCCATTACAGATTTGGGCATTAGGTTGTGAGATGCCTCGGAATCCAACATGGCATTATGAAGTATTTTATCATGTATGTTTAAACTTACATAAAATGGAGGAGTTCCTCCATTTACTGGTTTTCCATTTACTTTAGGGACAAAGAGTAATTTAGGTTGGTAATCAAAAACGTTTATTGAGTCTTCACTTCCAGTGATATTGAGTGATCTATTGATTTGACTTTGGTAGGCATCATGTTTAGCTAATTCAGACAATGGAACAACTATTTTTAATTTGCCTACTTCAGCCTCCAGATTAAAAGGTTTTTCAGTCTGAGTTCTTGTATTTCGGAAAGTTGGATTCTCTTTATCTTCTGTATTTTATGTATTTTTCTACTTTTCAGGAGTGGGGTTGTGGGCTGAGGTTGTTTCTGAATCAACTTCTGGGGGTTCCTCTACATTTCCTTTGGGAGGAAGAGTATTGGAAATTTGTCTGTTATTAGGTTTATTATCGAATACATCTTCAATAGTTGGATTAACAGGATTAGGATCTGATCTGGAAAGAATATGTACAGGGGTAGTATTGGTTTTACCTTTGAGGGCCTGTTTTGTAGCTTTCTGTTTATTTGTTTCAGGGACATCAATTCTTCTGCTCCTCAGATTATATTTCTTGTGGAATTCATAAATGGCTGTATCATATCCCTCCTTGAAGTCAAATGATTCTCTTGACTGAGTTTGAAATTGTTTGAGAATGTGATCTTCTTGATCCTCTTGGGTCAAGAAAACTTGTGGTTTATTATTAAGTCCCGTTAAGTTGTTTATTTGAGTATCTTCTGTTGGTTCATCAGAATTTGAGGCTTCAACATAATTTTCCTGAAATGGGGGCCTAATGTTTTGGTCAGGGCCAGTCTTTCCAGTGTTTTGGTTTTGGTTCTTTCTGAAATTTGGATTTCTCCCAGTATTGTTCGTTTGACCATCCCAGGGAGATTTCCTTTCAATTGTTTCTACTCTATCTCCTAGCCTTTCCATCCATTTAATAATAGCATCCATTTTTTGTTCAAAGGCCAAGGGTTATTCTTTTAATGGTATCCTTCTTTCACTTCTGGCTTTAGTTCGTTTGGATATCAGGTTGGCTTCAACACTGACAGCTATACTTTGCATATCTTCTAAAGTCTAAGGAGATCTTTCCCTAAGCTGGTATGCCATATCAGAATCAAATCCATCAGGGAATTTGATTAATGCTAAATCTGGAGGAGGTCTGAGGTGTTGGGGATAGCATTGTAAACATTATTGAACCTAGTGCAGTAATCTTGCACAGTTTCTTGTGTTCCTCTCTTCAGGTTTTCATATTCTGATAAGATTTGGAGAGGGTCTTTCTTCTTTTCCCATCTGTTTAAAAATGTTCTATAAAGAGCTTCTAGGTCATTGATACTATTTGCAGGAAGGGCTCTAAACCAAGTTCTAACTTCTCCAGTAAGGCTTTGAACAAATATTCTCATTCTTACATCATCTGCATCTACTTCATATATTTCAAAATAATCGGTCATTTGTTTAGTATGCTGTTGTGCAGTGTAGGTACTAGAACCATCAAATGGAGTGATTTTACTTTGGTAGTCTAGGGGCATAACCCCTGGATTGGCTGGTAATACCAAGGGAGCATATTTGTTCACCATTTCAATAGGTAGTGATGAAACAACAGCCGAGGTTGATCTGGGAGTGGTGGATGGAGGGGTAGAAGGGGTGGTTTGAGGTTGAGATGTTTGAGGAAATGTTGATGAACTTGGAGAGGCTGAAGTGATCACATAAATATTTAGTGTTGCTTCAGAGGAAAGCTCAGATTGTATGGAGTTACGCAAATGTTTTTCAAGATGTGAAGTAACAAATTCAAGTTGTAAATCTTCAATAAATACTGGGTCTTGAACCAAGTGGGCCAACTCAGATTCATAAAAAGTTACAAATAAAGAGGTTTCAAATTGCTTATCAAAGGGTTCGTCCTCAAGGTAAATCCACTTCACAGGGCAGGATATTGATCTATATAGAGACTGAGAACTAGCATAACTCTCTTGGCTCTCCTTCCTCCTAAGAATTCTGGGGATCAGATTAGGATTTTCAAACACAGGTAGTGGATTTGGATCAGGATTAGCCCTGGTGTAATGAGTCCTTTTTGAAGCCACGTTTCTAGGTGATTTTTTGATTTTTTGTCTAAATGGAGTTAACAATAAAACTTCAACAATTTCTTTAAGAGGTTTCAGATATCATATTTAGATTTTCTTAAAGATGTATTTGACTAGAGGAACTGATCAAGTGTTTGAAACTGGATGTTCAGTTCATAAACTAGATCGGAGATAGATTGAAGCATCATTCATTTACTTATGCAATTGCAAAGCAAGAGCATTTCAAAGGCTACCTGGCTAACTTCAGGCTCCGTCTGTATTTTATAAAGTAAACAATAGTAACAAGCAAATTATTCGGGTCCCCAGTATGGTCGCCACTATGTTATCACTCAGATTTATCTTGAAGTTGTTGGGAAGAGGAAAGGGGTTTGAGGTAACCACAAACCAACTTTTATGTACAGAATCTAGCCAATATGTACCCAGAGAGGGCTCTCTCTTTAAGTTTTAGCTTTGTTTTTGAAAGATATTAGGCTAGTTATGAAAGTTTAAGGATTTTGATTGTGCTTGGGTGGTGGAATTCAATAGCAGAATGGTAGGAATGTGTAGTTTAGGCCATTGGGCTAATGGAGTCAAAGAATATGGCTTAACTGGATTTAGTTTCTTAACAAGGGATGGTTTCACAGGGCAAGGTAGTCAAATAGGGAACAAATAAAGATTTAAAATAAATGGAATGGACTCAAAATGGGTGAAGGGCAATTAGGAATCCTTCAACATATTCGAAAGAGAAAAATTGAATGATTATTAATAAAAAGCTATTAAGAATTCTTTACCAAATAATCAGAATGAATAAACTAGAAAATAGTAGAAATTAAGAATTCACTGTTCATACTAGTTCAGAGGAAAACATTAAGAATAATAACGATTGAAAACATATTGCACTCAAGCACTTTCTGAATTACTCTTTTTCGTTCATCATTTAGATATGAAACATAGATGGTATAATAAACAAGAAAAATTTAAAACATAAGAGATAGAAGAATTATTGATCTAGTGTCTCACTCAAGAATCCTGTGAAAAGTCCTTTGCATCAATTCTTTATCCAGCTAGCCATGCAAAATTTGTCCAACAACACTTTATTCCAAATTAATCAGTATTACAGCAAAGTCTAAGAATCCACCCCTCAATACTTTAATTGAGGGAGTATTTATACAAAAAATTATAAAAAATATCTCCTAACAGAGTGAGATATAATTTTGGATGACTCATGAATAAGTTACAAGAAAATTGTCCCTGTTCTATCTTGAATGCCCAGCTCTTTAAGATGATATTTATTCTTGGTATTTAAAAACTGTATGAACTCGCTGGCTTCTTCAGGCATTTTTCCTAATTCTTCCCTTGTCTTCTGAACTTCTTCTAGAGCTAGTTTAACTAAATCAATTTGCTCATACATTATTTGGATTGATGGAAAAACATCATTTATTGATTGAGTGATGTTGGCCCAAATAATTTCCTTGATTTCGTTCAAAGGTTTCTCCAATGTGAGATCCTTTTCTAATGCTTTCACCAAATTTTCTAACCTGTTGATCTCTCTTGTCTTTTCTGCAACATTTATCTTTGAGAGATCATACTTTTGTTCCAAGGTAGTAAATTGTTCCTTTGCTTTTTGGAGTTCTGTAACTTGGAGCTTCAATTCCTCCATTGATTTTATTACTTCCTCAGTGCTTAAATTGGCAATGTTGCCCTATGCTAGTCCTGCTGACTGTCCTGTTGTTTTTGTAACTGTGACCACTTTTGCTGTGGCTGTTGGGATGTTGGGTGCTAGTGTTGTCCCAAGTGTAGAAGGGACTGCTAGTGAGACTACTAAAATCTTGTTGGGAGGCTTAGAGGTCGACTCTCCTTGCTTGTCCTTCAATGCTTTTTTAAGTTCTTGTTCAGTTTCATTTAGTCGTTCATTAAGTGTTAAGAGCAAATCCATTAGCTCTTCTTCAGATTTTTTCTTTATGACCTCAGCAGTCTGTGGATGCCTTGAAGGTGGCAGCTTTAGTTGTTTCCTTAGGGCAGCAATATCACCATCTTTCTTTTTTATTAAGGCTTCTGCAACTTTAACATCTTTGGGATCATGACCCAATCCAATAATTATTTCTTCTAAAGTCTTTATTCTATTATCTTTGGCCTGGGAGGAAGCTTTTCCAGATGCAGTTGGGAAGTTGTATTATCCAAGGAATTTTGCAACCTTTGGGCCATCATTGCTTTACCAGTCAAGGTTAAATAAATCATTTCTCCAGTCTGTTTATGCAATTCAATCTGATCCAAAGGATGAATATCCTTTACTATGACTTCAAAATTGGTTCTGAGGTAGTCCACTGCTGTTTGAGGTTGCTGCACTTTAGGCTTGAAATGACTCATTATCATTTTACCTTCCTTGATGTCATAGGCTAACATCAATCTCTGTTGATTTGTGGGGGCCATCTTCAAATATTGATTATAAAATTGAAGTCTTAATGGATGATTTCTGGCTTTTATGTCTATAAATGTCTTCTTGATATTCCAAGCGTCCTTCACTGGTGGTCTGAAGGATGATACCTCTGCACTTTGTTGTCATTCTAGCTTCATTTTCTGCGAGTTGGTAGGTGTCCCACTAACTGGGAATGTTTGATGGCTATCTACTCCTTCTTTCCTCTAACTATCAGTGATTTCTTCAACAATTTCTTCTTTTGAGAGAGGATTTAATATTTTCCTTTTGGTACCAGGGTGTTCTGAAGGTCTACTGGTAGGGGTAGCTGTTTCACTGTCTCTCTTTTTACTTCTTTCCTCATTCGGGGGAGTTTGCAAGATTGGATTTTTTTCCATATTGACCTGAGTGGGAGAATTCTGCATTGGGGCCCGTGCCTTAGAAGTTTCAGGATGCTCCGACATCGTGAATTGCTCCGTGGCCTGTGTACTGGTCTCTTTTTCCTTACCTTTGGATGTTGTTGTTTCTATTTGGTGTCTTTGGTTTTCTGCAATAAATGTTTAACAGAGAGAGTCCTCGACCAGAGGAGGAACCAATCACGATCTTTGTACTGCTTAAAAAAAATCGGAGTCAAGTATTTTCTCAAGATCTTTCATAACATTCTCAACATTACCTTTCCTCTCACTACTAGGGTCCCTTCCATCCATTCGCCAATCGTGCAAATTGTTCAATCTCTTGGAATCCTATGGTGAATGTATGGTGACAATTTGTTCTTCATTCTTCTATCACATATAAAGATATTAGGGTCATATGGTACCCACCGAAAACTCTTTTTAAACTTAAGATAATCTTCCAGAATTCTTTCTGCTTCTTTCCATGCATCTCTACTGTTACAGACAAAAGGTTCTAACTAACTCTTGATTCTAAGTTGAGCTTTCTTCTTGGCATTGTAAAAATGGACTAGGTATGAATTTATCACTTGTCTAAATTATTCTAAGGCAAAGAGCCTCATCGGAACATACTTTGCTAGCTTAGTGCAGGCTCTCACATCCATATATCTGTGTGCTTGGAAGTGAGGATTTTCTATATCTTATTAATCTAGGAGAAGCTCACGTTAATAAGGTGGTTCTTTGGGATAATAAGTGGTGATGTTGCTGAGTAAGGGGACTCAAAGGAATTATGGAAGATTGTAGACCAGAAGATTACAGACCTTGGATTTCCTTTGGTGTCAAGTTTCATGACAGGGAAGGGGAAATTATCTGAGTGATAATAGAGCATAAGATGGTATATAAAATTAGAGTATTTGAAAACTCTTTCATCTTCTAATCTCATGAACTGGTCATGAATCTTGTCAGCAATGTAAGAGGCAAAGTCATATTTGACATCAGGGGGCTATCCAAAAGTAAAAATTGATAACAACACTAGGGTTATTTCATCAACGTACTCACTAGTGTTGAATCCCATTATTAAATATATCATATCCACTATAAGTCTGCCCATATCTGTGAAAAAGGTATGTCCATAAGGAGGGGGGCCTTTAGGTTGATGCTTTTGTAGCATGAAAGTTTGACAGAGGTGATTCAGTTCTTCTTGGGATAATTTTGTGGATTTTTCAAGTAAATCTCCCATGGAAACAGGATTCAGGGCTTGATCGGGATGAAATTGTAACATTTCATTGATGGATTGAGTAGTTATTGGAGAAAGAATGGTTTGATTTGGGGACATAACTACTTGTTGATTATGGTCATAATTGGCATGGAAGTGATAAATTATTTCAGGAAAGACATGAACTAAGGGTAGAAAATACATAGGAAGATTAGATTCCCACAGTCCAAAAATATCAGAGCCATTCAGGTAATTATCTCTGCTTTGGCAAAATATTTTCAGGGGATTTTCGCTAAAGGTGAGGTCTTTTATCTAGAAGTCCCTATCTGCTAGAGGTAGATAGTCTAAATATTTATGGGGAGAATTCAGGGGTGCAACAGTTAAAGCTACAGGGGTTTCCATTTCTGGTTTTTGTGGATTCAGAAAGGAATTTAGGTTTTCAGTGGAAAATGGGAAAAACATACAGGTATAGGAGCTTATGTGGTAAAATAAAGAATGAATTATACTGTATTTGAATCTTTTTTCTATGGAATTAGAGTATAAAATCAAGACTTGCAGGGTTTTGGCAGAAATTGGATAAATACCTGTGACTAGTGCGAAAACAGTTTCAGGCAAAAGTTGACAGGTTCTGGGCTGGTTCAGCTGCAAATTTCTTAGCAAGGTGGCGGTTGGAAATCTTCGACAGTTGACATTGTAAAATGATGAAAATATGTGCATTTGTTTGTTTTATTCATAAATTCAAGGTTGGCGGGGGTTTTTTTATTTTGGATGGATGACGTATGCGGGAAAAGGTCTTTTGTTGTATGCGGAGGGTGGTAAATGGTATGACATCGCACCACTTTTGGGGACGGGTGGTATTTGGCCGGGAGCCAGCGATTCCATAGATTTTGCGACGTGTGGCAGGGTGTTATTCACAAAACCACTCTGCGATTGCACGTTAGTGTTCGGTCATGGAGGACCATGTGAAATGCACGACAGCCATTGGATGTGTGGCACTTGATTAGACGGTTATCGGGGAGGCGACTTGATAGACGTTTAATGAGGGCGGGCCCAATACAATCAAAGGTTATTTAATTATATCGGGAGAAAAGTGATTGGTTGAGAAAGTTATTAATTAACTGTGGGGGTTAATTAATCCTTATTAAATTTAATGTGATATTATGGTTATATATTTAAGCAAGGGGCGGGATATGTAAAACTTGGGGATTTTATATAGTTATAGTAATACAGAAAAAGGTAAATTTTTATAGGGGACTTAAATAATATAAGTTAAAAGTTAATATGTGATAATGAATGAAAAAAGTGTTAAGTATAAAACATTAGGATTGTGTATTTAACTTACGCTCGAATGAAAAAAGGGTTTTTTGTGGGATATTGTGTAATTTGCCTAACTAAAATAGGATTTTACTTAGGAAAATACTTATAGAAGTAAATGAATGAATTATGGATGGCTTTAAGTACTTAGGATTTTTAAATTATTGGGCTAAGGGTTCGATCCCTCCAGAAGTCAGAGAAATGCTCTGAGCCCCTTTAATTTTCAAACGCCTTGGTACTTAGGGGAAATTAGTGAAATTGTTTAGGGAAAAATGAGAAGGGAAGTTAATCATTTGGCCTTGTTTTGCTTGAAATTCCTTCAGTGAAATGTCTTCCTTGTACTTGTGATGAAAGTAAAGATTAACATATTTAGAGTCATTATCCATCACATGTAATTCTGCAACATCATCTACCTACCCTACCTACTTTAACCTAGCATTTTTTCTTCTTTATTAGGGTGCACTTAGACTGGAAAACCCTTATCTCACTTGCTTTTCTTTTACATGTAGAAATCTATCTGAGTATAACCTTATTACATCCAAGGGCTCAGATTAAGCTGTTGAGCTCCTTTATCTACTCTACCTATCTACTCATCTACCAAGATTAAATAGTTTGGTCATATTTTATTCTCTATCTCTAAAACATAAAATTCAAACATGAACTAGCCAAGCTTAAACTGTTTGACTGTTCACAAATTGTGGCATAAGTTACAAGTTGCACATAATTTGTTTATTACATAAGAGCAAAAAGTAGTGGCATTTAGACTTGCACACTTTCCTTGGCCTTTCTTTTTGTGGGGTTCATTTTCTTTCATTTTTTTGCCTTTTTATTCTTTTCACCCTTTGATTTTTCTTTTAGGGTATACCCTCTTTACATTTTTTTAAATTTTTTGATTTTTTGACAATATGGAAAAACTTTGCAACAAGGAAAGGTATGAACATATTACATAGCCCATCAATTCAATCATGATATATGACACCTATTGGTATAGGAGCATAACATTGGCTCCACTTGGGGATGGATTTTCCTGGTGAAAAGTCAAGAACAACAGGCCAGTTGGCCTCAGAATGAGTTTGGCTGAACTATGGAATCTTCCTCTGCTTGTCACTTTATTGTATGTATGACAGTGACACTTCTGAAGCTTAGGGCCTTCTCTTTGTTGGGTATGTGTTATATTCTTTCCACGACTAAGCACCAGCGAAAATTTTTGGTCCTTAATTTCCGGCGGGTAGTCCGCGTCCATGGTTTTGTGCCTGGTTTTGCACATGGTATTGGGGTACGATGGTTTTCGGCCCCTGGTATTTTTGTAGATCCGGTCAAGGGAACTACGGTTATGTTCTAATCCAGGGTTTATGGATTGGGGTTTATGTATGCTTCAGCATGTATATATATGTGTGTTGTAACACTAAAAGGAATATAATGAAAAATCAAGCTGGTCGTCCCGATTTGGGATCCAGGGGAAAATCTCTGTGTTTATTTGTTTTATGTTTTATTCTCTGGCTATTTTTTATTTTCTGTTATAATATTTGTGTGTAGATAATTTATGTTCAGGGTTAAAACCTACACTCTTCAGGCTTCAATTCCAACAAGTTACTATCCAATCAAAACTGTGACATTACAAAGGATATAAAATATACATGTTAAAAATCAGGATACATTAATAAGTAGGATCAAAGTAATGTTTCAACATTCGGCCATTAACTGGCCCATCTTCAGTTTCTGTACCATCGAAGTTTTTCAAATAATATGTATTGTTTCCTTGTAATGCATAGATAATATAAGGTCCTTTCCACAAGAAGTCAAACTTCCCATGTTTTCCCTTATCCTCTCTTCTGGAATCCCATCTTAACACTTTGTCTCCAAGGTAGAAATCTTCTACCTTGGTTCTTTTATCAAATATCTTCTTAAGCTTCTCTTGCAATACTTGGGATCTTTGATATACTTCCTCTCTGGTCTGTTGCAGATTGATGGTCTAGTTTATCCTCCTTTGAATATCATTAGGTTCAACCTGAGATTCTTGAAGTAATTTCATTATAGGAACTCCTAAAGATGAAGGAAATACAGCCTCCATGCCATAGACTAACTCATAAGGATTGGTCCCAATAGATTTTTTGGTGGTGAGTCTGTCTACCCATAGTGCATTTGTAAGTTTCTTGTGCCAATTTTTCTTGTTTTCCTCCGATAATTTTTTAATAATATTAATGAGACTCTTGTTGGAGGACTCATCCAATCCATTACCTTGAGGGTAATAGGTTGTGGAATGGGCTAAGGTGATATGGTATTTGTTACAGAAACTTATCATCTTCTTGGATTTAAAGGCAGCAGCATTATCAATTATGATTTTATCAGGATAGCCAAATCTAGATAATATGTTGGTTTCTAATAATCTTATGATCATAGTGTCATTGGCTTGTCTGGAAGGAATAACTTCTATCCATTTGGTGAAATAGTCTATGGTAGTGAGGATCCATTTGTGTTGGCCAGAAAAAGGAGGATGGATTTCTCCAATGAAGTCCAAGCTCCATTTTTGGAAAGGTTTTTCAGTGGAAATTGGTTTCAAGGGTAAAGGTAATAGTTTTCTCTTGCCTTCAAAAATTTGACATTTATGGCAATTAATGACAAATTTATTTACATCAGTGAACAAGGTTGGCCAATAAAATCTAGCCCTTAGGATCTTATCTGCATTTGATTTCCAGTAAAGGTTTCCACCACAGTCTCCTGCATGAAATTCTTGGAGAGCCTTGTTAGCTTCATCTTTTAATAAACAATTCAATAGAATATCTTCATGATTTTTCCAAAAAAAAACATTATCTAAAATACAAAAATTTGAATATGTCATCTTTAAAAACCTTTTCTTTGTTTGGTATAACCCTGGAGGAGCTTGTAGGTTTAATAGTACATAAATTATATCAGCATACCAAGGTGAATCTAGGAAGGCCTGGCTAATTTGTGGAATTGCCATCTCCTATTTGTTATCCAGTTCATTAATGTCCAGGGCTTGACAATTTGTTTCTGTCATGAGCTTGGCCAATCCCTATCTCTTTATAAGCTTTGTAGACTTTATTTCAATATCATACTCTAATATGGTAGCAATCCATTTACCTCTTTTTCCCTCAATTCCATCCTGAGTTAGGATGTCTTTGACGACAACATTTGGTACATAGGCTATCACATGGGAATAAAATATGTAGACTCTAAAGTCTTTAATGGCTTTTACAAGTGCAAAAGCTTGTTTTTCCATGATGTTGTACTTTAATGATTCATCCCTGAGTGCTTTACTAAAAAAGGCTATGGGTTTCTCACATCCTTGATCATCCTTTTGTAATAAAATAGCTGCTATAGTGTGTTTTGATGCAAATTAAAATATTATGAAGTCTCTATCAAATTGTGGACTAGTAAGGACCGGTGTTCTGGTCAAAGCCATTTTAATTTCTTCAAATGCTTGTTTGGCTTCAACTGTCCATTTAATAATTGAATCCTTTTTTAACATATTATTAATTAATCTAATTAGTTCAGCTAAGCTAGATATGAATCATCCCAAAAAAATTATTTTTCCTAAAAAAGCTTGAAGTTCTTTGACACTTCTAGGGTGAGGTGTCTACAGTATAGCTTCTATTCTAGCAGGATCAATTCTAATACCATCTTTGGAGATGATATGGCCTAAGAGTTTACCTTCCTCTAGACCAAACAAGGACTTCTTTGGATTCAAAGAGATACCATATTTTCTACATTTTAGGAATACTTGTCTGAGATGGTCCAAATGTTGCTGATCTAATTTAGAAAAAACAGTTAAGTCATCCAGATATATAACAAGAAAATTATGAATTTCTTTTGCGAATGCTATGTCCATTACTCTTTGGAAGGTTGCTCCTGCATTTTTATGTCCAAATGGAATTTTAACATACTTGAATGTGCCCCATGGTGTTCTAAAAACCGTTTTTTCCTAGTCATCAGGATGAACCAGAATCTGGTTATATCCTGAGAACCCATCTAAAAGTGAAATCATAGAAGCACCTACAACCCTTTGTAAAATGTGATCCATCTTGGGTAAAGGGTAATTATCCTTCAAAGAAACCTTATTTACATTTCTTAGGTCAACACATAATCTTATTTCTCCAGTTTTATTCCTAGTAGGTACTAAATTAGACACCCACTCTGAAAACTTAATGGGACCAATTATCCCTGCTTCATACATACGTTTGATTTCTTTTTCAATTAAGGGCAGAAGTACAGGGTTAATTCTTCTGAGTTTTTGTTTGAATGGTTTCTGATTTTCTTTTAGAGGTATTGTATGCTGAATTATAGAGGTGTCATATGATTTCGAATCTTCATAGCTCCAGGCAAAGACATCCTGGAATTCTCTCACTAATTCAACATATTTTAGTTTTTGATCAGGGGGCAAAGATTTAGATAACTTTATCATTTTTGGATTTTCTTCAGTCCCCAAGTTATATTCCTCAATATCTGCTTTTAATGGTTCCATCTTAGGTTTCTTTGGAATATTGGAATCAAAGAGATCTTCCAGAGGAGTTAATCCTTTAGGCAAATGATCGTCTTTTAAATTAATGACCTTAGATTTTCTTTAGTAATATCATCAATATCCATTTGTTTAAGGTCCTGCATTTCTTTGTTGGTGAACTTTGTTGGATGAAGCATTTGAATTGCACTTTATTCTAAAATGTCTGTTTCTGGATCATTTGTTTGATCAAATTCAATGACTGTATCTTCATCTATGTTACTGTTAGAAAATTCTTCGTCTAAAGTTAGGAAATTGTTAATCTGCTCATTACTTGCAAACACTTGCCAGTTCTTAAAATTATCAGGTATGGTTGGTCTATGTCTAATCTCAGCTGTGAACTGATGATTAGGTTGGAATGGTAATTTACAAGTGCTAGCAAACATTGCTAGACTATGGGCATGCAAGTTTTTTTTTCTTGGGATTTTAGCAAGCTGAGCTTGTAGAAAAGTATTGAGTATATCTACAAATATTCCTCTATATTCTCTCAGTCTGGGATTATTTATTAGAAAATTCCCTTTGATCTGTTGAATGATTAAATCATAATCAAATACTCTAATTTCCCCTAATATTTTAACAAGTTTAAGACCTAGCAAAAGAGCTTCATATTCTACCATATTATTGGTGCATTTAAAGTTTAATCTATAGGAATGGTCTTCAGCATGATCATTTTCAAGGTTGTGCACCCAAACTCCTGCTCCTGCTCCAAATTTTTTAACTATACCATCAAATTCTAAGTGCCAAAGAATTTCATGTTCATAATTGGTATCGGGAGTCTCAGGAACTTTTTTAACAATGAGATCTAGTTTTTTACTCTCTTCTGGTTTCTCTTGGGTATTTGATGTTTCATTGTTCTCAGAGATTTCCTAGATTTGAACACTAGATTTTTTATTTGTAATTTCTTTTGGTTCTGCTGCTAGAACTTCTAATTCGGTGGGAGGATCAATTTCAACATTATAAAGAATAAATGAATCCATATCAGAGTGTACTAAGTAGATGGGGAGATTTTTCGGTTTCTCCTGACTACTAACTACATATTTCATTAAAGTTTCTCTGTATAGTTTCTTAGGTTGGCTGAACACTGAAATAGTAGCGTATGACATGTCCAATTGAAGAGATCCTTGAAGCTTTGCACCCCAAGATCTGGACAATAACATGCCATACTTTGGAGGAATATCTACTACTACTATGTCCATCAAGATTGTTTTTGCAGGGTATTGAACCGATGAAACACACAAGTATTTGATTAATCCTAAACATCTCACTTGACTTGAATCAAAAGAAAAGAGGTCTTTGTATGACCTAGTGATATCTAGGTTTAATTTCTCCATTGCAGATTTGGGCATTAGGTTGTGAGATGCCCCGGAATCCAACATGGCATTATGAAGTATTTTATCATGTACGTTTAAACTTACATAAAATGGAGGAGTTCCTCCAATTACTGGTTTTCCATTTACTTCAATGCCAAAGAGTAATTTAGGTTGGTCATCAAAAACATTTACTGAGTCTTCATTTCTAGTGATATTGAGTGATCTATTGATTTGACTTCGGCAGACATCAAGTTTAGCTAATTCAGAAAATGGAACAACTATTTTTAATTTTCCTACTTCAGACTCTAGATTAAAAGGTTTTTCAGTCTAATTTCTTGTATTTCAGAAAGTTGGATTCTCTTTATCTTCTGTATTTTCTGTATTTTTCTACTTTTTAGGAGTGGGGTTGTGGGCTGAGGTTGTTTCCGAATCAACTTCTGGGGGTTCCTCTACATTTCCTTTGGGAGGATGAGTATTGGAAATTTGTCTGTTATTAGGTTGATTATCGGATACATCTTCAATAACTGTATTAGTAGGATTAGGATCTGATATAGAAATAATATGTACAGGATTAGTATTGGTTTTACCTTTGAGGAGCTGTTTTGTAGCTTTCTGCTTATTGGTTTCAGTGACATCAATTCTTTTGCTCCTCAGATTATATTGCTTGTGGACTTCATAAATGGCTGTATCATATCCCTCCTTGAAATCAAATGATCCACCTAACTGAGTTTGAAATTTTTTGAGAATGTGAGCTTCTTGATCCTCTTGGGTCAAGAAAACTTGTTGTTCATTATTGAGTCCCGTTAAGTTGTTTTTTTGAGTATCTTCTGTTGTTTCAACAGAATTTGAGGCTTTTGCATAATTTTCCTGGAATGGGGGCCTAATGTTTTGGTCAGGACCATTCTTTCCAGTGTTTTGGTTTTGGTTCTTTCTAAAATTTGGATTTCTCCCAGTATTGCTCCTTTGACCATCCCAGGGAGATTTCCTTTCAATTGTTTCTACTCTATCTCCTATCCTCTCCATCCCTTTAATAATAGCATCCATTTTATGTTCAAAGTCCGAGGGTTCTTCTTTTAATGGTATCCTTCTTTCACTTCTAGCTTTGGTTCATTTGGATATCAAGTTGGCTTCAACACTGACAGCTATACTTTGCATATCTTCTAAGGTCCGAGGAGATCTTTCCCTAAGCTGGTATGCCATATCAGAATCAAATCCATCAGGTAATTTGATTAATGATAAATTTGGAGGAGGTCTAAGGTTTTGAGGGATAGCATTGTAAGCGTTATTGAACCTAGTGCAGTAATCTTGCACAGTTTCTTGTGTTCCTCTCTTCAGGTTTTCATATTCTGATAAGATTTGGAAAGGATCTTTCTTCTTTTCCCATCTGTTTATGAATGTTCTATAAAGAGCTTCTAGGTCATTGATACTATTTGCAGGAAGGGCTCTAAACTAGGTTCTAACTTCTCCAGTCCGACTTTGAACAAATATTCTCATTCTTACACTATCTGCATCTATTTCATATATTTCAAAATAATCAGTCATTTTTTTAGTATGTTGTTGTGCAATGTAGGTACCAAAACCATCAAATGGAGTGATTTTACTTTGGTAGTATTGGGGCATAGCCCCTGGATTGACTGGTAATCTCAAGGGAGCATATATGTTCACCATTGCAATAGGTAGTGATCAAACAACAGTCGAAGTTGATCTAGGAGTGGTGGATGGAGGAGTAGAAGGGGTGGTTGGAGGTTGAGATGTTTGAGGAAATGTTGATGAATTTGGAGAAGCTGTAGTGATCACAGAAAGATTTGGTGTTCCTTCAGAGGAAAATTCAGATTGTACAAAGTTCCGAAAATGTTTTTCAAGATGTGAAGTAACAAATTCAAGTTGTAAATATTCAATAAATACTGGGTCCTGAACCAAGTGGTCCAACTCAGATTTAGAAAAATTTACAAATAAAGAGGTTTCAAATTGCTCATCAAAAGGTTCGTCCTCAAGGTAAATCCACTTCACAGGGCAAGATATTGATCTATAGAGAGGCCGAGAACTAGCAAAACTCTCTTGGCTCTCCTGTCTCCTAAGAATTCTAGGGATCAGATTAGGATTTTCAAACACAGGTGGTGGATTTGGATCAAGATTAGCCCTGGTATAATGACTGGTATAATTAGCCCTGATTTTGATGTTTTACATGGACTGGTTTGTCATCCGTTTGGTCCCTCTAGAAGTTAGAGAAATTCTCTGAGCCCCTCTAATTTTCAAATGCCTTAGTACTTAGGGGAAATTAGTGAAATTGTTTAGGGAAAAATGAGAAGGGAAGTTAATCATTTGGCCTTGTTTTGCTTGAAATTCCTTCAGTGTAATGTTTGCCTTACACTTGTGATGAAAGTAAAGATTAACACAATTAGAGTCATTATCCATCACATGTAATTCTGTAACATCATCTACCTACCCTACCTACTTTAACCTAGCATTTTTTCTTCTTTATTAGGGTGCACTTAGACTGGCAAACCCTTATCACACTTGATTTTCTTTTACATGTAGAAATCTATCTGAGTCTAACCTTATTACATCCAAGGGCTTAGATTAAGCTATTGTGCTCCTTTATTTACTCTACCTATCTACTCACCTACCAAGATTAAATAGTTTGGTCAGATTTTATTCTCTATCTCTAAAACATAAAATTCAAACATGAACTAGCCAAGCTTAAACTGTTTGACTGTTCACCAATTGTGGCATAAGTTACAAGTTGCACACAATTTTTTTATTACATAAGAGAAAAAAGTAGTGGCATTTAGACTTGCACACTTTCCTTGGCCTTTCTTTTGGTGGGGTTCATTTTCTTTCAATTTTTTGCCTTTTTATTCTTTTCACCCTTTGATTTTTCTTTTAGGGTATACCGTCTTTACATTTTCTAAAAAAATTTGATTTTTTGACAATATGGAAAACCTTTGCAACAAGGAAAGGTATGAACATATTCCACAGCCCATCAAGTCAATCATGATATATGACACCTATTGGTATACGAGCATAACAAAAGGTCATCCAAATAAATTTATAAAATGTGTCTAATATTGTGAAATGCATAGTCCATAGCCCTTTGAAAAGTTTCTCCTAAATTCTTCAGACCGAATGGGAGTTTACGATATGAAAATGTGCCCCAAGGAAAAATGAAGGTGGTTTTATGCTGATCATCTTTTTTAATCACTATTTGGTTATATCCCAAGAAGCCATCCATAAAGGAGAAAGATTCACATTCGGCGCAATCGTCGAGAATCTGATCTATGAATGGAGTAGGATAATTGTCTTTTGGACAAGCAGCATTCAGATCACGATAATCAACATAGACATAGATGGTGCCTTTTTCATTATCTATGTGAACCAGATTGGATACCCATTCCATCAGAGGAACAGGATAGATGAAACCAGCGTGTAATATTTTTTCGACTTCAGTCTTGATAGCTGCTGCTTTGCGAGGGTGGATAGGTCAGAGCCTTTGCTGGACAGGCTTGGCATTGTCAAAAATATTTATTTCGTGCTCAACTATAGATGAATCTATGCCGGGAATTCCGTCATAATACCAAGTGAAAACATCGTGGAATTCCTTAAAAAGGGATGTGAAGTGCGCAATTTCCTCAGGATTGCAATCGACTCCAATATGAATATTTTCCATGATACCGATTTTGACTGAGATATCAACGAGCATAGTCTTGGAAATATTTCCCATGTTCCCTTCCGTGTAAATAGTTTGAATATTCGTATAAGCATTGGGAACGATCTCAGGTGGGTCAAAATACGGGATTTGAATAGTGGTTGCATCTGAATCAAACATCGAAGCACGATGATGAAACTCTTCCCAAGGTCATTTCTCTAGAGACATGATCTCTTGAATAGCTTCATCCATAGGTAGGACTTCATCAAGGAGATCCTTAGAAGGAATTGTGATGGGCGAGAGGGTAGTACCATTGGTCGAAACAAGAGTAGTGGAGGGTTTAGATGCTAATTGGATGGCTTCATAAGCCAACTAAGCCGGTGATAGTGGCATCTGATCTCCATAGGAATCAATGTTTGAACTTGTCGATAGGATCCATGGATTGATAGAGCCATCTGAAATGGTGGATATAATTGCAATCGTGTGTGGAACATCAAGTGGCAGGAGAGGAAAACAACCCATTATGGAAGATGCCTTCAGAAGACCGGTACCAACATTGACGTAAGAGTCAGTAACACCTCCTACTAGGGGTACAGTGCTACTAGTTAAAGTGGAATAATCAAGGGTGAGAAATGACAACCGACCCACTGTAACTATCTTCCCATCCAATGGAAAAAGGATGAGTCAGAAAACTAAAGAGACAATGGCAGTCATTGTGTAAGACCAACTGGGACCCAACAAAAGACTATAGTCGAGATGACATTCTACGAATTCAATGTCCATCATTATTGTTTTCCCACTGAGTGAAATGGGAAAGCTAGAAAGGTGTCCTTTTGGGAGTAAAGTGTGTCCGTCTAAATATTTTAGGGAATTCTAAGTTGGAGACAAAGTGGGAGAACCCAAAGCAAGCCAGCACGCAGTTGACATAACGTAGGTCGAAGCACCTTCGTCTATGATAGTGCGATGGATTAGACTCCCTTGTGACACAACTTGAACCTGGAAAGCAAACTGGTGTGAAAGGCGAGGTTTGGATTTTTCCATGTTGAAGATGGCTAGTGTAGAATCCTCAGGGTCAATTCCACCAATGGTCAAAGCAAAGCTTTCCTTTGCACTGGGCAGGTTGGCAATACTTTGAGTGCAGACATGGCTGACAGTGCTTAAGCCAAATCTTCTACAATGTTCTATTTGTGGGCAGCACGTACAGAGATGTTATGATTCGTGGTTCGAAGTGTCCCTTTAGGGGGACGAATCGCAAGGTCAGCAGCAGGCCTTTCGATATGAAAATCATTGAGTGGCGGTGAATTCTAACTTGAACCAAGTTCTTGAGCCTCAGTGACTATATTTCCATAAATTTTATCTCGGGTTTTGAGTTCAACACTCTCCATGCCATAAATGGCAAATGATCCTTCACTGGAAGGATGAGTACCACCGTTTCCCCTTTGGGGGGGTTGCGGCGAGTTTGCAACCATGTGTTGCTATTGCTGTTGCAGATTATGGAAGGGATTGTGAAGGACGACAGGTGTCCTTCTAGAGTCCTTTTTTGTAATAAAATTTGTGCATTCCTGCATCCAAGGACATTTGTATATCAAGTGGTCCTCCGCAAAAATTCTGCAAGGGAATCTCAGTGGTTTCTCTCCTTTATCATTTTTAGCATTGTTTTGCTTATTGGGATTATTCTGAGTACTGGACTGCTCCTCAGAAGGAGAGGTATTTTTCTTGTTCTTCTTGTTCTTGCCACTATGTTTTTGTATAGAGTGCACAGAGTTTACCTCAGTGGTGAGAAGAGCAGTCGATTGGTTAGGGGCAGTGGTAGCTGAAGATGGCTGGGAAGTTTTCCCACTGAGCTATTTTATGTCTACGCCAAAGGTTGCACCAACGAGACCATCAGCGTGTGCTTCGAGAAATTGAGTAGCACGAGGATTTGGGTTGCCAAGGGCATGGGGGAGTAAGTCATACAGTGTGCCTGATTTTGAATAGATGAGATCTAGATGATATGCATGATGGATGTATTGGTCTTCCATGACCACGCTAGACAAGCAAATATCCTTAGCAAGGGGTGGTAAGAGTGACTTACAGAGCTAGTTTGATAAGAGATGATCCAGGATTGGTGCTTTGACTAGCCTCCGCCTACGTCTCCATTCATGAATGTGATCGGAGATGTGGGTGGCAGTGTCTTGGCACAGCGAGGTGAATAGTTCCATTCCGGTTTCGTATTGAATACGTAATTGGAAGTTCTTAAGAAATTTTGTTGCTAAGGTGCCAAAATTATTGACAGCCCCACGTGGTAACTCAATGCACCATTTGGCAGCGTTGCCTGTGAGAGTGCGGGGGAAAAGTCTAAGCGGGATACTATCATCCACCATGGAGTTAGAAACAGACCATAGATGAAAGGTGGTGATGTGTATAGCTGGATCCTCCCCTTGTTTCCCTTTGAATTTAGGGATTTCAAACAGAATATTGTGTGGTACTGGAGGCCAGAGTACATTGTGGTTGATGGGATCATTGGTCAATTTGTAGATTCCGGGGATATCTAAAGGTGCCAAGAATGGCAGTTGTGTGTTTGGCCCCTAATCTAGCAAAGGAAGTGTTGGCTGACCATTCAGACCATAGGGTCCGCCCATCAATGTGTTATCAATAGCATAAGTAGGACTTTGTTGATAAAATTTTCCAATGAGTGGGGGTGTAGGGGTGTATGGTTGTTGTCCGTAGGGTATGTTGTACTAGGGGGAAAACTATTGGTTACCCCCAGTGTAATAGTTGCCTCCTTGCCCAAATTGGTTTTAGGGTTGGGTTTCCCATATGGACGCAATAGAGTTAGCGAGTGGCATACCGATAATCACATAGTTGACCATCAGCATAGAACCTACACCGGAATTTTGACCATTCAAAGGAACATCGTTAACAATTTACGGTCTTTCTTGTCCTATTGAATGTAGGGGTACCAAATTTCCCCCTGGCATATATGTATTGGTGACACTGCCCCCTGGAATAATATCCAAGTGGTTTGAACTCAACAATGGGTTCCAACAAAAAGGGTTGCTAAAAGGAAATGAAGTAGCCCTGCTAGCAGGAGCGAATACTGTGGGTCCTAGTGTAGTCACTATAGGAGTAGATATTAAAGGGTTCAGAGGTTCGCTTACAATTGTGGTGACTAGATTACTAGGATGGGGTATATACTGGCTACTAGGGTTGCCAATAATTTGTGTAGAACTGAAAACCGGCGAGGAAGATGGTGGTGGAACCGATTTGGCCACCAATGGGATTGACCCTATGGTCGCCAGTTGTAAACTGGATGTAGGTCCAACCAAAGACATGACTTGACCTCGTGTAACCTAAACTAACAATGGCCCCGACGAGTCAGTGAGAGGAGGATAGTAAGGAGGTATGACTCCTTCCATAAAAGGATACTCTAGAAACTCTGTATGATATGGAGCTATATGAAAGTCAGGGGTTGTCATTGGAGACTACTCTTCCGGAGAAGGCACTGGCTCACCGAGGCTCAACTCCTCCCCTTGTGTTAATGGAGGGAGACCTTGCTACCATCTAGAAAGATGACGACGGTCGAAGGATGCCACGGTGACCTGTTTAATTTTATCAAATTTATTATTGTGATGTATTATAAAGTCTCAATGATAGTAACCACAAACCTAAGAAGAAAAAAGAAAAAGGACTTATAAAATCAATCAATCAAGAAACCAGAAGGGGTATGACCCTATCTGAGTACTACCATTTGCTGGAGATGATACCTATAGAAATTTATTAATACTGATGTATTACCGGATCCTCCTGATCTCACAATATTTATCTTCTTGCAAAATACAGAATCCTTCCACTAATTAAACTTCTGGAAATTTAAAACTCAATTGCAAACACATGTGAATAAATTCAGTGGAAAATAACACAATTGTTTAACGGGAAATATTGAAGCTAAAAACCCCAACTATCATATTATGTATATCAATGGAATCATGTAATAATCTCATACAAAGCTTAGTACATTAAGCTCTCAGTACAACCAAGAATCATTACACATTGTCATGCAGAAATTTTCATCTCAACACACCAATTTCTCGCCACTTAAAAGCCTGCCTCCACTGCGCAATCCCTGCTGAAGAAGACCCCTGAATGAATTCTAATTGGCCTTTCCTTGACTGCGCAATCCTCATTGGAAAATCCAATGTGTGTCTGATGCATTGAATGCATCACTATAGTCAGAATGAATAGTCTATCTCACCCTTTCACCTATCTCTCCACTGGGTCTCCACTGGAATTGACATGCATTGTAGTTAACTGTTGTATCTGTTCAGTTGTTAATGAGTTAGTAGTTGTGAATTAATTAACTAATTAATTCACTTAACTTTCACCAGTGTATCTTTCAGTTAGACTAGATACAACTAGCTCAACTGAGTTTAACTCCATTAACTGAGTTAAATTGAATAACAACTCCTGTAACTACTCTTCCAACTCTGTCATAACTTTTCCACTTCAGTTCTAACTGATTCCTCATGCATGAACCACCAGTAAACCCTAGGAATTGCGTAATTCCTTCAGCCCACTAATTTTCCAAATCTGTATACTGAAATAAAGTGCTCCAAGAGAATAAGTTGATGTTTATTGTCGGATTATTATTAAGAGCTAATAATAATCGACATGCATATATTTTTCGATTGACAATCTATAAATAGACTTTGCCCAATCTTCTAAAAATATAATTTTATCTATTTTTCCAACTTGATCAACCATCTACAAATAGCATCCTGCAACTTATAGAATATGCTCACCGGGTCTAAAAATAGACATACACCTAAAAATGGCCTGCGGGCCCCACTTAGTAAATGTGCTTAATTTTCACTAAGCTCATCATCTTGTTGAATCTCAACAAGATAGGGATTATCTTTCACCCTGATCCTGCCTCTATGGTATTCGAATTTTCTCCTGCCGAGCGCCTTCGTCAGAATATCAGCATCCTAATCTTCTGTAGGAATGTACTGAAGCAATATGATCTTCCGCTGCACGAAATATCTGATATGATGATACCTCATATCAATATGTTTAGATCTATCATGAAACATAGGATTAATCGAGAGTTTAATGCAACTCTGATTATCACAATGTATCACTGTAGGATCTAAATGTGAACTGAACAAACCGACCAGGATATTCCTCATCTAGATAGCCTCACATGCAACTTCACTTGCTGCATGTATTATGCTTCCCCTGAAGTGAGTGCCACGAATCTTTGTTTCCTGTTGTACCAAGAAACTGTTGTAGATCCAATACTGTAGAAATTATATAACTAATGCACTATACATCCAATATTCTCCTGATCACACACTATTTGACTTCATGCACAATACAGAATCTCTTCTACTATTGATCATTACTTGCGAAAATTAAATCAATTGCATGCACACATTAAAACCATAAAAATTCACACATATGAACACAGTAATTTATGGGAAAGATTAAAGCTGAAAACCCCCAACTATCTGCATATTATATTTCATAGATATCATGTAACAATCATCATACAAAGCTCCTCACAAGCTCTCAGTACAATATCCAATTGCTACACACTAATCAAGTCTGAACTAGCAAATCCCATGCACCGATCTCTGCCACCTGCTAGCCTACCTCTTCTACACAATCCCTGCTGAATATGGGCTCTGAATGAACTCGAATCCACCTGGCTTACACTGCACAATCCTCATTGGCATCTCCATCAATGTGTGGTGCAAACTCATGCACCAGTATAGTCACAACTGATAGTCACACTGCTCTTTCACCTACCTCTCCACTGGTCTCCATTGAAACTTTCCATGCACTGTAGTTAACTGATGTATTCTTCAGTTGATTAATGAGTTAATAATTAGTGAATTAATTAATAATTAATTCACACCACTCTCACTAGTGTATCAATCAATTAGACTAGATACAACTAGCTCAAATGTGTCTAACTGAGTTAAACTGAACACAACTCCATTAACTACTTCTACTAACTCCACCAAACTCTATCACATGAGTTCTAACTGAAGTCTCCATGCAATAGCTCCACTTAACCCTCAGGAATAGCGTGATTCCTTCTGTCAGCTCCTATGCCACATCTGTGCACTTAACTGAAGTGCTCCAAGAGAATAAGATAATGTTTATAGTCCAAGTATTATTAAGAGCTAATAATATTCGACGTATCTATTTTTAGACTGGCAATCTAAAAATAGATTCCGCCCAGTATGTATAAAAATATAAGTCCATATATTTTTTCCAACTTGACCAACCATCCACAAATAGCATCCTGCAACTCATAGAATATGATCGACATGTCTAAAAATAGACATAGGCTAAAAATAGACTTGCACAAAAAATAGCCTACAGGCCCACTTAGTGAAGGCAACTTCTTTCCACTAAGATCATCATCTTGTTGCAATCTCAACACTCCCTCTCAACAAGATAGGGATTATCTTCCACCTCGATCCTACCTCTATGGTATTTGAATTTGCTCCTGGTGAGCGCCTTCGTCAAGATATCAGCATCCTGATCCTCCATAGGAATGTAAGAAAGTAACATGATCTTCTGCTACACACAATCTTTGATATGATAGTATCGGTCCATGAAGCCATGCCGCCTCAACTCATCCAACTGTCTGTACCAAATTCCATATCCCAATGTGCCTCTGATATATCTCAATACATGCTTCCCCGCCTTCCAAAAGAGCTTGGTAGGCTTAACCATAACTTGTGAAAGCTGGTTAACAACATAGCATATATTGAATCATGTATTGACTAGATACATAAGCGACCCCACCAACTGTCGGTAAACAGTGGCATCCACTACCTCTGCCAATGTAGCATCCTCTTTCCTCCAACCACTAGGAAGAGGAGTGTCGATAGGCTTGCAGCCATGCATGTTGAAATTCTCCAGTATCTGTTGGGCATACTTGCCTTGAGACACAAACAATCCATCACTGCGCTGCCAAATTTCCAATCCCAGGAAATAATGAAGGAGGCCAAAGTCCTTCATCTCAAACTCTTTTGCAAGATCAACCTTGTATGAGAGTATCAACTGTTCATCACCGATCAGTATCAAATCATCTACATAAAGTACAATGATCAGCAACTTACCGTCAACCACTATCTGGTACAGTTTGGGATCTGCCTCGCTCTTGGTAAAACCAAGTTTGGTGAAATAACTGTCTATCCATGTGTACCAAGCAAGAGGTGCTTGTTTCAACCCATACGGTGCTCTTTTGAGCCTGCACACATGCGAGTCACTGCTGAATATATCAAAACCTTCAGGCTGCTCTATGTACACCTCCTCCTCAATCACTCCATTGAGGAACACAGTCTTCACATCCATCTGATGAATGTGCCAGCGCATCTGCGCTGAGAGAGCTAGGATGCTCCGTATGGAAGAATACATTGCGACAGGTGCAAAGGTTTCCTCATAGTTGATCCCCTCAATCTATGAGAAGCCCTAGGCAACAAATCTTGCCTTATACTTCTCGACGCTCCCGTCAACTTCTTGCTTCACTTTGTAGATCCATCTCGAACGTACCATTGATTTCCCTTCCGGCCTTGGGACAATCTCCCATGCACTGTTTCTGACAATCGAATCATACTCTTCCACCATGGCATCTACCCATGCAAGGTCCTCCACAGCTTCCTCGAAAGAGGATGGTTCTGTCATGATACACTTTCTCATCAAAGCCATGTATCCAATATATCGGTTAGGTGATTGTCTCTGTCTGCGCTGTTATGTAGGTGCTCCTACAATCTTCTCTGCATCCTAATTTAGTCGCTCAGCTTCTGTAGTGCGCTTCCACCCTCTGATGGTTGGCGCTGCATGAGTGGTTTCTTCCACTCCATGAACCTCCTCTTGTGGCTGATCCACATCCTGAGGCTCATCCTTAGGAACTAATAGCTCCTCATCTACATGCAAGTGTGGCTTCCTCTCCAACACTTCATGGCTTTCTCCTCATGAAATTTGATATCCCGTCGCACAACAGTCTTTCGACTGTCTGGAAAATACACACGATAGTTGTGGGGTGTATCAGTGTACCCCACAAATATCCCAACCTCTTGGGTCGGCTCCAGCTTCTTCCTAGCATCCTTCGTCACATGAATGTAAACAGTTGAGCCAAAAATCTTCAAATGAGAAATATCAGGCTTCTTACCAGAAAACACCTCCTCGGGTGTACTCATGCCAAGCACTCTGTGAGGAAAATGGTTTTGCACATAAATCGCAGTATTGCATGCCTTTGCCCACAAGTGTATGGGAAGACCCTGATCATGCAACATCACCTGTGCAGCACCCACGATCCTTTTGTTCTTTCACTCGCGACCCCATTTTGCTATGGGTTATGAGGCGCTATGAGCTCTCTTCAAATTCCTTCTACGCTACAAAAGTCCTTGAATTCGCCAGAGATGAATTCACCACCATTGTCACTCCTAAGAGCCTTCACCTAATTCTCCGACTCTTTCTCCACCAGTGCCTTGAACTCACAGAACTTTGAGTATGTCTCACTCTTCTTCTGCATGAAGAAGATCCAGCACTTACAAGAAAATTCATCAACAAATATCTCATAATACCTATTCTTTGTTGTCAAAGCTACTAAGAAAGGTCCACAGACATCTGTGTGAATTCTCTCAAGGATCATCGTGGCATGACTATCCTTCTCATGAAAGGTGGCTTTCACAAATTTTCCCAAAGTACATCCCTTGCACTGATCTAACTGTGCAAGTGTACCCTTGGGAAGCCCGGTAGAAATCTGCTGCAAAATTTTCAAAGCACCATGGTGAATATGGCCCAATCTCCTATGCCATAGCTCACCCGCATCCCGGCTCACCACTCCTTCTGCCTTGCCTGCCATTTTTTCACAGCCATCTACTTGCAACTGATAAATGTTCTTAACTTGAACCCCTATCCTCCTGGTTTCACCAGTTTCCTTACTACGCAGGAAAGCCTTTCCCTCGCTAAAGACAACATCATATCCCTTGTCTTCTAACATGGCCACTGAGATCGGATTCTTCTTCAATCCTAGAAAATGCATGAAATCCTTCAATATGAAAGGTTTACCAGACTCCCTCTCAAAAGAAATGGTCCCGATAGCAGTCGCATTGTATCTACCATCATCAGCCATCTCAATGTGCACTCCAAGATCCTTCTCATCCAGATCACTGAACAGATATTTGTCTCTGGTCATATGAAAAGACGCACCACTGTCAAGAAACCACATTGAACCCATCACACTTGAGACCAAGAATGCGATCAGTGAAAAATCTAGCTCAAACTGTGAGGCTAAGGCCTCTCCAACTGCAGATCCAACAGCCTGCTTATTTTTCTTCTTCTGTGGACAATTAGTGGCGTAATGTCCGCATTGGTGATAGTGAAAGCACTTCACCTTGGACATGTCCTGCTTCTTGTCTTTTGCATTGGATTGAGAAGAATTCTTCTTGCTCTTCCCCTTCCTTGATTTGGCAGCCAAAGTGAAATTTTCTTCATATTCATTCCTCGATGAAGATCCATCCCTGGTACTCCACCTTATCTCCTCCTGCACAATATTTGACCAAAGTCGCTCCCATCTCGGCAGTTTCTCCTGACCATTGACAGAGTCCTCATAGGAATGCCAACTCTTCGGAAGCCCAAGGAGAGCCAAGCTCAACAAGTCCTCTTCATCTACAGTAACCCCCATAGTTCCCAGCTCATCCCTACACTGGACGAACTTCATGAGGTACTTGGGTATACTCTCACCCTTCTCCATTTTTATTTTCCTGAGCTTATCCTTGAGCGCCAATTTCCTCTGGTCACTCTTGCTTTGGAACAAGCTTGTCAAATCTTTCCACAACAAGAATGGAGAAGCTTTACCATGAATTCTAGACACTATGTGATCCTTCACACCTTCCAACAGAATCCTTCGACATTTTTTTGTCTTCTTTTGCCATGCGTTAAGTGCGGCAGCATCGCTAGAAGTAGGTTTTGGAATTTCTGCATCTATGAACTCCTTCAACCCATTATCCTCCAGCACTGCCTCCATCCTATCTGTCCATGCAATATAATTCAAGCTTCCCTCAAGGGAATACTCCAATCACAATCCGTTGAAATACATCTCAACTTCGACACCAAGAAAACACTACTGTAAATTTGAATTCCAACAGCACAAAACTCAACAGCTTCAATGCTTTGAAATTGATCCAATGATCAATATCACTTTGATACCATGTAGAAATTATATAACTAATGCGTTATACATCCAAGATTCTCCTGATCACACACTATTTGACTTCATGCACAATACAAAATCTCTTCTACTATTGATCATTACTTGCGTAAATTAAATTAATTGCATGCACACATTAAAACCATAAAAATTCACACATATGAACACAGTAATTTATGGGAAAGCTTAAATATGAAAACCCCCAACTATCTGTATATTATATGTCATAGAGATCATGTAACAATCATCATACAAAGCTCCTCACAAGCTCTCAGTACAATCTCCAATTGCTACACACTAATCAAGTCCAATCTAGCAAATCCCATACACCGATCTTTGCCACCTGCTAGCCTGCCTCTTCTGCGCAATCCCTGCTGAATATGGGCTCTGAATGAACTCGAATCCACCTGGATTTCACTGCGCAATCCTCATTTGCATCTCCATCAATGTGTGGTGCAAACTCATGCACCAGTATACTCACAACTGATAGTCACACTGCTCTTTCACATACCTCTCCACTGGTCTCCACTGAAACTGTCCATGCACTGTAGTTAACTGATGTATTCTTCAGTTGATTAATGAGTTAATATTTAGTGAATTAATTATTAATTAATTCACACCACTCTCACTAGTGTATCAATCAGTTAGACTAGATACAACTAGCTCAACTGTGTCTAATTGAGTTAAACTGAACACAACTCCACCAACTACCTCAATAACTCCACCAAACTCTGTCACATGAGTTCTAACTGAAGTCTCCATGCAATAGCTCCAATTAACCCTCAGGAATAGCGTAATTCCTTCTGTCAGCTCCTGTGCCACATCTGTGCACTTAACTGAAGTGCTCCAAGAGAATAAGATAATGTTTAGAGTCCAAATATTATTAAGAGCTAATAATATTCAACATATCTATTTTTAGACTGCAATCTAAAAATAGATTCTGCCCAATATGTCTAAAAATAGAAGTCCATATATTTTTCCAACTTGACCAACCATCCACAAATAGCATCCTGCAACTCATAGAATATGATCGACATGTCTAAAAATAGACATAGTCTAAAAATAAACTTGCGCCAAAAATAGTTTGTGGGCCCACTTAGTGAAGGTGACTTCTTTTCACTAAGCTCATCATCTTGTTGCAAACCCCTCCTGATGTGCTCTTTCTGTCTGTTGGGCTGGCTGCCTAATCTACATCTGTGAAGCCATACAACTTCACCTCATCAGTCTGTCTATACCATAAGCCATACTCATATGTGCCCTTGAGATACCTCAGGACATGCTTGCTTGCCTTCCAAAAGAGCTTGGTAGGCTTAACCATCGCTTGAGAAAGCTGGTTCACCACATAGCATATGTTCAGTCTTGTAATAACTAAATACATGAGCGAACCCACCAACTATCAATAAACAGTGGCATCCACTACCTTTGCTGATGTAGCATCCTATTTCCTCTAATTGCCTGGAAGAGGAGTATCCATGGGCTTGCAGCCCTGCATGTGAAACTTCTCAAGTATCTCTTGAACATACTTGCCTTGAGACACAAATAGTTCACCTTCTCGCTACCATATTTCCAATCCAAGGAAATAATGAAGGAGGCCCAAATCCTTCATCTCGAACTCCTTTGCAAGATTTGCCTTGCATGAGTGTATCAATTACTCATCACCCATTAGTAATAAATCATCAACATAAAGAAAAATGATTAAAAGCTTACCCTCCACCAAAATTCAGTACACGTTTGCATCCGCCTCACTCTTGGTGAAGCTAGGTCCAGTGAAATAGCTGTCGATCCGTGTGTACCAAGTACGTGGTGCTTGCTTCAGCCCATACAATGCTCTTTTAAGTCTGCACACATGCGACTCACTGCTAACGATCCAAAATACTTTAGGCTGCTAAATGTACACCTCTTCCTCAATGATCCCATTAAGGAACACAATATTCATATCCATCTTATGAATGTGCCAACCCATCTGCGCTGAGAGAGCAATGATGGTCCTTATGGAATAATACAGTGTGACAGGTGCAAAGGTTTCTTCATAATCAATCCCCTTGAGCTGTGAGAAGCCCCAAGCAACAAATATTGCCTTATACTTCTCAAAACTCCCATCAGCAGCTTTCTTTACCTTGTAGATCCATTTCAAATCTACCACTGATTTACCTACCGGCCTTGGAACAATCTCCCAAGCATTGTTTTTGAGAATGGAGTCATACTCCTCCACCATGGAATCTACCCATGTGGGCTCCTACACTGCTTCTTCAAAAGAAGATGGCTCTGTCACAACACACTTGCTCATAAGAGCCATGTATCCAGTAAATCGATCAGGTGATTGTCTCTGTCTGCACTGTGATGTAAGGAATCCTACATTCTGTGCCGCATCAAGCTTCAGTCTCTCTGATTTTGTGGTACGCTCTGTCAGATCTGATGTTTGGTTCTGCATGAGTGGACTCCTCCACTCCATGAATATCCTCTTATGGCTGATCCACATCTAGAGGCTCATCTTTAGAAACAAGAAGTTCCTCCTCTACATGAAAGTGTAGCTCCCTCTCAAGAGACAACTTCATGGCCTTCACCTCATTGAATTTTATATCCCGTCGCACCATAATCATTTGAATGTTTGGCAAATACACACGATAATTATGGGGTGTTTCTGTGTACCCCACAAATATCCCAACTTCTGTAGTCGACTCCAGCTTCTTCTTGGCATCCTTTTTCACATGAATGTAAATATATGAGCCAAAAATATTCAAATGAGAAATATCAGTCTTCTTACCAATAAAAGATTCTTCAAGTGTAATCATGCCAAGTACTCTATGAGGACAACAAATTTTCACATAAACCGTAGTGTTGCATGCTTCTGCCCACAAGTGCATCGGTAGGCCCTGGTCATGCAACATAGCTTATGCAGCACCCACGATCATTTTTTTCTTCCTCTCCACGACCCCATTCTCCTGACGATTATGAGGCTCTATGATTTGTCTTCAAATTCCTTATTTGATACAAAATTATTTGAATTAATTAGAGATATATTCACCACCATTATCGCTCCATAGAGCCTTCACTTACTTCCCCGACTACTTCTCCACCAATGCTTTAAACTCACAAAACTTTGAGTATGTTTTGCTCTTCTTCTGCATGAAGAATATCCATCATCTACAAGAATAGTCATCAACAAAAATAACATAATACCTATGTTTTGTTGTTGAAGCAACCGATAAATTTCCACACATGTCTGTGTGAATTTTCTCCAGGATCACTGAAGCCCAATTCTCCTTCTCATGAAATCTGGTATTCACAAACTTACCCATAGTAAATCCCTTGTACTGATATGACTGCGCAAGAGTGCCCTTGGGAAGTCCAGTAGAAATCTGCGGCAAAATATTCAAAGTGCCATGGTGAAGATGGCCCAATCTCCTATGCCATAATTTTCCCTCATCTCGGCTCACCACTTCTTCTCCTTTGCCCATCATTGCAACACAACCATCTACCGCTAGGTTGTAGAGATTCTTAACTCGAATCCCTAGATTTTGTTTTATGTCACAGGAAATATTTTCCATCGTTGAAAACAATGACATAACCTCTGTCTTCCAACATTGCGACCGAGACCAAGTTCTTCTTTAGACCTAGAACATGCATAACATCTTTCAATAGAAATGGTTTACCTAACTCCCTCTCAAAGGTAATGGTCCCAATGCCGGTCGCACTGTATCGACCATCGTCACCCATCTCTATATGCATTTGGAGATCCTTCTCCTCTAAGTCACTAAACAACTCCTTGTCTCCCGTCATATAGAAAGACGCACCACTATCAAGATACCACACCAATCCCATAGTTCTTGAAACCAAGCATGAGATAAAAGAGAAATCAAGTTCAAATTGTGAGGCTAAGGCCTCTCCAGCTACAGCTCCAGTAGCCTTCTTGTTCTTCTTTTTCTGTGGGAGGTTAGTGGCAAGATGCCCATGTTCATGAGAGTGAAAACACTTCACTTTGGAAAAATCCAGCTTCTTGCCTTTAGCCTCGGATTTTGAGTGGAATTTCTTCCCCTTCCCTTTCCTTGCTTTTGCAGCCAAAGCGAAATTCTGTTCATTATCATTCTTCGATGAAGAGCCATCCCTGGTACTTTTCCTTATCTCCTCCTGCACAAGATCCGATCAATGTCACTCCCAACTCGGCAGTTTCTCTCGTCCATTGATAGAGTCTTCGTAGCTATGGAAACTCTTAGGAAGCCAAAGAAGAGCCAAGCTCACCAATTCATCATCATCAACAGTAATTCCCACACTTCCCAGTTCATCCCTACAGTGGACAAACTTCGAGAGATATTTTGGAATACTTCCGCCCTTCTCCCTTTTTATTTTTTTGAGCTTATCTTTCAGCGCCAACTTCCTTTGGTTGCTGCTGCTTTGGAAAATATTTTTCAAAGCCTTCCACATTGCAAATGGAGTGGCTTTCCCATGAAGGCTTGACACAATATGGTCCTTTACACCTTCCAGCAAAATTCTTCTTGTCTTTGCTACCTTATTTTTCCATGCATCAACTAATGCAGCATTGCTAGAACCAGGCTTAGGAACATCACTATCAATGAACTCCTTCAGTCCATTATCTTCAAGCACCACCTCCATCCTATCCTTCCAGGCTATGTAATTTGAGTTTCCCTCAAGGGAATACTCTAATTTCAACCCATTGAAAGACATTTCAATTAATACTCAACTGTCGCACCAAGAAATTTTAGCAGCAAATTCGAATTGTCCACCAGCACAAAACTCAGCAAATTATTCACAATTGCAATCTCCAGTAATCAATATTTCTCCAATACCATGTATAAATTTATTAATATTGATGTATTACTGGATCCTCCTAATCTCACAATATTTATCTTCTTGCAAAATACAGAATCCTTCCACTAATTAAACTTGCAGAAATTTAAAACTCAATTGCAAACACATGTGAATAAATTCAATTACACATAACACAGTTGTTTAACAGGAAAGATTAAAGCTAAAAACCCCAACTATAATATTATATATCAATGGAATCATGTAATAATCTCATACAAAGCTTATTACATCAAGCTCTCAGTACAATCAATAATCATTACACACTATCATGCAGAAATTTGCATCTCAATGCACCAATTTCTTGCCACATGACAGTCTGTCTCCACTGTGTAATCCCTGCTAAAGAAGAACCCTGAATGAATTCTAATTGGCCTTGCCTTGACTGCGCAATCCTCGTTGGAAACTCCAATGTGTGTCTGATGCATTGAATGCATCACTATAGTCACAACAGATAGTCCATCTCACCCTTTCACCTATCTCTCCACTAGAAATAACATGCACTATAGTTAACTGCTGTATATTTTCAGTTGTTAGTGAGTTAGTAGTTGTGAATTAATTAACTAATTAATTCACTTAACTCTTACTAGTGTATCTTTCAGTTAGACTAGATACAACTAGCTCAACTGAGTTTAACTCCATTAACTAAGTTAAACTGAATAACAACTCCTGTAACTACTCTTCCAACTCTGTCATAACTTTTCCACTTCAGTTCTAACTAAGTCCTCATGCATGAACCACCAGTAAACCCTAGGAATTGTGTAATTCCTTCAGCCCACTGATTTTCCAAATCTGTATACTGAAATAAAGTGCTTCAAGAGAATAAGTTGATGTTTATTGTCGGATTATTATTAAGAGCTAATAATAATTGACATGCATCTATTTTTAGATTAACGATCTATAAATAGACTTCGCCCAATCTTCTAAAAATATAATTTCATCTATTTTTCCAACTTAATCAACCATCTACAAATAGCATCCTGCAACTTATATAATATGCTCACCATGTCTAAAAATAGACATACACCTAAAAATAGCCTGCGGCCCCCACTTAGTGAAGGTGCTTAATTTTCACTAAGCTCATCATCTTGTTGAATATCAACAAAACCCGATATCACAATAGCATACAGAGAGAGTTGGTTAAATATACAGTTACAGTTACTCTATAGCTTCACCTAAACCTCAGACAATAGTTAGTTGTAAGCACTCTCTTGAAGATGAGTACCCTCCCAAAGATCAAAGACAGAGTAGATCCGTCTGTTTTAGGTACCAGGGCAGCCCACCCCAGTCACCTTGTGTAAGTCCCTAAAAAGTCTGGAAACTAAAGATACCTCAAATCACAGACACTGTTAGGGGGGTGACGGTCGTAGACAACATGCTATATGGGTAGAACACCTCGATCCCCGAACTAGTTTCGACATCCCCAAGGGGAACCCCAATATATAGCATGCCCATTGAATGCAATCAAATGCGGGCTACCTTCACATGCACCCTAGTGTTCTCTCGTGCTTAAATCCAGTAGTATTGGAGTGGTCCCGACAGTATGAATGCAGCAGGATTTCACTTTTTAATTACTCTAACTTCAATTTTGTGATCTTGGGTGATTTTCTCACTTATCCTACCCCAATATCCTATCCTAAGCAACTATTGGTGTGAACTCAGAAAAAGTTATGTAATTAATTTTATTATCACTTGATTCTTAGTGTAATTTCTTATTAGTCTTGCGGAGGGAGAGTGGACGTATGAAATGTAATTTGACTCTGACTCAAAACCATGCATATAAATACTCTAAATATTCAATTTCAATGAATATTTTATTCTACAAGGAGAGATCTTTCAAACATCTATGCACCAAAGATACAAATAACGCAATTCAACCTAAAATGTTTCATACATGTATCTATCTTCTCTAACAGCTTTTTAACTAAAAAAATTTCATAATGAATTCAGCTATGTTCAGAAAACTTTAAAAAAAAATTCTTCTTCAAAAAGTATATGCTTCTAACACTAACTTTTTAAACAAGAAAACTAAACACGTTAGCTAGTAATTAAGCACAGGGGTCCAAGAAAATAAGCTAATATGGTGGCGAATAACTCCACAGCCAAAGGGAAACACAACGGGGCTGTAAACAATAGATTTTGGATGGGTAACACTGGCAAGCAGAGGCTACAAAGTGTTAATTAGAGGACTAAAGCATTATATCTGAGAATAATCAGCGTTATAACACACTGAAACACTCTCAGAGGGAGCGTTACTCAAGGTAAAGTTGTACAAATGGCTAGGCAGGGTCTATTCTGGACTCTGTGAGCTACTAAGATGATTACAGAGCATGCAAGCTAATCATAAGGGTATGCGAGCAAAGGGAGAGAGCCAAAGGCTAAGGAACAATCTGGAAACTTGGGATCATGTCCCCAGCGGATTCACGATTTCTACTAAGGGGTAAAATTCTTGGGTGGTAGTTGATAGATATCCCTCTCAGGGCTTTCCAGTACCTGAGGAAAACTATCAGATTAGTTGTAAAGTTACAAAGACATTGCATACATGTTCATACCAATGTATAATTGAAAAAGCGAGATATTTAAGGATTACCTCTTTGTGGACATAAGATCCTATGGAGAGCGCTAAGCGGTGTGGTTGAAGTCCTTCCTCACCGGCTCCAAATATAGATCCTACAACCAAACAAAGCACCTGTGTAATATTCATAATGGTATCGCTAACTAACAATTAAATAAGTATATAATCGACATTTAGATATGAAAATATGAGCCATTATATCATGATTCATAGAAAAATGAACAACAAATGTGACACTAAAACATCAAATGGACAAAACAGATATAGTTCTATTGATTTATAAGAAGGACGATTACAACCGTTGGTTGTATCAAGCCCTCCTTTGTACCCCAATTCCTCTCTCTCTTTCTCTATCTCTAAGTGTGATGATTCTTAGGCTAAGATTCCTCAATGGAACTTACCAATCCTTAACCCTCACACTCAACACTAAAATTATTCTCTACATATTATCAAACCTTCGACCCCTAACCAAGATCCCAAACCTCCAATTTATAGGAAATGGAGAGGAAAAACCTTGCCAATCCTTTCAACCAGTTCAAATCGGGAAAGATCTTGATGTTTCCTAGCTTTTCCTTGCTTTTTCCTTCCATAGGAATTCAGTTGTGTTTGGAAATATCTAATAAAAGGTTTGTATGATGGGTTTCCACTTTTGAACTGACTCTTTCTGAGAAAAAGCAAGAAATGCCAGTCAGTTTCCACAAGATATTTCCATTTTCACATTCAAACACAGATAACACTGCCCCTTAGGTAAGACAGATTGTTACCCTAGGCACTAACACTCCCTTTTCATGGCTATGGTGCATTATAACTTTGCCTAGTTGTCTCTGGGGGTGAATTACCTTGGAAAAATGGGTCTTTGTCTGGGTCATTTTCTTCCTTCCATGTTACCTTCCCCTCTGAGATGATGAGGAGGTAATTTACCTTGTAAAAATCACCCATGTAGTTTTTGGATTTAGAATCTCTCTCTCTCTCTCTCTCTCTCTCTCTCTCTCTCTCTCTCTCTCTCACACACACACACACACACACACCAATTGGGAAATTCATATGCCATAATCCTATTATATTTTTCAACCATTAGCCTTAGAGGAGATGTTTTCCTCATATTCAAGTTGTATAAACATATCGAGGAATGTGTGTATAATTGGGTAATGGGTAAATTTTTTCATTAGTGGATATGCTACATTAACCTCCTATACATATGTTTCATGTTTCAAAGCCTCAAACACAAAATCAATGTCCACCTGTTAATAGAATTGTTGAAAATACAAAAGTTTAAATAGATAAAACTATGTTGTCATCGATTTTTTACCCATGCTAGTGCACAAATATTTCTTTGAATAAAACTATCAAGGCATGGTTCCCACTCTATATTGACAATTCTTCCAATTTTTGGCACTAGTTGTTGATCAGCAGTTTTCATTGATGTCAACCCAAGCAGCACCATGTTAGACAGATAAATCCTTCTTGCTGACAAGAATGATCTCCCTAGTATCCTAAGGATATTTAGAAACAAACAATCAAATGTAAACCATTTCCTCTAGACCATTATGATTCAAAATTATTAATTAACTGCATATGGAGAGATGCTCCTACCTGAAGTCCAACGCTTATTTTGATCTTCAATCCAATCGCTCTAGAAGATATCAATCCAGCATATAAGACCTACAATTAAAGACAGTAAAAAGGATAAAATGCACCTAAATATATAAAAATTTAGAAGCAATAATATATCTTAGTGATCAAGGAATCCAAGAATTAAATTATTCAAAGAGATAAATGAACAAATTAATGAGAAAATAGAATCCATTTGTATTAACTTGTATGAAAAGAAGTAACCTTACAACATTGACACCTTGATCTTTGTACAGGTTCTTCCGGGGTACAATACTTCGCCTCTTTGAACTAGCATAAAACTATGGACATGAGTATGTAATCATTCTCATGTCAATGATGCAAAGTATAGAGATTATAATTTCTTCAGCAATTCACTTCTATATCTTAAGAAGTACCCTTGAGACTGAAACATGATCTCAATTTATAGCAGAGTGGAGGTAGTTTTAGTTCCAATAATGAAGGGATAGAGGTTCATGAATGGAAGGGGTGAAGCTTGACCAGATAATGCTTCTAGGAGGCTTCATCTGGGAGAATATTTGACCAGCTGGGCTTCTAGAATTTACTTTTTCTTTTATTTTACCTTTTACGGGGGTCCACAGTTTTAATGAGTAGAACGTGCGGGATGTGCCACAGGTTTTAGAGAAATAAACCATGGTACCACAGGAAATGACTAAGAAAAGTGAAGAGTTAGGCTTTTTAGGGTTTTAATGAGATTTTCTCCAACTCCAAGACTTTTTTTAGGAACTTTATGATTTTGGACCTATAAGGGAGAAATATATAGGTAATGATGAACCCATATAGACAACTAAATTTCATAGTGACAAATTTCAGTGTAACAAATTACCCCCTAAAGTGTGAAGCCTGAATTAGTTCTGAAGAGTGAAGTGCTTTATCATTCTGAGGATTGGGCTGCAGGTGTATCAGTTGAAACCTGTAAAAGAATTCAATACAAATATATATATCATCGCTGAGGTAGGCATTCCCATACTCATATCAAAGCTAACTATATGTTCTGATACAGAAATGATTTTATAATTACATTAATGGTAGGCACAACATGGACGCAGACATCTATCATAAGTAGTCTACTGTATGACGAATAATAAAAATCCTCACAGCCTGGATGGTGGAAACTAGATCCAGGGTCTTGATTTTCGCTTCTCGAACTAGTATGATTCTATCGATGCGATTGATTGTGTCGAAGTCAAACATGGTAGAAACCACTCGATTACCAGTCAATGATGTGAATTGTTAACAATTGTGAGAGAAACCACCAATAATGACAATGGCTCTCAAAGTAATCAATACAATCTATGAAATGTGAATATGTGATCTGAAGTCGAACATTTAAAAGAATCATTCAATCGAAGGTCAATGATGCAACCTGTCATCGAAGGCTAGAAACCTACCATTAGGGCATGTAGATTTCAAGGTACTGATAGGATTCTAGATAAACTTTATAGATTATGAGCTATCATCGATAGAAAGTGACCCGTCGTAGGAAAGCCCACGACACGAAACCATTAGATCAAGTTTTGAAGAAATATTTTCAAGGAATAACTCAGGTGTTATCACCAAAATAGGTCCTGATAAGCTACTGATTAGACTACCTCATTGTAGCTATTTCAAACCAACCTTTTGGCTGAGGCTTAGCCTCCTCAACCTGAGAGGGCTCTCTCAATAGGTTTAATATTTTCAATCAATGATTAGATGGCTAACTCTAGAAATGGAAATGGATAAATATGTATAACTGGTTGAATTATAGATTAGCAAGTATCTATTGAGCCATGGAGTCAAAGTAGTATTCAGCAAAACATCATAATCAGCTAATATGGAAGTCAAGGCACTTAGGGTTTAATTTTATAAGTGAAACAGTAACACAGTGAACAAACACAGTCTACAAACATGTGAAGGAAGTTAGAGCATTATACAATGAATTCTAAGTAACACATGTTCATACCACTGCAAATAAGTAGTATAAAAATGCCATAGAAGTATCAAACACATAAATCCCTTGTGAATATTGAGTAGTAAAACTGATCTCTGTATTAAGATGAAAAACACACATTCTGCTTCTATAACACAGCTTCTTTTGCTAATGAAAATGCCAACCCAAAGCTAATTCGACCTCTTGGTATTTAATAGACCATTAAAACCTAAGATAACTCATATTTTTCTAGATAATTCAAATTCATAACTCTTGACACCTTGCATAACCATAAGACATCAAATTTATGACAAACAGACACCTATCGTACTTGACAGTCCTATTTCAACTAGTACTCAAACTCTTCATTACTATATTTAACAACCTTATCCTAACAACATTATCTATTGAAATTACATCATTGACAAATGTATCATCACATAGTCGAATTTGGATGATGGGCTTGAGCTGTTCATGACCACTTTGCTGACCTCCACATAAGTAGGAAACCAAACCTTGTTTTTTAGACATATGGTCTTTTGCATTCATTGAACATTCTAACCATCATGTACTCTTCATTTTGTGGTCCTTTTCTTTTTGGAGTTGAAGTAACACATGTGAAAAAACTCCTCCTTAGGCTCCAAATTTCCATAACTATCATCAAACTATTCAAATGAGCTGAAAATAGACTGTGCTACGAAAACAAGACAGTTTCGTAGTGCTTTTCGTAGCGCTGCCCTTTAACCCTTTTTTTTCAAAATATTGACTTCTTTCATTAAAAATAATCTTCATTACCTTTATATATATCATCCATAGAAATCTCAAAACTTAATTCATATTTTTACTCCCCAAAATGTGATGAAAAAGGGCAAGAAAAGCTGCAACAACAAATTATTCCTGTTTCTTCCCTGAAAATTAGGTCTTGGGACAGAGCCTTTATCTTCTCATACATAATTTATTTTGAGAAACTGAAGGAGGTTTTTGTATTCCATGCTGTCTATAATAAAAATTCTCTTGTTTTTTTGAAATACTTCTCCTGCTGTCCAGAAACTGTCCTTGAACAACATGTGTAAAACAGGAAAAATCTATTTTATGAAAATAGGGCTTCAAAGAAAGCCTTGAATCTCCCACTGCGTAACGAATTTGAAGAAACTGAGAGAGGTTTTTGTATTTAAGTATGTTAGGAAGAAAAATTTCTTTCCTTTTTCAAAACTTCAATTTCCGTTGTCTGGAAACCTCTTTTTAAATTTACTACTAAAGCCAGAAAATCGAATTTTTCTCTTCATGGTGAAGGGCTACTTAAGGAGTTTCGTAGCGCGCTACGAAACTACTGTGTAGGCTGATTTGTTGAAAATTTCTTAAAAATTAGTACCTTGGAGATGTTAACACTTCATAACAACTGATATTTTAAGAAAAAATGTAGTAACATGTCTTCTCCAGCTCATCATTAAACCCTTGCATCTTGTTGAACACTATGATCATGGATAGATCATTTTCATGTGTCATGTCCACCAATAATTTCCATAAAAATTTTAATGCTTCCATGACAGTTTCAAATCCATTTCTTTGACCTTCATGATGTATCTAACCTTGTTGTAAATCCTTCTGATCATGTCTTATTTTCTCTACAAAACAGGAAACATGTTTCCTGTAATATAGCTTTTAACCCTCATTTATGCTCCCTAGATCTTTGGCTGACAAAAATGAACCTTTTAAGACAAGTGAAATGTGTTATCACTTTCACATAACCATATCCATCCACCTGTGAAAAATTGAGTCCATGAAAGGGTGTGCAGAGATCTGATCTGTGTGTGCTACTAAAATATCAACTGTTTTCATAGCGGAGTAACTATGCATTTGTAACACATCTCTTAACATCAAATTTCCTTTGATTTAACACTTGGAACCTCATTGGTGACCGATTTCCATCTTCTAACAACATCAAAACTTCAAAAACCTGGTGTTTACCTCTTGGAACCTTATCAAAAAGTTTAAAACTGCACCTACAGCATTTTCGTAACGCGCTACGAAACTGCTATGTATCTCCATAATACATAGTTTCTTTATCATATTTTAAACCTTAAAAATATTTACAATCCTTCAATGATGAGCTTGATGCTAATGAACCTTGAAATCAATATAAGTCAAGATTTGTCATATCTTCAAAAATTTATGTCTTTCCCAAAATAAAATTATGTTAAGGGTTTATCACTTACTGTCTTACTTCTTGTTGTAGTAGACCTTTAGATTTTGCCAATTGGATTTTGAGATCAACAATGTTCCTCTTCTATGATTTATTTTTTCCTCTATCATCTTTCACCTAAAATCCCCGTGGCTTCAGAAAAGTTAAACTAGCTTGCTTGATTAAGGGTTCAGCCTTGCTTGATAATCGAATCAAGTTCTGGTTTATGCTTACCATAAGCCTCTTATTAGAAGAAAAACATGCAGCAAGTGTTTTGCATGAGACAATATAACCAAGGACAACCATCCCCTTTCAAAATTTAAAATGACATGATGATAAATCACCCCTAACGAATCTCATGATGATTGTGAATGGTTGCATGTGGGATAAAAGATTCATGGACTGATACCTACTCATGAAAATTTAAAAAAATTTGATGGATTTGACAGTTGGACAAGATTGGTTACGAATCCCCGATTTCTTAGCGTGCACAGTGTATTTTCAGGATTTTGTGCTACAAAATAACCAGTGTTTTCGTAGTGCAAAAGCATTTTTTTACACTGTCTGCGCTAAGAAAACGTGGTTTCGTGGCTTATTCGAAAAAAATTTCAAAGTGACTAGATAGATGATTTCTGAAACATGACATGGTACCTTTGAAATGTGAAACAAAGTTGTTGGACCTTATTTTATGATGGAGATGAAACTCTAACCTTATGACTTAGACTTTAAAAACATAAAAATGACTTAACCCCTATTCTAAGACCATGACTTAGGAACAAATACAAATTTTCCAAGTTTGAAAAATTTGTATAGTGATAACATCAGGGATGGTCAACGCGAATGGAGACAAATGTGTGCAATGAATGGTTTATTTAAACTGTCCTCTTGAACACATAACGACACTGCATATGGTTTGGTAACAATTGACCTAAAGCTAATACCCAGAAACCGACTGAAGACTTTCACTGTGGTTTGATTAACTGTTTGGTCAAAGGATTTTCCCAACCCAAGTATGAGTGTGAAAAAAGTGTCATGTTCAAGAGTGGTATACCACTTTTTGAAATAAAGTGTGACAACTGGATTCATTTTCTCTCTTTTCCCCCCACCATTTCTAGCAAGTACCTCTTTATTTTTTGACAAGCTTGAGGAGGAAAACATTTGCTTGTTATGTAATCTCATCCTTCAGATGAATCCTGTTAGCACCTGAATTGGACCCCAGGCTGAAAAGGGCAAAATAGAGCAACAACTAAACCACACTTAGCCTTGTAGCTAGCCCTACAAGGACAGGAGAGGGCTCTCTCTGTGAAAAGATATATATTCAATAAACCACAATAATGATCTAATATTAGGCTAGATAAAATGATGGAAAAAGGTTTTGATAAAATGAATGAATTTCAGGGATGTGTGGGATATAAAAGGGACAGTTGAAACTGGGGAATTAGATCAGGACACAGGGTATTTCATGGGGCAAAATGGGCAGGAAAATTTAGAAATTAAAGTTTAATAAAGATGGGATGGAAATACTGGTGAGGAGCTGAAAAGGGCACAATAAATGGATCATTTTCAAACAGAAGAAAAACACAGAGTATGAATGATTTCCCAAGGCAAAGCATATAAAATGGATTCTACCTTTCTATCTTGAAAGCATTCAAAAGGAAATTTTTATGGATGAGAGATGAAACATAACAATTTACATATGAAACAAAGGAGAAAAACAAATGCTAAATCTCATACCACATGGATCCCACAAATCAGAGCTGCATCTCTTATTAATTCCCTGTCAACTGTACAATGGAGCGCAGAGTGTTCTTCCACACTATTCCTTTACTTCTAAATTACAGACTTCTGACCCTTTACACATGCTTTACAATTACATTAAATACATTGAAATGTGGGAACATAGATCCACAGAAAAAGGGGAGCTGTTCTACAAGCTGAAGGACTAAAAACTAATCATAGAAAAGAAATCTAACAATCTGCTTTAAAGGAGGAACAATATTACATTTGCTTTACTTGGGAAGATTTACAATTTCGCTTTTGAATGATAAATAGGTGATTTGAGGAGAAAATCCCTATCTTTATGGGAATATTTACAATTTCACTTTTGAATGATAAATAGGCGATTTGAGGAGCAAATCCCTATCTTTACGCTGTTGTAGAAATATTTTTTTTATTTAGCTCTCGGCCAACTGACTGTTTGCTTTGATTTCCATTATTTGTTTGAATAAAATTGACCTTTCAATAAAATTTTGTTTGAAATAAAACTGAAATGAAATTACATGCTTTCGGTGAAGGGAAAAATTAATTTTTGAATTGGAAAAGGGAAGGGAAGGAGGCGGGGTCCACGTTATAATTGAAATCGGGATCGGATGGGAGGTGATATAACATACAACAAAACCTTATAATATTGTTGTGGGATGCATTTCAATATACAAAGGGTAATCGCAATCGTGGATCGGGGAGAGGGGCAGACATATGGCGATATAGGTTTTCTCCGATGTGATGGAATGAGCCAAAGGGGAAAAATCCCTTTGTTAAAACAATTGAAACAGTTTTTGCTTTATACAAAGGGGAGAAATGATTTTTATTTAAACGTGTGGAGGGCTTTTCGTGGTGGGACTACGATGTATGAACAATCACAATCGGAATCGGGAGGTCGGGAGCGGGGTATAACACATTACAAACTTTCGATGCAATGGGGAGAAAGGCCTTTGTAAAATAAATTCAAAACAAAATTAAATTTAACAAAGGGTGCAAGTCCTTTTTTTTATAATGCGTGGGTGGAGATATTACGTGGTGGGCCCAGGCTTAATCGGCATCGGAGATCGTAGCAGGCGAAAGGAACAGTTTACATATGGAATCGCAGATTACCGATGGCCCAATTTGGCTGTGGGTCATTGGATGGAGTTGGGCGATCGACGGATGTGGAATGATCGGATGTGGAATGATCGGAGGGTGTCGATCGAGGGGTTTATAATCGGGAAGGGTTTCTCAACACAATCGCATCGGAGGTTTGGGCGATGGGCCAATTGGAGCGCTCATGTCAAATTTTGCGATGCGATTAATCGAAGCGATTGGATCGGGGGTGCATGCAGCGGGATTTATAATATGAAACTTAAACTTTGTTCTAAAGTTTAAGGGGTTATGAAAAGGGGAAGTGGTTTATGTATCAGGATTTTATAATAACAAACATTTAAAATGTTATTATAAAGTTTTTTAAAAGGGACAGAAGTGGCTAATCACATATGTGCTTTAAATGAATTTATAATGCGATTTTGTAATCAGAGGGAGGAAAAAGGGATTTTACAAGGAAAAAAAATTAAACTTTGAACATAAAGTTTAAGGGAAAATGGGAAATAGGGATTATTTGAGGATATAGGGGACTTTTACTTCGCTTAAGCATAAATTTCAATCCAGAAGTCAGTTTTAAGAGTGTAATATACTGTTGGAAAGCTCTTTCTGAGCTCTTTCTGATGGATCTACTTGGAAGCTGATTTGGCGCTGAACATGCTATGGAAAACTTCTCTGAAGGTAGGATGATGACTTTGTGGAGATGGCAGCTTCTAAATTGTGACTTATTACATATGATGACATAAAATTACATAATGAATGATAATAAGGAAAAATATCATGTTTTCACCTCAAAACATGGTTTTGAGGCGAAAATTACATCACACTGAATAAAATATATCTTTGATCTTCCAGGTGCTGTGACTTAGAGTTTATTGACTTCCTCATGACTTTGCTAATATTTATTGACATTTGACTCACTAATTTGACCATGGTGAGATCATAGGAACATTTGATATTTATTATTGTACCCTTGTAACCCCCATTTTGTTATTATTGTGCCCTTAAATTATTATTGTTAGGTCAGCTAGGATTACATTCTGGCCCACTAGGATTACATTATGGCCACATGGACTCCTAGATATAGAAAGGAGGTTTTGTAAATTGTATCATCCAAGAATTGTTCATTTATGTAATGTATTGGAGGTTTCCCCCTCGAAGTGGCTTATTTCTAAGGCATTGATATCTCTTTATATTCTATTTTTGGAGCTGGTTACACAACATTTGGTATCAGAGCTTTGGATTCTGGGGTTTTGCTACTCCAAACAGTTCATCGTGTAATTTTCACTATAACTTTTTTTCTACGAAGTTTCAGAAGCTAAAATATTTAGGGTACAAAGCAGAAATCTTGAGGAATATCATCAAAAAATTTCAGAGCTTGGTTCACAACATTTTCGGAGATATGATCTATGGAAGTTAGGTCTTTTTTCAGGCTCCTAAACAAGTCATTGTGGCATGTGCGCTATAACTTTTTTTCTACGAAGGTTAAGAATCTGAAATTTTTAGGGTGCAAAGCTGAAATCCTAAGGAAACTTGTTGAAAAATTTCAGAGCTTGATTCGAATATTTTTGGAGATATGATCTATGGAAGGTGGTGCTTTTTCAGGCTCCCGAATTTCATCTCAAAGAGGTGATCGTAGGAAAATTTCAATAACTCTCTCTCTGAGCATCGGATTGGAGTTCTGTAAAAATTGGTCACAATTACACGGACTGTAGTTTCTTGGATATCAATTTCAGAGGTGAAGGACGAAACAGTGGCACATGGAAAGTCGTACAAGTTCGCTCTACTAAACCAGTCCATAATTAGGTCATTGTGGGAGATTGGACATAAATTTGTCTTGGAGAATCAAAATCAAGTCAGAACTATGGCATTCAAAAGAGAATTCAGAGGGCTACTTCAGTGCTAAATTTCAGATATTGAAGAGCAGCAATCATAGAGATAATCAAATTTCAATATCGAGCTCCTCAAAAGCAAGAAAAAGGTGTGTATTTTTTTCCGAATTGCATAAGTCTTGTTTGAAAAATCAATTTGAATTGATTCCAAGGGCATATTGTAGAGTATATATCAGTATTGGGTTCTATAAAATGCCCCGTAAAAATAATTCAACATCCATTAAGCCTTCAGAAGGCTCTACTATGACTCATGAAGATGAAGAATTGCAACATGATCTATCAAAATTACAAGAGCAAGTGCACCAAATTTCGCTCTCGCAAAGAGCAGCAAAAAATGAAATGGAAGTTTTGAAGAAAGGTTTGGAAGCAAATATGGATGGTGTGAATAATAATATGGATGGTTTGAAGAAAGACGTGGAATCTAAGATAGATGGAATGGAAGCTGGCATGGAATCTAAAATGGAAAACGTGAAGAATGATCTAAAAGAAGACATAGAAGGTTTGACAAAGTTGATACAAGAAATGTTTCCCAATGGTGAAAATATAGTAGAGGAAACTCATGATGAGAACAAAATAAATGTTAACCGTGATTTCATAAACTCTAATGTTGATGAGAAGAACCACCATATTCCAAAAATGGATATGAGGAAGTTTGATGGAAAGGAACTTGTAACATGGATACTACAGATGGGGCAATATTTTGATCTCCATAATGTTAAAAACACATAAAAGGTACGCATTGCAACCTTAAATTTAGAAAAAAATACATTTGTATGATATCGATGGCTTTTCTCCCATAAAAAAATTGTCACTTGGTCAATTTTTACTAAGGAAATGATAGCACATTATGAGGATAGAAAGAGCAACACCTTCTTTAGCCAATTGATAAATCTCAAACAAAAGGGTTTAGTGGGGGAGCACATTGAGGACTTCCAAAAATTGAATATAAGGGTAACTGATATTCTAGAGGAACACAGGATTGATCTCTTCGTAGGCACTTTAAAGGTTAACATCCAACATGAAGTTCACATTTTGGAACCTGATTCATTGGAGAAGGCATTCAGGTTGGCAAGAAAAATTGAATGTAAAATTATGGCGACAAGGAAGCCTACCACTCACTTCTATAAAGAAGGAAGTGTTTCTACACCTAGATTTCCACAACGTACAAGGTTGACACCACAACAATTGGAAGAAAAAAGAGCAAAAGGGCTTTGCTACAGTTGTGATAGCAAATACACTAAAGGTCATAAGTGTGCTGAGAAGAAATTATTTTACATAGATTGTGAAGAGGAAGAAGAAAATGAACAAGAAGAGAATATACACCAGGAACCAATCCTAGAAGAGGAAGAAATGAATCCGACCATATCTTGTAATGCACTGGCAGGAATTACCACTCCTCAAACTCTCAAGATACAAGGACAAATCAAGAAGAAAAATGTAATAGTGTTGATTGATTCAGGTAGCACCCATAATTTTATTCATTGTAAGGTAGCCAAGGAATTAAATTGTTTCCTATACCCAGCACCAGAATGTCAAGTGATGGTGGAAAATGGAGGAACTATAAATTGCTCTGGAAAATGCCATAATATCAAGCTAACCATGGGGGAATATGTATTGACTAGTCCAATTCTTTCCATTCCTATGGGAGGTGTTGATGTTGTACTAGGCGTACAATGGTTACAATCTTTGGGGACAGTAGCTTTTAATTTTCAAGAACTCTTCTTGAAAAAAATTTCAGAAGGAAAGGAAGTCGAATTACGGGGTATTGCAGGGAAGCCAGGAAAGATAATAAGCTCTAATGTCATGACAAAGCTTCTAAAGAAAGAACAACGAGGTGTAATTGCACAATTATGCTCACTAGAAGTTATAACATCAAAATCATCTATTTTTGCAGATCTCCAACAAGTCTTGGACAATCATTCCAAGGTGTTTGAAACTCCCAAAGGACTCCCACCTATTCATGATCATACTCATGCTATTCATTTGATTCCAGGAAGTGTTCCTCCAAACATCAGGCCTTATAGATATCCTTATGTCCAAAAGAGAAAAATTGAACGTATGATTGTAGAAATGTTAGAGGTAAGTATAATTCAACCTAGTCAAAGTTCTTTATCTGCTCCTATAGTATTGGTACAGAAGAAGGATGGATCATGGCGAATGTGTCCAGATTATAGGGAGCTCAATAAGCTCACCATTAAAGATAAATTTCCCATTCCTGTGATTGATGAATTATTGGATGAATTACATGGAGCAATTTATTTTACCAAGTTTGATCTTTGTTCAGGATATCATCAAATTAGAATGAAGACTAAAGATATTCCAAAAACAACATTTCGAACTCATGAGGGTCATTATGAATTTTTGGTCATGCCTTTTGGCCTTACCAATGCACCTTCTACATTTCAAGGGTCGATGAATTCCATTTTCAAACCCTTCCTTAGAAAATTTGTGCTAGTATTTTTTGATGATATACTAATCTATAGCAAGTCTTGGAAGGATCATGTTGAACATGTTAACAGGGTGCTCAAACTATTGCAGGAGAAACAATTATATGCAAAAACATCCAAATGTTTCTTTGGAGTACAAGAGGTGGAATATCTGGGTCATATTGTATCTCACGAGGGTGTTAAAGTAGACCCTAACAAAATTAAAGCCATTAAGGAATGGAAAGTCCCCACAAACATAAAGCAGTTGCAAGGATTTCTCGAGTTAACAGGCTATTATCACAAGTTTTTTAAGAATTATGGGAGAATAGCAGAACCTCTAACAACATTATTGAAGAAAGATGCATTTTCATGGACTCCTGAAGCAACTAAGGCCTTTGAACATCTTAAAGAGGCAATGTGCGTAACACCGGTCTTAGCTACGCCAGACTTCACAAAAACCTTCATTGTGGAATGTGATGCCCCAGGAAATGGAATTGGTGTTGTTTTAATCCAGGAAGGAAGACCCATTGCTTTTGAAAGTCGTCCAATCAAAGGAAAGTAATTACATAAACCTATTTATGAGAAGGAAATGTTAGCAATACTGCATGCAATAAAGAAATGGAGAACTTACCTAATGGGAAGACACTTCAAGTTAAAAACTGATCATGATAGTCTTAAACACTTTTTGGAACAAAGACTATCTTCAGAAGAGCAGCAAAAATGGGTCACAAAGATTGTGGGTTATGACTTTGAAATAATCTACAAAAAAGGAAAGATTGATGTTGTTGCAGATGCACTCTCAAGAAAGAATGAAGAGGTGGAAGCATTGCTTTGTGCCATTTCTATTATCCAACCAGATAGGATAACTGAAGCGAGATGAATGGAAGAAGGATAAAGATGTATGGGCACTCATTCAAAAGTTGCAGCAAGATCCTAGTACATCTAATACATTTATTTGGAAAAATGATTCCTTATGGTAGAAAGATCGCTTATATCTTTGTAATAATTCCCAACTAAAACAAAAGATTCTTCTCGAATTGCACACTTCTCCTTTAGGAAGACACTCAGGATTTTTAAAAACTTACCAAAGGGTGAAAAAATATTTTTTTTGGGATGGCCTTAAATATAATATTCAAAATTTTGTGGCGGAATGTTTGGTTTGCTAGCAGAATAAAGTTGAGACAATTAAGACCCCGGGACTTCTACAACCTTTATCCATTCTAAGTCAACGTTGGGAGGAGATTTCAGTGGATTTTATCACAGGTTTACCTAAGTCCGAAGGAAAGAGTGTCATCATGGTGGTAGTTGATAGACTTACGAAGTATGCACACTTTTGTGCATTATCTCATCCATTTAAAGCAAGTACAGTTTCTACTACATTTATGGATACAATTCAAAAGCTACATGGAAACCCAAGGGTTATTGTGAGCGACAGAGATCCCATTTTTACTAGAAATTTTTGGACGGAGTTATTTTCTTGTTTGGGTACTCAATTAGCTCATAGCTCATCTTATCATCCTCAATCCGATGGTCAAACTGAGATAGTAAATAAATGTTTGGAAGGATATCTTCGCTGTTTTGTATCTAATAAACAAACACAATGGGTCAAGTGGTTACCTCTCGCTGAATGGTGGTATAACACTTCCTTCCATACTGCAGCAAAAATGACCCCATTTATGGCACTTTATGGATATCATCCACCATCCATCACATCATCTTTAAGGTAAAATTCAAAGGTTCAAGCAGTGGAAGATCACATCGAGCATCAGCAAGAAGTTCTCCAACTTTTAAAGGATAACCTGAATTTGGCACAAAATCGAATGAAACAACAGGCAGATCAACATCGCAGCGAGAGAAGTTTTGATGTAGAAGATTGGGTATTTTTACGGCTACAACCATACAAACAAATGTCCCTCAAGCAAGCTAAGAAGGATAATAAATTATCGCCAAAGTACTATGGTCCTTACAAGGTGTTGCAAAATATTGGTACCATGGCATACAAATTGGAGCTTCCTGCTTCTTCGCGAGTGCATCCAGTTTTCCATGTTTCATGCTTAAAGAAGGTTATAGGTGAAAATATTCCAGTTCAAACAATATTTCCAGAACTTGATGAGGAAGGAAAAATCATATTGGAACCTGAAGCGGTCACGGAAAAAAGAACTCGACAACTACGGAATCGATCAATTTCAGAGTATCTCATCAAGTGGAAGAACTTACCCACTGAAGATTCTACATGGGAGGATGAGAATTTTATACAGAAGCACCCAGAGCTACTCAAGTGTTGAGGACAACACTTTTCTGAAGGAGAGGGGCATGTTAGGTCCCTATATTACTAGTATAGTCCCTTATTGTTGTTAGTGTAACCCCCTTATTGTTATTATTGTACCCTTGTAACCCCCATTTTGTTATTGTGCCCTTAAATTATTATTGTTAGGTCGGCTAGGATTACATTGTGGCCCACTAGGATTACATTATGGCCCCATGGACTCCTATATATAGAAAGGAGGTTTTGTAAATTGTATCATCCAAGAATTGTTCATTTATGTAATGTATTGGAGGTTACCCCCTCGAAGTGGCTTATTTCTAAGGCATTGATATCTCTTTTCTTCTATTTTTGGAGCTGGTTACACAACACCATGCTTCCCTTTGTCTCCATTCCTTGCATCCCATTTTAACACTACATCATTCAACTGAAAATTTTCTGCCTTAGTCTTTCTATCATAGATCTTTTTAATCTTCTCCTGCAACTGAATCGCGTTCTGTGACGCTTCTTCTCTTGTTTTTTGAAGGTGGATCATCTGATTGATCCTTCGTTGATTTCAATCGTCCTCGCTGCAAAATTATTGCAATAATATCATAACTGGGACTGTAAGAGATGTGGGAAAGATAGCATCAATTCCATAAACTAATTCAAAAGGCCACATACGTATTGATTTCTTATTGCTAACTCTGTCTGTGCACAGGGCGTCGATGAGCTTGCGATGCCAGTTTCTTTTATTAGCCTCCAGCATTTTCATAATTATATTTATCAGCGATTTCTTCGATGACTCTGCCAGGTTGTTGCCTTGTAGATAATACGTTGTGGAATGGCCCAGCGCGATATTAAATTTGTCACAGAAATCGACCATCTTCTTGGATTGGAACGCTACGGCGTTATCTGTTACAATTTTACATGGGCAGCCAAAACGAGATAAAATATTCGATTCAAGAAATTGAATAATTACCGTGTCAGTTTCTTGCCTCGCTGGGACGGCCTCGATCCATTTTGTAAAGTAATTTGTCCCTATCAATATCCATCGATGTTGTGCTGAGGACGCGAGATGGATTTCTCCTATGAAATCGAGCCCCCACTGCTGAAAGGGTGCGTTCACTGAAACTAGTTTCAAAGGAAGTGGAGGCAATTTCTTCTTCCCTTGGAAGATTTGGCATTCATGACAATTCATCACTGTTTTATATAAATCAGAAAATAATGTGGGCCAATAATACCCTGCTCTTAATACCTTGTTAGTTGTAGTCTTCCAAAACAAGTGACCACCACAATCACATTTATGGAAATCGTGCATTACCTTCTGAGCTTCTTCTTCAACCAAACAGTTGAGAAGAACACCTCTTGGATCCTTCCAATATAGAGCACTGTTTAAAATACAATATTTCGCAGATTTAAGCTTCAGAGATCTACCTTTACTCTTAGACATGCCTGTAAGAGGTGACAAATGCTGAAGGACATAAACAATATCTGAATACCATGAGGACTATAGAAAAATATCTGAAATAGGAACTAGCAAACCTTCATCTTCATCCTCTGCTACTTATGTTATGAGGTTTATCTCCAAGGCATGCAAATTTGATTGGGCCATCAATTTTTCCAAGCCTTGGCCTTTAATCAACTTTGTGGGCTTGATCTCCAAATCATACTCCAACATAGCTGCTATCCATTTACCTCTTTGACCTTCTGGATCAGTTTGCATCAAGACATCCTTCACTGCTGCGTTAGGTACATATGCTATAGTATGCAAATGCAAAATATAGACCCTAAAATCCTTCAATGCCTTGATAAGTGCCAATGCTTGTTTTTCAATAATATTATACCTTAAAGCTGCATCTCTAATAGTCCTGCTGAAAAAGGGAATTGGCTTTTCGACCTCATCTCTCTTTTGCATTAAAACAACAGCCATAGTATGCTCCGATGCAAACGAAAATATGATAAAATCTTGAGTATAGTCGAGAATAATCAAAACTGGGGCATTGGACAAAGAAAACTTTACCAAATTGAATGACTTGATATCCTCCTCACTCCATTTAACAGTGTTGTCCTTCTTCAACATTTTGGTCATTTCTCTCAAATGTTCAGCCAAGTTAGGTATAAATTTGTGCAAAAAATTCATCTTACCATTGAAGGCCTGAATCTCTTTCTTATTTCGTGGAAGATCTATGATTTGAATTGCCTCCACTCTAGCTGGATCAATGCGGATGCCATCTTTAGAGATGATATGCCCTAGCAATTTGCCTTCACACATGGTAAAGAGACTCTTTTTGAGATTGACAGAAATCCCAAACTTTCTGCAACACTTAAAAACAACTCTCAAATGGTCCAAATGCTCATCATATGATCCTGAAAACACTGTCAAATCATCCAAATAAACAACAAGAAAAACATATTTTTCATTTGCAAAAGCAATTTCCATTGCACACTGGAAAGTAGCTCCAGCACTCTTCAGTCCGAATGGCATTTTAGCATACTGAAAGGTTCCCCAGGGTGTTGTGAAGGTAGTTTTATCTTGGTCCTTCTCATGCACCAAGATTTGGTTGTAGCCTGAGTAGCCATCAAGTAATGACATCCTGGATGCTCCAACTACTCTCTACAAAATATGGTCCATTTTCAGAAGTGGATAATTATCCTTTAAGGATGCCTTATTCAAGTTCCAAAAATCTATACACAATCTTATCTCTCCTGTCTTCTTATGCACGGGGACCAAATTTGAAATACAATCAGAAAATCTAATGGTAACTATGATACCTGCTTTGTACAACCTGTTTACCTCTTTTTCGATGGATGGAAGTAGCTTCGGATTGATTCTTCTCAGTCTCTGTCTGAAAGGCTTCTGATCCAACTTGATAGGAATAGTATGCTGGATTATGTTCTTATCATACACTTTCAAACCTGAATAATCCCATGCAAACACATCAGAAAATTTAGAAAGCAGCTTAACATACTTCTCCTTTACCTCAGGGGATAATGCATTTGACAGTTTCACCAACTTGGGCTTGTCATGTGTTCCAAGATTCACATCTTCAACTCCTTTCTCAGTGGGCACCAAGCTTGGCTTCTTTGCAACATCATCCTGGTCAAAAAGCTCCTCTCGAGGTATGAGACCTCTAGGAATTACATTATCCTTTAGATGCAATATGTCCATCTGGTTTGCTTCCAACTCCTGATCGTCAACCTCATACTCGCCTTCTATTGGAGTGTCTTTGAATTTTCCATCACCCTACAAAAATGCATTAATCTCATTATCATCCAAAATACTTGTCAATACCTTAAATTTTTCGGAATAGCAGGCCTATGTTTGACATAGATCTCAAACTTATTGTTGGATTTCATCAGAATTTTCAAGTTGCTGGCAGTAGTGGCAAGATAATCAGCAATAATATTCTGCATCCTGGGTACTGCTGTCAAAGTGTACTCTGGGAATGTCTTCAAGATATCCAGGACTGCATTTCTGTATGCCCTCAATCTCATATGCTTTTCTTGGTATTCTCCTTTCACCTATTTGATTATCAGCTCGGAGTCGCCATACACAGAAATCTCTTTGCATTCAGCTTCTTCAAAATTTTGAGACCTGCAATCAAAGCCTCATATTCTGCTTCATTGTTAGAGCAGTCAAAAGCCAACTTATAAGCACAAACTCTAACATTACTGGGAACCTTTTCAGGCTGGAAAACAGGGCCCCTAATCCATATTCCAATACCAGCTCTATCCTTACCAACAGCTCCATCAAAATCCATGCTCCATAGGCCTTCTTCTTCTTCTTGTAGATGCTGGAATTTTGTTTCTTTTTCTTCTTTACCTTGGCTGATTTCTAGCTGTTCACTGCCCTTTTACTGCTGGCAGGTAGGAGACTTAGAAGTGCTTGCTGCTTTGTCTTGTTCCTATTTTAGGACATCCCTGAAATTCTCTGAAATCTCAGGCATTTCATCTACTTGTACCAACTGAACATTCTCATCATTTAAACCACCATCAGAATACAAGACAAAGGACTCTAAATCTGTGTGAACAGCATTAATGGGATGATTTACTAGCTTGTCTTTGCTGGTAATCATATATTTCATTTTATTTTCCCTATATAGCTTTCTCAATTGGACAAATATAGGAATAGTTGCATAAGAGAAGTCAAGTTGCATAGTTCCCTTGAGTTTTGCACCCCAAGACCTAGATATAAGCATTCCAAACCTTGGTGGGACATCTGCAACAACTACATCCATCAAGACATTCTTTGCTGGAATCTGATCTAAAGACACTACCAAGTGCTAATGGTGCTCCAATTTTTCATAGCTGATTGGAGCACCATCAGCTATGAAAAATTGATTGGCTTCAATCAGAGGATCATCATCATCTGAGTTTGTCCCATGCACGTAGTTCTGCTGCAATGGTGTTTGAATCTGCTGTTGTGGTGGCGTTGCTTGGTTCTGTGCTCTTTGTTCTCTCTGCTTGATTCTAAATTGTGGTTGCTGCCCTCTGAAATTCGGATTTCTTATTTGAGGCTCAGGTCTATCTGTAATGGTTAATCTATCAACCATTTTTTCCACTGTCTGAATCAGAGTGTCCATTTTGCTATCTGAAGGAGAGGCCTCCTCTTTCACTGTGACTCTTTTCTCAGCTCTGGCTCATGGTCTTTTAGCCAACAGATTAGATTCAACGTTTACTGCTATCTTCTGCATGTACTCAAGTGAAGACGGGTCTCTTTCACGCAGCTGATATGCCATGTTGGCATCAAAACCATCTAGAAATTTCAGCAATGCTAATCCCATAGGAGGCTTCAGGTTAGCTAGAATAGCATTATATATAGCATTAAATCTTAAACAATAGTCCTGCATAGTTTCACCCAAATTTCTCTTAATATTTTCATACTCAGACAGAATTTGGAGTGGGTTCTTTTTTACCTCCCCCGAGTCCAAGAACTAAGTGTTCAACTCCTGCAAAGTGTGAATTGATCCTGCTAGTAAGGCTCTGAACCATTTCCTAACTTCACCTCCAAAGCTCTGAACAAACAACCTGGTAGTTAGATTCTCTTCTTCTACCTCATGTAGATCAAAAAATTCATTCATCTTATCAACGTGCTGTTGGGCCGCAATGCTCTGGGTGGCATCAAAGATGGGAATTTTTCTTTGATAGTCAGCAGGCATATCATTGAGAACCTGCGGTAAGACTAGAGGTGCATACCGGGTAGCCATGACTCTGGGTGGATTTACAACATGATTTTTAGGATTTAGGGGAGGTGTTGTTGGAGGAGATGATAACTGGGAATTGACTAAAGGGGATGCTGATGAATTAGGAGGAGGTAATGCTATTCCTGATGACTCTGAAGGCTCGGGAATATTAGTTACAGTGATGGACTGAGGAGAATTCAAAATGTAATCGTCAATGGAGGAATTCTCTCTTTGGATTTCAATATCTACAAGGAACTCAGGATCTAAAATTGTATCATCAATGTCAGTTTCAGACTTATTTCTAAATAAAGAAAGCTCAAAACTTTCATCAAAGGAAAGATCTTCTACAAAAGACCACTCACTAGGCCAAGTATAGGATCTGAAGACAGGTCTAGGACTTAGTGATCCTTCTTGTCTTTTGACGATTCTTGGGATAAGATTTGGATTTTCAAACACAGGGGGAGAATTTGGATCTAGATTAGCCCTAGTGTATCCTCTTGAAGCCAGTGTGTGTAAATCTTCTACTGTACAAAAATTCTATTTCAGCCTAACAGACTCTGAAAATCATTTACAAGAAAACATTTACTGGGGTGATCTAACTTTATACTCTGATAACCGAAATATTATGACTGTGAATAAGTGGTTGTAGTTATGTCCTTTTCCAACAGCACTTTAACAATTTCCACCTTCTCAAAGAAATGTTTAAAGATCAACGTGACATAGGGGAACATGTTAAACACTTAAACGAACCTTACTGTAGTTGTAATGACAAAATATATCAATGGCATGATCCTTTTAAACCTTTCGAACTTATATCATATAACACATCTATGCTAGCAGCACAACATTAATTTTATTCAGCAGGGGCCCACACCTCCACTTTTCACCTTTTATGAATAAAATAACGTTAAATAATATCAAACCTCCAGATCATACCTTGAGTTATCCCTTGTGCACTTTACTGCGTGATCGTCGTCAGATCTAGCGCTCTTCAAATTGGACGATCCTTGTTGATTTCATGTTTCTTCAGAGGTCAAATTTTAACAGCTGAGAGCCGCATGAAATGGGAAGTTTTGGAGTGATGACACGCCCGAATATTACTGGATCGCGTTTTTCTAAAGTTGTTTTAATCCTGGGAAAAAGCGGTGCGATATGAGTGGTTATGGTTTGCAAAATCCGCTGGCGGTAAATCAAATCGAGCTTTGACTTCAGGCTTTGACTGTGGTTAAGCGTTTTAACTCCATGCGTTAACTCACTACTGGGTCTCGCTCATATTAATTCTCCGTCAGCAAATAAACCAAGCTTTTACTTCGATCACAGAGATTTCTTTAAAAGCATCGCATTCAATGTAACCAAGGTCTTTAACCTTAGTCCAAAGGTTTTAATACCATTTATTTCACACGGGGCCTGATTATGACCTTCTTTAAAAACAGAATATAACACAGTCAATGGGCGTTAAGAATATAAGCTCGCAGAGAGTCAGATCGGCAGTTTCCCCAGTATGGTTGCCAGAGATGTTAGCACCTGAATTGGACCCCAAGCTGAAAAGGGAAAAATAGGGTAACAACTAAACCACGTTTAGCCTTGTAGCTAGCCCTACAAGGACAGGAGAGGGCTCTCTCCGTGAAAAGATATATATTCAATAAAACACAATAATGATCTGATATTAGGGTAGATAAAATGATGGAAAAAGGTTTTAATGAAATGAATGAATTTCAGGGATGTGTGGGATATAAAAGGGACAGTTGAAACTGGGGAATTAGATCAGGACATAGGGTATTTCATGGGGCAAGATAGGCAGGAAAATTTAGCAATTAAAGTTTAATAAAGATGGGATGGAAAGACTGTTGAGGAGTTGAAAAGGGCACAATAAATGGATCCTTTTCAAACAGAAGAAAAACACAGAGTATGAATGATTTCCCAAGGCAGAGCATATAAAATGGATTCTACCTTTCTATCTTGAAAGCATTCAAAAGGAAATGTTTATAGATGAGAGGTGAAACATAACAATTTACATATGAAACAAAGGAGAAAAAAAAATGCTAAATCTCATACCACATGGATCCCACAAATCAGAGCTCCATCTCTTATTAATTCCCTGTCAACTGTACAATGGAGCGCAGAGTGTTCTTCCACACTATTCCCTTACTTCTAAATTACAGACTTCGAACCCTTTACACAAGCTTTAAAATTACATTAAATACACTGAAATGTGGGAAAATAGATCCACAGAAAAAGGGGAGTTGTTCTACAAGCTGAAGGACTAAAAACTAATCATAGAAAATAAATCTAACAATCTGCTTTAAAGGAGGAACAATATTACATTTGCTTTACTTGGGCAGATTTACAATTTCTCTTTTGAATGATAAATAGGCAATTTCAGGAGCAAATCCCTATCTTTACGCTACTGTAGAAATCTTTGTTTTATTTAGCTCTCAGCCAGTAGACTGTTTTCTTTGATTTCCATTATTTGTTTGAATAAAACTGACCTTTCAATAAAATGTTGTTTGAAATAAAACTGAAATGAAATTACATGCTTTCAGTGAAGGGAAAAAATAATTTTTGAATGGGAAAAGGGAAGGGAAGGAAACGGGGTCTACATTATAATCGCAATCGGGATCGGATGGGAGGCGATATAACATATAACAAAACCTTATAATATTGTTGTGGGATGCATTTCAATATACAAAGGGTAATCGCAATCGGGGATCGAGGAGAGGGGCGGACATATGGCGATATGGGTTTTCTCCGATGCGATGGAATGAGTCAAAGGGGAGAGATCCCTTTGTTAAAACAAATGAAACAATTTTTGTTTCATACAAAGGGGAGAAATGATTTTCATTTAAACGTGCAGAGGGATTTTCATGGTGGGACCGGGATGTATGAACAATCACAATCGGAATTGAGAGGTCAGGAGCGGGATATAACACATTACAAACTTCCAATGTGATGGGGAGAAAGGCCTTTGTAAAATAAATTCAAAACAAAATTAAATTTAACAAAGGGTGCAATTCCTTTTTTTTACTATGCGTGGGTGGAGATATTACGTGGTGGGCACAGGCTTAATCATCATCGGAGATCAGAGCAGGTGGAAGAAATAGTTTACATATGGAATCGTTGATTGCCAATGGCTGGATTTGGTTGCGGGCCATCGGATGGAGTTGGGCGATCAACGGCTATGGAATGATCGGAGGGTGTCGATCGGGGGGTTTATAATCGGGAAGGGTTTCTCAACACAATCGCATCGGAGGTTTGGGCGATGGGCCAATCGGAGCACTCATGTCAAATGTTGTGATGCAATTAATCAGAGCGATTGGATTGGGGGTGTGATCGGCGAGATTTATAATACAAAACTTAAACTTTGTTCTAAATTTTAAGGGGTTATGAAAAGGGGAAGTGGTTTATGTATAGGGATTTTATAATAACAAACATTTAAAACTTTATTATAAAGGTTTTTTAAAGGGAAAATGAAGGGGAAGTGGCTAATTGCATATGTGTTTTAATTGAATTTATAATGCGATTTTGTAATCAGAGGGAGGAAAAAGGGATTTTACAAGGAAAAATAATTAAACTTTGAACATAAAGTTTAAGGGAAAATGGGAAATAGGGATTATTTGAGGATATAGGGAACTTTTACTTCAGTTAAGCATAAATTTCAATCCAGAAGTTAGTTTTAAGAGTGTAATATACCGTTGGAAAGCTCTTTCCAAGCTCTTTCTGATGGGTCTACTTGGAAGATGATTTGGCGTCGAAAATGCTATGGAAAACTTCTCTAAATTCAGGATGATGACTTTGTGGAGATGGCAGCTTCTGAATTGTGACTTATTACATATGATGACATAAAATTACATAATGAATGATAATAAAGGAAAAATATCATGTTTTCACCTCAAAACATGGTTTTGAGGTGAAAATTACATCACGCTGAATAAAATATATCTTTGATCTTCCAAGTGCTCTGACTTTGATTTTATTGACTTCCTCATGACTTTGCTAATATTTATTGACATTTGACTCACTAATTTGACCATGGTGAGACCCTAGGAACTAATGAGACCCAACCTATGACCTAATGACATGATTTTTTGAAAGTGAAAGTGACTCATGACCAAATACCATAGAAAGGAGAATTAGCAAGTACCTCACGAGGGAAAACTGATGAAAAATTACTACCATCAATGAATCCATGACCTAGCGGAATGGTGAAATTTATTCAGTATGAAACTCTTAATATGCGAATGCAAAAGAGTAGTTTTTGATCACTGATGGCAATATGACTAGACTAACACTAACAAGTCCAACTTAGTATTAAAATTGAACCCTAAGAAGGAGTGGTTCGTTCCTATTTTTAATCGACAGGTCCTTTATTGTTAAGTTTTAACGAGTCTAGTATAGGTGAAACTCGGTGTTTTTCAGTTTTAAGGAGTTAGAAGAAAAATTTAACGAAACTCTATGGGTGTAATTTTTCGTAAATTTAGTCTCTCAAGCCTGAAAAAGGATAAAATAATGCAGGAGAGAACTCTATTGACCATGATTAGTCAATGTATACCTTTTTCGTAAATAGTCCATTTCAGTCCGGAAAAAGGGTAAACTTATACTAAAGGGACGGTTGTTCATTTCCTTTAACGAGTTCGAATAGTCAAGTACTCGACAATCTTTTCATATTGAGAGAGTCTTAAAAGGGCTTAAAAGAGAACTCTAGGGTTTCGATTTTTCGTAATTTTCAAGAGCCCGAAAAAGTGATAAAAGTGTACTCATCATCAAAATAATCCTTTTCACCTGATAAACCTGTTTTCTACACATAAACTCGAAAAATTAAACATATATGTTTCCAATAAGTAAAAACTTTTGAAAAATAACTTTTTAAAGTGGAAAATAAATAAAATAATATTTTATTCATTCAAAAAATATTATAAAAAGTAGTTCAAAAAAGTCATTTTCACCTTTTGTATTTAGAGTTGAAAGTTGAGAGCTCTGGACAAAAACATTTCGGAGGTGATAACGAGAGAATCGACCTCTCAAAATGAAAATTGTCAATTCCAAGTAATCCACAACACTCTTCTCTTCATTTTCATCCATTTGAATTCTCTCTTTTGGATTTTAAAATCATTTTTGAGGGGAAAAAATGTTCAAAATTATGCTCTCGGGAGTCCGCGGGTGGTCCATGGGTTACCTGCGGACCCTAATAATTTTCCCAAAGGAAAATTATCGGGCTACTGTAGTTTTTATGAAGGGTGCATGCAGGGGTCTGCATTGTTGCTATATAAAAACTATGGAGGCACCATGAGAAAAGGAAATTTATTAAATTCTCTCGAAAATGGCTAAAAATTCTCACTCTAAAAGCTTCTAATTTCAAATGCGTTCATTTGCAGGTTATTGCACAATGTTGGAGTGGAGATAACGCGAGCATGAAGAGGTAGAAGATGCAGCCATGAATGATTCAGACACAATGCGTGTGTTAAGAAATTGCAGATTGTACAAATTCTGGGCAATTCAAGGCATGAGGGCACAAGTAGAGCTAATGACCTGGCTGGTGAACATATGGGACATCCAAGAACAATGTTTTATCATCGGTGATCACAAGCTAGAAATTGAGCTTGAAGACATTTACTTCCTCATTTGTTTATCCAAAAGAGGTGAAAATATATCTTTGTTTGGAGCTAGGCAAGGTGGCTTGCCTATTGCTAGCTATAAACAAGAGTTTTGTAATGAAGAAGCTGATCCCAAAGACAACCGTATAGATATAAAAACTATCATACGTCTTGATCTTAAATTCATTGCATTCACCGTGACCATATTATGTGGGAGCGCAGCTCAACATGTGGCTACCAAGTCACAAATGCAGACAGTTGTCGAATGCTACAGGGGCACCATTTTCAATTGGTGTGAAGGGGTGTTGACCAATATGAAAGGTCAACTGACCAGAGAAAAAAAATCAAAGTTGAAAAACTTTGGGTATGGTGCTATCTTGATATCTTTCGCTTTGGAGAGGATTCCAACCCTCACCCCTCAGCTGATCTCTGTCGATCATGGTGAACCTTGAAAGCCTCGTATGGTACGATCGGTGACACTGATGGCTCGTCATGGTGCTAACGGATGTGTGGTAGTTCGATTCACTCCAGTATATTTTCATTGGTTACAGAACCAAATCTTTGCTATTGAGGATTTTCTGTCTGCAGGCATAGATTTTCGAGAAGACCCCGAGATGTCCTTACCTCCAGGGATACAATGGGATGAATCAGGTAAATGAATCATTTTGATGTGTTTTAACTATAATTTTTATTTTATTTTTTTATCGTCCAATACTGATAACAAAAATTGTAAATGCAGATGTTGGTCCATGAAGGCCAGCCACTCTCCACCACTTCGAAAGGAAGCCAACAGAGCCTGTTGCACAACCACAAAAACCAGGAAGCAAAAATTCTTACTGACTTAGAGCACAACCTGGAAATTTTGACTAGATATATCCTAGAGACATCGACGGATGATATTCCTCTTCATCTCCAGAGGCATGTCACTGGTGTTCCTGGCTAGTTTGGGAGATTCCTGCGTAGGGTGGCACAGGTGATAGATTATTATCATGATCATTACCACAAAGAGTGGATGATCATCATAGACCTCCTGTATTTTTTTTTGTATCACTCTATTTCAGATCATAAGGTGTTAATGTGAGAGATTTTGTCTGTGATGCCCAATATGTAGGGGAGGTGAACTTTTCCATACCATTATCCAATTTTTGTTTATTTTTAGGGTAATTTTCCACATTTTTAAACGCTTTGATTCCCTAAATTATTTTATATCCATCCTTTTCAAATACTCCCAAAAGATGGTTCTTATATGTTGGTGCATTAAGATTACTATGAAAATCAATCTTAATACCTACATTAATTATCAACCAAGGATACGTTTGTTTATTTCAAGAGTGTTGGCATTGTCTATGCAAGTGAGATCAAAGGCTATTTCGGAATAAGATGGTTCTAAATCGTTGCAATAACTAATCTCTAATTCTTGAAGTTCAATCTAGAATAATTCAAAATCAAATCTTAAAGCATTTCCAAACCATAATCTTGATCTAATCTCAAGTGATTTATAAAGAAATTGAATCCAAGTGCATGAATTGAAGGAATCACACTTAAATAATTACTTCCTGATATTAACAAAAAAATTTCTATTGAAAAGAGAAATTATAGTAAATGAACAACAATTAACTATTCAAGCCTTTAATTAAGAATGACTATAATTAATCACTCAATATCGACAATGGCATCACTCAAAAAGAACGAAAATTAAATGTAATGCTTGGACTTATATGAAAAATTCATTAAAGAAAAATATGCAATTGTAAAAGTAACAGCATCTAAGATTTATCCCAAAAGGTAAAGGTAAATTATGAAAATGAATTCCAACGTCAGACAGCAATCGAAATAACTCAATTCTACAAGATATAGTAATTAATAATCATAGAAACGAAGGAAATGATTATGGCACAAAAAAAGCAGCAAATCTCTTAGCGACCGGGCCCAAAGCCTCCAGAAGTTACTGCTGAGAATACTTAGAACACGATTACGAAGAAAGCACGATTTTTCTCATTAATAACAGTATTAAAGATACAACATCACCGTAGTGAAAATACTTTGTCTTCAATACAAATAATAATTTCCAAACGAAATTTAAGCTCAGAAATTAACTACTAACTTCTTTTTCACCTATCAGCCTTATATAACCTAATGGTAAACTAATAGATGAGAGTGAATCCTTAGGATCAGGAGATCCTGAGGATTTTGTAGCTAATAATCGGATTTCCACCATAGAATTAGCTCAATTCTCCTTTTCTTTCACTAGCCCATGTGATCAAGAAGATATCCTCTTTCTTTATTTGGTCGTTGTTGTTCCATCGATTGAACAAAAATTGTCCAATTCTGATTTCTGCACATAAAGACAAGAAAAAGTTAGTTTTTGAGCTAAAATCATACAATTTGTTGAGAATTGATTTTATTCAACTTTCACAATATTTTCTTCTATATTCTTCCCAAAAAAAAAGGTAAATACATAGAAGTAAATGGTTAATCAAGATAATATGAGGATAAAACCATACCTTTTCTATGACTCAACATACTCCGCTGCTTACATTTTTGCATGTCTTGATGCAATAAGATAGTTGAGGTGTAATTGTGTCAAAGAGTAGGCAGGATAAAATTCTTCCTGATATAGCCTAAAACCATTATTTTGTTTAATCATTTCAAAAGCATGGATCTCATAACATTCAGGTAATTATATTCGAAATAATATCCTTCACAAGGATGCCAGATAACAGGACACATGTAGTGGCATCCTATCTAGGTAGGGCCCTTTCATAGGATGATATTGTTGTATACATTTAGACGAGCAGCAGGGACCTTAAAATTTATGTAACCAAACGGCTCTCGGTTTTTAACATTGTTAGTAGAAGCTTTGCACCTTTGTTTTGCTATCGACATGGTATCTTCTTTAATTTCCTATAAATATTCTCTTCCAACCTATGCAACATCTTTATGGAGAGGTCTCAATGTGGCCACAACTCCTTGTTGTTCCACAAACCTTTTGTGTTGAATGAAAAGGTGTAAAGGTTTAGTGGGTTCTCCTCTAACCCGTAAATCTATACCATGCTCCCTTTTTTGAAAATTATTATAAGCCTTGGCCCATTCAAGCTGGTTAGAAGAAAAAGAAAGGAAGGTTTGGAATTGAACATCTCCAATAAAGGGGCTAGGGTTAGCATCCCTTTCATCTTCCAAGAAAAAATTGTGCCAGTATAACTTATAGAGAAGGTGTTTTACCTTCTCATCATGTTCCTTGCAGCATTGAATCAATTTTGAAGTGGTCTTAAATTCAGTTTGCTTACCAGCCCTAACAGATTTAATATTAAGTAATAATTACCTCTTTAGTAAAAATAATGCATAATTGGTGGCTGGTGATCGACAAGACAAAACATCAGAATAAATAGAACAAATGGTTTAAGTTTTCTCCATGGATTTTTGAATTTGGTTCTGCACTTTCTTCACTTTCTCCTGCTCATTTCTGAGACTAGAAAAGTCTTGTCCTCATTTGCAGTAAGTGTATCCAGTTTATTTAATAATTCCTGGTGTGTTTGTAAAGATACCACTTCTTTTTTGTGTTGAGCCAACACCTACTGGGTCCTTGTTAATTCATTCTGCAATTTCAGGATAACAACTTCCCTTACCAGAGGGACATAATGAGGTGTTTCTTTTGTTTGAGCTATATTGTCATGAGTTGTCACCAAATCAGTTTGAACAGCGATTTCCACAATATCGACTATTTATTTAGGAATAAAGAAATCCACAAAATATATTTGAACAACAATATTCATAACATTCACATAAAAGTATGTTTGAGCCTCCATTGAACAAACACAAAAGTTTTCGGTTTGAGTTCCAATATCCTTAGTGGAAGATTTCTCTGTTTGGGTTGCAATGGTTTCTAATTCCACTTTTTTCTTTCGGTTTTTATTCGCTTCCTTCAACCATTTTATTAATATTTTAATCATTTTCTTCAGCTTCCTGTTCTTTTTACTCAAGCTTTTCATCCTGGCACTGTCTACCTTCTCTTCTTTCTTTATGGGGTTTTTGATTGGAGAGGGAACACCTATGTCCATTTCAGGTAAAAGAGAGGTTGTTCCAATGTTACGGTCATGTTCTAGTGGAACAGTGTCTCCTGATTGATTTTCTGATTCCAAATCACTTTTTTCATGAGTTTCTCCCTCAGGATATTTATATATAGAGCGAATTGGTTCCCCTTGTTTCTACAAATCTTATATTTCTTTAGTAAATGGAAAAATTTCTGTGTGGCCAGAACTACCTATAGAAGCAGACTGGTTAAGAGTATGATCTTGACCTTGAGAATGTTCAAATTGACCTCCTTCCTCAAAGAGTGTTCCCAAATTTTCTAATACTCGGGCCACCTCCTCCTCATCGTCTAATGAAAAGGTGTTTTAAGGGTTTGCAGGGGGTGCATGGGATGACCCTACTTCATCTATTGGGTTTGTGGTATGATGTTGTGAGCTTAGCCTCGCAGAATTCCTCCTTTTTTCCCCTCTTTTGGATTTATGCCTCTTCAATCTGTTGTTCTAAGTCATCAATATTCCTATCATATACCCCTGCTTGTGTATCTAGGTTTTCTTCTGATGTGGGTAAAGTAGGATTTACAAAGTTATCCCAAGTAAATTGCTACTGGGAAAGTTCATGAATGATAATAAGCTTAATCAAGCCATGATGACTTATGTTAGAATGTGGATTTTTGGATTTTCTAACCCGACTAGCAACATCATGCAATAAAGAATTTAAAAATAATGGCAGGTTAACTGTGATTTTCTGTCTAAGAGTTGCTAATAGTTTAAGTTGTCAAGGCTTTACCACATCTTGATGGCCATTGCAAGTGATGTATCTCTAAACGGTGGTCGTTCGTTCTCACCATGATTACTTTAATTATGTTGGATGAACTCCTTTGCCTTTGCGGATTAGTTCTTCCTCTGGGTCCTTAAATACTGCGACTGCTTCATGCAATAGAAAATGTTTGTCGGTCCATTTTACGCCTTCTACTGGAAGTCCAGAGACTTCAACTATGACTACTTCAAAGATTGTTATACTTCTACCTTTTACAGTTGTTCGCCCATTCTGCAAATTTTGTAGAAATTCAAGCGTTATTTCGCTATGGAATACCTATAATTTGACGAGGTATTGAAGCCAATCGGCGCGCTCAATAATTTTGTGAGCCCGCTCTGTTAATCGTAATATTGTAGGTTTGCTGCAAACAGAATTTCCTCCCATAGTTGTTGTGCTATTGTAGCCTAATTCTCACCTTTGCATGCACTTTCTCACAATTAGACAGCTTGGAACATCAACAAATACTTCATAGAAAGCTTTTGAATTAGGAAATGTTATTTTTATATAAAGGCAGCAAAAATAATATTTATCGTATCAGCAAGGTTTGGCGGAGTTCGGTAATTATTTTTCATGTTGTCCCATAACATATACCTCCCCCCCTCCAATTAGAAAAGGGCGTCCACATTCACAGAGCACGGGAAAAGAGAAAAGGATGAAGTGGTTTCATAAATGCGGCAGGAAAATAGTCAAATCAGTAGAAATACGGCAGGAAATAGTCAGAGCAGTGCTAACTATAAATCATATAAATGGTTTAGAAAATGACCAAAAAGGGAATAAAGCATAGAAATAATCATTACGAGAAATAATTTTCCTTTGGTGAAAAGGTATGGCGAAGTTGACAAGGGAATTAATGATAATGACCGCTGGCATCAATTGATCAGACATTATTGATGAAATTCACATAAAAATATAGCTTACCATGCATATCAATTAATATAAATATAAATGTTGTTCAAATGGTAAATTTTTCCTTGGAAATGAGTTAATTAGAAATAGTAGGATATAGAATAATTGGAAATTTAAAATAGAAATTCAATACCACAAGCAGGGCCACTGCTGCCAGCAGGCATCTATAGCTTCGATAGGGTTTCTTTTTAACCCAAAAATGAGCTAGGATCCTCCATTTAGGATTTATATTGTTTTTTTATTTCTATAAAGGGATCATTGTGCTGGATTGGTAACCAGATAATCACAGTACCATTCAGCAAGGCATAAAAAAATGATCAGGTTGGCTCGTGATGAGACCTCCTGTCCTTTCGACAGTTGAACTGTTTGGAAGGCCATTACCTTGGTGTGGTGAACATTATGGGAATGTCACTTGTTAAGTTCCTTATGATCTTGGTAGGTTGGCTCGTGATGAGACCCCCTATCCATTTTGAGAAAGCTTATATTATATTTTTCAAATTCAAATTATAAGTGGAGGGAGGCTCATTAACTCCTTAAGAGTTAGGGATGGTGTGAGAAGTAAAATAATGCCAATAAAAGTTATGCTTGTATTCCTATATCATCATACCAAAGGAAATTATCAATTGAAAGTGTGAAAGATAAACCAGCATGGTATTGAGATAGTGAATAATTTTATGATATATCCAAAGAGGATATTTATGCAAGTCATTAAATAGATGAACCATGTCAATTTCAGAATAAAGATAATCATCAAAGGTTTAAAATTCATAATTTTGTTAATATAACTTTTTTTTCTTGAAATTCGGTGTAAATTTCCAACCAAAAATATGATTTACATAGCAGGAAGTTGTGTGGTTGTTGGAACAACAGATGTTCATTTAACTGAACAACAATTGTTAATTTCATTGAACAACAATGGCATGTGAAAGTAAATCAGAGAAAGAAAAAAAACCACAATTGTTCATTTTACTGAATAGCAGTTGTTCGATTAACTAAAAAGAGCTGATTATTTTATTGAACAATAGCTATTCACTCTATTGAACAGCAACTATTCATTTTTACTAAACAACAGTTGTTCGTTTAATGGAACAGCAGTTGTTCATTTTACTGAACAGAATTTTTTCATTCTATTGAACAATAATTGTTCATCATTTTTTAGAAAAATAACAGCAACAATGAAATACTCAAGCCAAAAAAAGGAAAGAAACATAAGTTGTTCATTTGGAAGGGAACAATAGCTGTCCAAAGAACTAAACAGAAACTTCTAAAAAAAATGACGTGAAACAACAATAAAGGAATGGTGGTTACTTCGTTGTAAGCAATTGTTTCAAAGAAAAAATCCATGCATTTATACAACAATGTTTATTCTAAAAAAACACAGAAAACAACAAATTATAAACTAGCTATATAAAGAAAATATATACATTATTTACAGCTGGAAAGAAATTATTTTCATGAAAGTAAGGATGTCGGGTCATCACTCCATGCAGCTAAAATTTTCATTGTGGGATCATTACCTACCTGTTGGCAAAAAGACTCTTTGGTGAGTTACTTGCTATAAAGGCATATCCGGTGTCCATTCACCTGGAAAGAAGAGCCAAACCCATCGATGGTAGTCAGAGTGATAGTGCCATTGCTGTGCACTTCTTGAATTTCATAAAGGCCAAGCCATCTTGTCTACAATTTACCCATAAATTCTTGAAACCTGGAATCATAGAGGAGTGTCTAGTCTCCTTCCTAGAATGTCTTATTTTTTATAAGACTCTCATGCCACTTAGCTCATTACTGTTGAATAATTGTTGTGCACTACAGGGCAAGTAACCACACTTCATCCAATTCATTTATTTGTTGAAGTCATTTAGTTTGGGCCTCCATCATGTCCAGTCCCACTTCCTGGGTTGTTTTGAGAGTTTTTATTTCAAATTCGATAGGAAAAATAGGTTATTTTCCAAATACAAGTTGGTACGGGGAATAGCCAGTAGTACTTTGCCAAGTTGTGCAATAGGTCCACAAAGCCTCTGGCAGTCTAGTAGCCCTTTGGTTTGATGGTTTTTTCTACCTACTTTGTTACATAGTCTGTAGCAACCAGTATGTAGGCCTTTTGGTTTGATGGCAGATTGAATGGGCCAAAAAAATTCAATGCCCACCATTTGAAAGGTTCCATTACCAATTTTGGCTGCAACGGCATTTCGTCGGATTCACTAGGACGGCCCATCCTATGGAAACTATCACAAGCCTAGACATACTTCTTGGTGTCTTTAAAGATAGTGGGCCAGTAATAGCCCAAATGTAGTATTTTATATCTGGTCCTGCTATCTGCTAAGTGTCTGCCACAAGTTTCCTCATGGAAAGCCTTCAGGATGTCTTAAATCTCATCTTCATGGATGCACCTATGTATTTGCATATAAAACCCTGTGTGGAAAATGTATCCATCAATCCAAGAAGCACTGCGTTATACAATCAACTTCCTCTCTTTAGCTGTCAAATATTTTGGTAGTTTTCCGACCGCCAGATAGTTCGCTACATCTGCATACCATGGTGCCCTAAATGCTACAGAAAAAAAATGTTCATCTAGAAATGGATCATCTCCGGCTAGCAGATCGTTCATTTTTGGAACCTGAGACAGAAAATCTGCAACTAGGTTTTCCTTCCCTAGACGGTCTTTAATGGTAATATCAAACTCCTACAAAAGTAACAACCAACGGGTCACCCACCCATTAATAATTAGTTTATTGGCTAAGTATCTGATGGTGGAATGATCAGTATACAAAAAAAATTGGTAGCCTATTATATGATGTCTAAATTTATTTATGGCATAAATGATAGCTAAAAATTCTTTTTATGTTACTATATAATTGAGTTCAGCAGAAGTGATATTTTTGCTGATATAATAAATAGCAAAGGGATTTTTGTCCTCTTGCCCGAGGACAATGCCTGTTGTTGTGTCTAATGCATCTATAGAGATATGAAAAGGTTGCTCCCAATTGGGTCCATGAAATACTAGAGCAATTGAGACTAATTTATTCAAATATGTAAAAGCAATGTCACATTTATCAGACCATTTAAATTCAACATTTCATGTTAAAGCATACAAAGGCACAGCAATTTGTGAAAAATTCTTTATAAATCTGTGATATTATCCTGCATATACATGGAAGCTACGTACCTTAGTTTGGGTGCAGGGTGTAGGTTGTAGGATAATTTCCTCTATTTTTTTTGGGTCTGCATGTATTCCAGCCTCATAGATGTATTATCCTAGGATTACGCCTTCTGTCATCATCATGTGACATTTCTCATTACTTAAACACAATTTGGTATCGATGCATCACTCCAGAAATTTCTCTAAATTTCGTAGCGCTTGGTTGAAATCATTCCCGTACGGGTTGAAGTCATCCATGTAAACTTCAAGTCCCTCATTTATCAGATCAGATAAAATGCTGAGTATGGCCCTCTGAAATGTAGTTGGGGTGTTACATAACCAAAAGGTAACAATTTATAGGAAAATGTACCCCATGGGCAAGTAAAGGTAGTTTTGTCTTGGTCTTCAAGGGAAATTTAGATCTGGTTGTAGCCATTGAAGCCATCCAGAAAGGAAAAGAATCATTTTCCTGTCAGCATATCAAGAACTTGATCAATAAATGGAAGAGGGAAGTGGTATTTTTGCGTGGCCTTGTTCAATTCCCTGTAGTCCACACAGATCTTCCACTTCATCTTCTTTTTGGGAATAACTACCAGTGGGGAGACCCACTTACTACCGAAATAGGATAAATAAAATTCACGTCCAACAACTTTTGCAATTATTCCTTTATGATATCCTTGAGATGTGGATTTAATCTTCGTTGAGGCTGCCAGATAGGGCGGGCATCCTTTTCGGTGTAGATGTGGTGTGTAAATAATTGAGGGTCTATGCCCTTCATGTCTGGATAGTCGCAAGAAAAATCCCCTTTATATTTTTTCAGAACTTGGATAAGCTTTTGATGTTGGTCATTGTCCAAATTATCATTAATGTTCAAAATATTGTCTGGTTCAATCTCAACAGGCATGTTTTTATGAATAGTAGTTGTTGGTATATGTTGATCATCGAAATTTTTCAAAGGTTCTTCCTGGGCTTCATTGTCAAGAATCGCTTTCAACATTTGACATTTCACATTATTCGCAGTATTCGATTGATTAATAAAATTATTAATTACATCATATTCAGTCTGATTCTTGAACGCATGCGCTTATGCTACTTGTTGAGGCCTCATAATTTTGTGGCCAAAACATTGGGGAAAACCACCTGGTCTAGACCTTAAAGCAGCTCCTTTTCCATTTGGTATAGCAGCTCCAATTGGGGATAATGGGACCAGTTTCCCAATAAGGATGTTTATGAGGGTGTTGTGAATATAGCATGCAAATGGATAATGATTTTAATCTATATGCATTTATCTAAACTATTTTATCTAATATATACCCGGGGTGTTTTTCATTTATGCGATCTAAAATTATATCTTTCATCTATCAGTAATATAGATTATTTAATAGTTGAAAGAGATGAAAATTATGTAAAATAATTCTTCTAACAAAGTAGTTTGCATAGAAGAATTGTGAAAAATATATCGCATTTATCAGTGTGATTACATATTAAATAAGAAACCATGTCTAAATATTAGAACAGAAATGCATGTAATATTTATATATGATGGTGTTTCAGATACATAATGCAATAAAGAGATAACTCTCAATTTATGGAATAATACTTAACACAAGTGAATAAAAGTACCATATGTACGAAGTCCTACTCATGTAAACTGACAGCAATGAATCAGTTCCTTCTCACTTTCGAGCAATTTAAAGAGTACAATAGTGCAACATCAGTTAAATAGCTTTAATCATTAAAAGATAACAGAATGTGTTCCATTAATTCATCAAAGCATTCACAAACTTACAATAGTGCATTCTTTGCAAACGTTTTTGACAAATTTCTGGACCCTTCTCTCAATGCATGAGAAGGGTTTAAATACTAAACTAACTATAAACTAAAATTAAATTATTACAAAAAAGTAGAGGAGGCTTCAAACAACCTTCCTCAAAAGGCTAACTTAAACAACAATCTAGGAATTTAAACTAATAATCCTGATTTTGTGAATCCTGCCTTTCTTTCTGAATGTGGTCACGAAGCTGGAAAATATCTAACATTGCTTTGAGCTGAGCTAGTTGTGATATCTGTGATCGAATATGTCCCTTGAAAATAGCATTTGATATTACTGACTGAAATATTTTTTCTGAATCTGTAAGAGACTGAAGAGTTTGATGTTGATGGTAAGGTTTGATCAGAAATTTTCAGTAATTTTCCTGATCAAACTTATTTACCTTTTTTATCATTTCCTCCTGAGTATCTGCTCTCTGTCTCCACTTCATTTCTAACTGTCTTGTTTCTGAAAACACATCAGACGTGTTTTCCTTAAGAAGTTCTGCTTTAGACAGTTTCTCACACATATATTCGATAATCTCATTTGATATCTTGGATATCTTTGTTGTTGCTTTATCTGCTTGATTGATTTGCGCTTCCCATTCTGTGAATAACATTTCTTTGTGAAGCTTATCTACTTGAGGTAGATTAGATTGCGTTCCTGAATCTGAAACTTGCCACTGAATGTGTTCTTTGATTTTCTTTTCAAGTCTTTCACATTCTAGTTTCTTATTTGCTATCTACTAGACCATTATTTTAATTGAATCACAATAATAATCAATCATGGAAGCTTGGTGACAAAACACTTCTTGTTCTTTCTTTAACTTGGTGTTTAAATCAAGTGCTTCTTTGACAGATTGTTCTAATTGTGGTTGACTCTGTAACTTAGTCGTTGATATTTCCAGCTATGTTTTTTTTTCATTAAGCTCTATCTAATGCTGCAATTTGAGGCTTTCAATATCTTTGTGAAATTGGACTGCATTTTCTTTGAATTTTTCACTGGAATTGGATTTCTCTTCATTCAAAAAAATTTCTAATTCTTGTACTCTGGCTTCCTTTAGTTTTAAAAACATTCTAACTTTAGTAGCTTTATCAATATTAGCGTTAGCATATGCCCTTGCATACTGTGATAATTTATTTAGATGTTCAGTGGTATCTTCTGAGGAATCCTTTCATAGTATATCAACTTATTCATCTGTAGGCTTTGGATTTGTTTCATCAATTCTCCTTCTTTTATTTCTTTTGACTACAGCCTTGTAACTAGGACTGTAGAAAATATCTAATGAAGGGATGTATTCAATCTGTAAAACTATATGATCTGTTGGATAGGCCAGTATGATTTCTTTATCATGCATTGTTGGAACTCTTTGTAGTGGATTGACAGTCTCCACTATTTTTTGTGAGTGTTTTGGTGTTTTGAAACTTGTTGCTTGATCAGTAATGGGGATTTCTTTGGGAGTCTTTATTTCTTTGGAAAATTCTTCCCATTCATTTATAAGATCTTTTGGTTGTGGTAAACTGGGTGATCTAGCATGTTATGACTGTGTTGAAATGTTTTAGAATTTGGTTATGTCCTATTATTTCTTGTTTCCTCCAGCATTTCTATCTCATGAATAACTTGGTCAATTGTCTTTTCTGAATTTTCTTTCTTGGATTCAGATTCATTTTCAGAATGATCTGAATTCTTAGATTGCTGATGTGACTGACCTGATTCATCTTCAGACATTTCTTTCATTTCATCATCCAAACTAACACTTGGAGTGTGTTTTTCATCTTCAATAGTTAACAAATTTAAAGGGACTTTCTCTAGTCTCTTGTTTTTGTATGCTTGAAAAGCTTCAGCATCTTTTTGACTTAGTTGACTAGATACATACTTGGTAATATCAGAGAAATTTTCCATGCACTAGAAGAGGTCATCGAATTCGTCTTCCTCCTTTACAAAAGGCTTCATTTTAAGCTCTGCGATGTACTTTTTAATCACATCATTGGGATCATATAATCTTCTTGGCATAAATGCCAATTTAAGTAACTGAATCTTGGGAACCTCCTTGTAAGTACGGTCGATACTAGACAAAGAAAAGTTGCCACAGTATAGAGGGAAATTAGGCCAAATAGCCTTTTTAGCATCCTTCAGCTGCTTTGTAACACCATTGACAAGCTGATAGGCTATTTCTTTTGCAAGTAACTTATTGGGAACATAATAGGGTAAAACATGGGGAGAAGCATAACTCTCAAATACTCTAATATATGTAAAATTTTCTTCAGCAAACCTTCTAGCTACTGGAAGAATGTCTACATTGGCTTCTTCAGAAACCCTAAGAGCCCTTTTTTTAAAAATCATCTGATGTATAAGAAATATGACTCCATAACAAACTTTATAGAAATGCAAGTGAAAATATAAATCCCAGAGCTCCCTGTGGTAGATGTGAATTGGGGTAGGCTCCTTGGTGGTCCATTTCCATCCCATGGTGGGAAAACTGGAAGTAAAACAGATAGCATTGATGACATATGCAGACATATAAAAGGGAGGTATTTCTCTGAGTGAAACACTTCTTTTATTCCTTATTTAGTTATATGCTTGGCTAGGTTATTAGATAAGATGTCTGCCCAATTTAAAATTGATGAATTAACGACTGTGTCAATTAGGGGAACCCAGTCTCTTAAGAATATGGTGCTATCTGGTTTGGAAAATATTCTACATAACATACCAGTGGCATAACAGTAAGGATTAGGAATTTGGGAAATTGGGTACGTACCAAACTTATCTTGATTCAATTTCTCTTCATTATCCTTCCATTCTTTGATGACTTTGATAAGGTTTGTATGTTCTCCTTTAAACTTCTGCAAATATTCTTTGTTGTATTTCTGCTGCGGGGGTGGTAAATGGTACATTGCTACTAAATCCTCTGCCCCGAAAGAACCCATAGTTTCTCCTCTCAAATTCTTGAATATTCTATCTTCAATATTTAAGTGGTCAATTTCCCATTTAACCATGTCTGCAGCTACCCTATGCATGTATGAGCATGCAACGTCAAAAAGAGTTGCGTCAGAGGTAGAAGCAGTGCTTGTTGAAGAAACTTTGTTTATCACCCTTGGTCCTTCATTTTCAAAGAGTTTATACATTTCCTCCCATGTCAAATTGCCGCAGAATTTGTTGCAGATGGTATCTGAGAAAAATGGTGATATGTATGTGTCTTCTGTGGACGATGTTTGAGAAATTTCTTTACCCTTTTTTTCTCATTGTGTTCTTCTTCAATTCATTAACTGGTTTCCTGAAAGAAAAATGATTTTTTACAAGTATGGAGTATCAAAGGAATAAATCAATCATTTATTTCAAACACACGCGAGAAGATATCAATCTATTAAAATATAACATCAATCATCCTTCATAATTTCTGATTTAATATTTCGCATGTCTTCACACGTAAGATCTATCCATCGCTTTAAAGTCGTTAAGATCTTAAATTTCATTTTGATATGACACAAGATGTTTACACGCTTGATTCATTAAGTGACGTTAATGTGCATAACACAGATTATACCTTATAATATTTTGTGATACTTTACCCTTAAAGGCTGTGAAATGCGATCTGCGCAAATTGCAAATCGCGACTTTTATGAGATAACGTTTAAGCGTATATTATAAGTTACACGAAATGCGAATTGCGAAAAACTTGAAGTGACCATGATAGCCGAAGGATTTATATTTATTGGTTTATTTTCTTGTCGGGTCCACGGGTATCGCAACTTATATCATTTCTTCTTAAAGCTTTTATTGTTTAAATGAAGTGTGGTGCAAAAAAATGAATATAACAATGATTGAGGTTTTTTGCAAAAATTCTTTTAAATTATATCTTCAAAGAAGCTTGAGTGCATATCGCAATTCGCACATTTTATGTTTTATGGGTCTTTTTTAAATAAGATATGTGATATGCAATGTGCTTTAAGGCAAAAATAGAAAATATTTATTTTCTAAGTTTTTTTTTTTTTTTTTAGGAAATTATAAAAAGAATTTCCTATTTATTTCTAAAAGGTCCCTATTTATAAGAATAAATTGGGGGTTGTTGTATAGCACAACAATTGGCGATTCACTTGGGTGAACTAATGTCTCTGATAAAAATCTTTTGAAATTTCTAAGCCTTTTTTGAAAATAAAATAGTTAAAGGAATGAAATTTTAAATAAATAATATCTTTGCTAAACAATGAAAGTTTCTCTTATTCACTATTCATAAGAATTCCTCTTTTAAATATATAAGTATGAAGATCTATATCAGTCCTTACTCAGTTTTAAAAATATAAAGTAAATAACCTTTATAGATCAACTTTATAAAAAAATTCTCTTTTATCATAGATAGAGCCTCTGTTCCAATAGGAAATTTAAGCTTTTGGCAGGGTTACCTTTTTTCCAGCTATGATCCATTCTCCCATCTAGTCTTTCTTATAATTTCCAGAAGTGAATTCTAATTTCTGAGAATTTTGTTTTATATATTTTCATTTACTTAAAATCCATTGTCTTGGCTTGGTAACCAAATGATGACAATGCCATTCACTAATAGTAATTAAACTAATCAAGTTGGCTCTTGATGAGACCCCTTGTCTTTTTTATATAATCTCAAGTCATTACCTTGTTTTGGTGGACAGTATTGGTAAAGTCAATTTAACTATTTATTTATGAACATGGTAAAAAATCTCGTGATGAGACTTATTATCTTTTAAGTTTTTCTTCTAATCATGTCTTTTTATTTTCTTTTGAATTCCTTTTGAAAAATTATAAGATTTTCCGGATGGGATGAATCATAGGTCTTTTAAAAATTCTAGATGATAATGTCAAGTTTTCGGATTTCTTTTCTGCAAAATGTCTTTATTATATTCAAGTTTATTTTCTTGATCGATAAATAGAATATTCATGCTATATAAAAATGAGAGTTCATCAAAGAATAATTGTTTTCATTGAAATTTCATTTTTCAGAAAGATAAAATCAATCTGTCTCTCTAAATCTTTCGATTTTTCTTTCCTTAGCATTTTCATTTTTTATAAGTGAAAAGAAAAATCCAAAGAAAGTCATCTGAGATTTGTTTTGAAAAGCCAAATATTAATACTAGGAGACTTTTATTTTAAAAAAGAAAAAAAAATAAAAATAAAAACAAAAGACTTTAATATACAAAAGATAGAAGGGGTTACGTCCTATGAGAAATATTTTTTCAAAATCTGCCCATTAACAAGCAAAGAATTTGTTTTTCCTAATAAATCTTGTAATAGAAATGTTGATGGGCCTATTTCTTCGATTATTTGAAATGGACCTAGCGAGAGTTTTTGAAACTTCATGTGTTTACCTTTTTCCTCATGCACTTTGTCCCATTTCAATATCAAATCACCAATTTGAAATTTTTTTGGAATTATAGAAGTTGAATCAAACAAGGTTTTGATTATTTGTTGATGACGAGTATGATTTTTTTTGGCTTTTTCTCTTTCTTCTTCTAACTTAAGAATTTTAGCTTGTCTGAATTGTAAAGAAGAAGTAGGAATTTCATCAATGAATTGTACTAAGGAAAGAGATGGAATAACTACATTGGTGGGAAGTATAGCTTCTTTTCCATATACAAGATTGAATGGTGAAGTACCAATAGAATATTTTTGAGTTATTAAATCTGCCCAAAGAGCAAAAATTAATGACTTATGCCAATTTCTTTGATTCTGATCAACAGTTCTTTTGATTATTCTAATCAAATTTTTGTTTGTAGATTCTGCTAAACCATTTCCTTGTGGGTAATAATTTGCAGAATATTTTAATTTAAAACCTCTTTTAATCGTGAAATCTATCATAGTAGTTCTAGAGAAATAAGATGCATTATCAAACATCAAAGCAGTAGGTAATGTGAATGTTGGCTTTATTTGTTTCCCATATGTACTTTGGCATACTTTACATCTCCTTGAATATTCATGAGCATCTCTGAAAAGTGAAGGCCAATAGTATCCTACATGCAGGATTTTATGTGTTGTTGTATTTCCTCCAAAATGTCCTCCAGCTGGTCCATCATGGAGTTCCTGCAAGACTTTTTTTGCTTCAGATTTTTCTAAGCATCTTAGAAGTACAGAATCAAAATTTCTTCTAAATAACACATCGTTGACTAACTCATATTGTTTAGCTTTTAGCCTAAGAGCTTGTTTTGGCTTATAACTGAGATGATTTGGAGCATATCCATTTCTTAAATAAAATCTAAGATCAGCATATTGTGAATCTGAATCATTGAGGCTTACCTCTGATATTTGCACATTACCTGAATCTTCTTCTAATAGCGAATGTGATGCTCCTGCAAGCATTCTGCAAAAACCTTGACCTCTAATAATTTTAAAGGGTTTTATTTCTACATCATATTCTTACAATGTAGTTACCCAGTTGGCTCTTTTTTTCTCCTAATTCTTTCTGCGTCAAAATTTGTCTTACTATAGAAAATGAAACTATGATTTTCGTATGAGACTTTAGGAGAAAAGGTCTGAAATTTTTTATGGCTTTAAAAACAACAAATGCTTGTTTTTCAACATATGTGTAATTCAGTTCTGCACCTTGTAAATTTGAACTAAAGAATGATATCGGTGCTTCTATTTGTTGGTCATTCAACTGTGTTAAAACAGTTGCATATGACGTATCTAATGAAAAAGTGTATAATTTAAATGGATTAAGAAAATTGGGGGTGGTCAGGAATGGAGCATTGATAATTGATTTTTTAATCAATTCAAATTCTTCTCTTTCATTATTTCCCCATTTGAAAATAGAATTTTTCTTAATCATGTTCTGCAATGGTAAAACTATTTGAGAAAAATCAAGGAAAAATCTCTTAACAAAATTAATTTGCCCAAGGAAAGATTGCATGGTTTTCTTGTTATGAGGGAAAGAAATTCATTTAATTTCATCAACTCTTTCAAGATCAATATAGATACCATTTTTTGATACAATGAAACCTAAAAAATTTCCTTCATCTAAGGCAAAAAATGATTTCTTTGGATTTAATGAAATGCCATACCTTTTGCATCGTTCAAAGACTTGCTTTAGATCATTAACATGATGATTTTCTTGTTTAGGGAAAACAATAATTTCATCCAAATAGATAACAACTGTTTTGTTTATAAGACCTCTAAAATTTGTGTCCATGGCCCTTTGGAAAGTGGCACCTGCATTAATTAGTCCAAAAGGAATTTTATGATAAGCATAATTTCCACACTTAGTTTTGAATGTAGTTTTCAATCTTTCATCTGGATGAACGAGGATTTGATTGTAACATGAAAATCCATCTAGAAAATATATAAGTTCAAAACCAGCTACTTTTTGCAATACTTGTTCCATGGTTGGTAATGGAAAATTGTCCTTCTGACAAGCTTTGTTTAAGTTTCTAAAATAAATGCAAATTCTAATATCACCATTATTCTTCCTGATAGCTACCAAATTTGATACCCATTTTAAATGTCTAACTGGAACGATAATTTTTTCTTTGAGAAGTTTATTCAATTCATTTTAATTTGATTTTCCAAATTTGGATGAATATTTCTCAATTTCTATTGTATGGGATTTTCCTCTGAGATCATAGGAATCGTATGTTGGATTACAAAAGTATCATATGTTTTAATATCAGAATAATCCCAAGAAAAAACACTTTTGTACATCCTAAACAATCTAATGAATGATAATATTTCCTCAGAAGACAGACCAAGACCTAGATTTATATTTTTAGATTTTTCTTCAATTCCTAGATTAACTAACTCGAATCTTAAGGTAGAGCTTTGTACTTTTGAGGTAGTTACTCTTTTAAATCTATCCTTTAGGTCATATAAGTCTTCTAACTTGACAACATATTTTGGAATAGGATTTTCATCTTGTTCTTTCCTAATCCGAGAGTCATGTTCATTTTCATCCATGATTTGATTATCATAAGATTCTTCAGATGTTAAAAAATCTATGATATCTGAGTCATTATTTAATACTCTCCAATTGGTGATGTTATCAGGAATAGATGGTCTAAAAAAAAACTCAATGGAAAATCTATTGGTACTAAATTCTTGGGATGGGATTAACTTTGATGCCACATTAGCGAGTAAATCTGCACTAGCATTCTAAATTCGAGGTATAGAAGAAATGTTGAAGGCCAGGAAGTGAGTAGTTAATTCTTGGACTAATGATTGATAATGTTTTATATGTCCAGAATTAAAATGGATAATATCTCTCATTTTCCTAACTATGATTTCTGAATCTCCTAAAACCTTCAAATATTTGATATTTAAATCAATAGCTTTTAATAATCCTTGAACTAATGCTTCATACTCAGCTACATTATTGGTATAATCAAATTCTAATCAGCAGGCTAACATAGTTTTTTCACCTTCTAGGTTTAGTAAAATGCAACCCACACCTACACCATCTTCAGATTTAGAACCGTCAAAATAAAGTGTCCAAAACAAAGAATCAACTATTTCTCTATCTGAAAAATTGATACATCTAGTATTATCTGGTTGGGAAAATTTCTCAATTTGAGATACAACCGCATTATCAAAGAAAGGAGATGTTGGAGCATTGAAGTTTCCTAAAAATGACTGTGTAGAATAGTTTCCAATAATGCTATTATTGAAAGTTATTGGCTCTTTAATTTCTTCAAGATTAGTCGATGTGTGTTTCATAAACTTTTCGCGATCAATTCGAATTTAGTTTGGCTTTCCATTATGTGGTAACCACATATGTGACTAGTCTATTGAAAAATAACCATGAAGTTTCTCGAACCAATCACAACTTCAAATTAATTCATAGAATTCAGGAATGTCTGCAACCAAAATATCAATTATATGAACAACTTTTGGATTTGATGATAATCTGATTGAAACAGATTTCAATTCTCCTACCACTTCTACTCTAGTTCTGTCAAGTTGTACTATATGAACTGGAGAATTTTGAGGAGTGATGTTAAATTTAGCACAAGCTGATTTCAGAATTATATTAGAAGAAGCCCCCTGAGTCTATCAAACAATTATGAACATTTTATATATATATCTCATAGGTTAAGAGAAATGGGGGAGTATGAGATATGGATCGATCACCTATCATAATTAAATCTGAAGCATCTATTTTTTCTGAAGGAGAAGGTGGCTTACCTGTTTCATTAGCATCTTGTACTATAACTGGAGTAGGTAAGTTTGAAGCAGGAACAAATTTTAATTCTCTAAGTAATATTTGTTGTTGTTGCTTCAATTTGGTAAGCTCATGAACCGAAATATTTGCTCTAGTTTTCTTCATATATTCAGCTATATTATACTCAATGGTATCTGAGATAACCATTGTTTTAGGTATAGGTGGAGAGTCTGATGTAACGGGACTTGTTTGTGTAGCCTTTGAATTATATTTTTTGTTTGTTGTTTTGTCTTCAGCAGGAGTAGAAATTTTTAGTTGTTGGCTAGGCAGTGTTGTTTCAATATTCTTTTTGCTACGTGTGCTGACAAGCAAAGCTTCAAGTTGTTCTTCGTTTGATAGGATAAAATCCCACATTCCATTAAGCTCAACTTCTTCTTCTTCTTCTACTTGTTCTTCCTCATCATCTTGATATGATTCAACATTAGATATAATATTCGGAGGTTGAGAACTAGAAGTTTGTTTTTGTTTTAAATTCCTGAAAACCTTTTTGAATTTGAATTTTCAGCGACTTGTTTCTTGATGTCTGCCATCTCATTGGTCATGGTTTTCAAAAAAAAATTAATACCTTCTACATCAAATGGATCTTTCAGTGTTTTCTTTTTAGAATAATATTTGAAAGATATTTTCTTTGATTTGTGATCTTCTTGAGAATTCTTTTTCTCAAGAGCAGTTATGTGTTTTTCAACAGATAGAGATTCTTTCATATTCTCTGCAAGAGTTGCTAGTTTTTTCTCTATCAACGAAAATAGCTATATTAGATGGAAGTGATGAAATATACCACTCAATTTGAACTTCTGCTCCAGGAACTCCTGTAACGGGAATTTTATTGAGTATTTTATTAAACCTTGAAATAAAAACTTTTATCTTATCACATGTTTTAGCTTTAAGATTTGAAAGATCATTGATTAGAGTCACAGTAGTTCTGTCATCTCCAAATTTAGCCACAAATTGTTCTTCAAACATATTCAAGTTAGTTATGGAGTGAGCAGGTGATGAAAATTACCAGGATCCTGTAGATCCTTTTAAATTATATGGAAATAATCATACAAGGTAATCCTCTTCAACTACTACATTCAAGTTGACAGCTAACATAAAATTATGAATATGTTCTTCTGCAAGAAGACCGTCATTAGGGTTAAATTTTGGTAGCCATCTTTCGGGATTTTTAGGCAGAGCATGAAGAGGAGCAAGCATGTTTACAACCCCTGGATTACTCCATGGATTTACATTCGGTGGAGGGACTTGTCCTACAATTGGATTGTGGATGGGTTGATTGTGAATTGATGTTGAGGCAGGTTCAGTACTAGAACTAGTATTTTGAGTATTGGAACTAGTGAAAGCAATATAGACTGTTGGAATGAAGTTTGTGGAAGTGAGTGGAGGAAATGGGGGTGAATGGGATAAGACCTCGCTAGTGATTGATTTTGATTGAGTCCTCTTTAACTTCTTTTGATTACTATTGATAGGAAATTCAAAAGGGAGAATTCTTGTTTTATGACTTTCTGATTGAGTTAATATTCTTCGAGGTTGAAAAGAGGGTGATATACTAAGATTCAATAATTGAGAAGTTTCAGGCTTTTCAGCAGAAATAGATACTTTCTCTAACTTTTCTATCAAATACTAGACTTCTAGGAAATGTTGATGAATTTCGGGAAATAGTATAGTTTGAGTTTCGCTAGGAGACTTAGGGGAGAGATGATCAACTCCAGAGTTTATAGATGAGGATATGGATAACTTTCTAAAATTTTATGGGGATCTAGAGGGAGAGACCTCTTCTGATTGACCTTTAGATTGATCAGACCTTTGTGCCATTTACTTGGCCCTCCTTCTAGCGCCAATGTGTTGAGGCCTCGAAATTCCGTGGCCAAAACATGGGGGAAAACCACTCGATCTGGACCTTAAAGCAGCTCCTTTTCCATTTGGTATAGTGTCTCCGACTAGGGATAAAGGGACCAATTTCCCAATAAGGATGTTTACGAGTGTGTTGTGAATATAACATGCAAATGGATAATGATTTTAATCTATATGCATTTATCTAAAATATTTAATCTAATATATACCTGGATTTTTTTTCCTTTATGCGATCTAAAATGATATCTTTCATATATTAGTAATATAGATCATTTAATAGTTGAAAGAGATTAAAATTATGTAAAATGATTCTTCTAACAAAGTAGTTTGCATAGAAGAATTGTGAAAAAGATATCGCATTTATCAGTGTGATTACATATTCAATAAGAAACCATATCTAAATATTAGAACAGAAGTGCATGTAATATTTATATATGATGGCGTTTCAAATATATAATGAAATAAAGAGATAACTATCAATTTATGGAATAATAATTAACACAAGTGAATAAAAGTACCATATGTACGAAGTTCTACTCATGTAAACTGACAGCAATGAATCAGTTCCTTCTCACTTTCGAGCAAATTAAAGAGTACAATAGTGCAACATCAGTTAAACAGCTTTAATCGTTAAAAGATAACAGAGTGTAATGTGTTCCATTAATTCATCAAAGCATTCACAAACTCACAATAGTGCATTCTTTGCAAATGTTTTTGACAAATTTCTGGAAGCTTCTCTAAATGCATGAGAAGGGTTTAAATATTAAACTAACTATAAACTAAAATTAAATTATTACAAAAAAATAGAGGAGGTTTCTAACAACCTTCCTCAAAAGGCTAACTTCAAAAACAATCTAGGAATTTAAACTAACAATCTTGATTTTGTGAATCCTGTCTTTCTTTCTGAATGTGGTCATGAAGCTAGCAAATATCTAACATTGCTTTGCGCTGAGCTGGCTGTGATATCCGTGATCGAATCTGTCCCTTGAAAATAACATTTGATATTACTCATTGAGGTCTTTTTGTTGAATTTGTAAGAGACTGAAGAGTTTGATGTTGATGGTAAGGCTTGATCAGAAAATTCTAGTAATTTTCCTGATCAAAATTATTTACCTTTTTGATCATTTCCTCCTGATTATCTGCTCTCAGTCTCCACTTCATTTCTACATGTCTTGTTTTTGAAAACACATCAGACGTGTTTTCCTTAAGAAGTTCTGCTTTAGACAATTTCTCATACATAGATTCAACAATCTCATTTGATATCTTGGATGTCTTTGCTGCTGCTTTATCTGCTTGATTGATTTGCGCTTCCCATTCTGTGAATAACATTTCTTTGTGAATCTTATCTACTTGAGGTAGATTAGCTTGATTTCCTGAATCTGAAACTTGCCACTGAATGTGCTCTTCGATTTTCTTTTCAATTCTTTCACATTCTAGTTTCTTATTTTCTATCTTTTGGATCATTATTTTAATTGAATCACAATAAGAATTATTTTAAAATTGAAAGTGTTGCAAGTCCAAATGCCACTACTCATTAGATAGGTATGTCCAGTCATACAGCTTAATCATGATTGGAAAATTTTCAATTTCTGTTGATAGGTTAGAGAATAAAGATTTTCCAAACTGTTTAATCTTGGCTTATCAGTAGAGAGGTAGAAAATGAAATTGGCTCAATAGTTTAAGCTGAGCTGAGGGCAGGGAAAATTTTAGGGGCGAATTTTAGCCCATGGGAAAATTTTAAAAGGTTTTAAATTTTAGAGGGGCAAATTTTTAATAGAAAACCCCTTTTGTATAGTTTTATAAAATTAGCCCTATAATTATTTAAAAAACAATTAATTATTAAATGTTAGTCCAAAAAAATAAATGCGCACAAACCTTCCACCGTGCATTCGCCTCCCGATTTTATGGTTTGGAGTGGATTTTGCTCCATTTTTTACTAGGTGGGGCTTGGAATTTGGAGGAATTCGCCCCATTTTTTAATGGTTGGAGCTTGGGGCTTGGAAGTTGGAGGTGATTTCCTGAGCATCTAATCCATTGGCCTCTCCACCTCAAATTTTTGTATAAATTTTCCAGTTTCGAAGTGTGCTCATGATTGCTTCGGCGAAAGGAGGCAAAAAACTGTGATTGTATTCAAGGTATGTGTGTTTCAGATTTGAACCCTTTACCTTATTATTTGAATGTAGTTTTCAGTTGTGAAAATTTTTGTGGGTTTTTGCTATGCAGGGTTTCAAGTGTGTCATTATTTGCGAGGAGCTACTGGATCTGGGATGGCAACCCTTTTGATCTCCAAGATCAAGGAGGAGTACCCTGATAGAATGATGCTTACCTTCTATGTTTTCCATTCTCCCAAGGTGTTTGATACGGTGATGGATCCTTTTAGTGCAATGCTCTATGTGCATCAGCTGTCGGAGAATGCAGATGAGCGTATGGTATTGGACAATGATGCCCTTTACAACATCTGCTTCAGCACTCAAGCTCAGAACTCCTATGCAAATGAGCGTATGGTACTGGACAATGATGCCCTTTACGACATCTGCTTCAGCACTCTCAAGCTCACAACTCCTATGCAGATGAGCGTATGGTACTAGACAATGATGCCCTTTATGACATCTACTTCAGCACTCTCAAGCTCAGAACTCCTATGCAGATGAGCATATGGCACTAGACAATGATGCCCTTTACGACATCTACTTCAGCACTCTCAAGCTCACAACTCCTATGCAGATGACCGTATGGTACTGGACAATGATGCCCTTTACGACATCTGCTTCAGCACTCTCAAGCTCACAACTCCTAGCTGTAAGTATATTTTCTCAAGCCTTTTCACAGATGCGTTGATACTGAGAAGTTTGAGGTTGCATATAAATAGTTTTACAAATGCATCTGGTAACGCATATCAAAGGTCGGTTTACAGGGAAAATCTTATGCTCTTCAGATGGTATTAGTTTCTACGTTATTATTCCTTTGGTACAATTCCATAAATTTGAGTACTCTCCAAATCACCTCCTTCAAAATCCCAAAGCTCCTTGAAGGGGGAGTGGAGAGTAAAAGCTAAACAGTCCACCTCTCCATGCTCTGAAAAGAGGGTTGGCCCAACCCACATGTTCATTGGCTCATTGAGATCTCTAGGCTGAGTGATCCGAAGGATCTTTTCAAATCACCTCCAAATCTCCAAACAGTCTATGGTGTTAAGTAGATGCAACCGCAAGTGTCCTTTAAATGGTACAAGTTCAGTTTGTGATCCTTTCCTTGCCTTTGGAGAAAATCTTAAATGAAGGTTATAGAAAATGATACATTTTTGTGTTTCTATACATTTAGCTCTCTAATGATAGGTGGTAGATCCAACTAGTCTTTATGATTTTAAGCACAAAATGATAATTGCATTTTCACTCACAACATAGTTTGATCATTGATGTAACTTGGGGTTCTTTTTTGAAAAACTTTTCTGAACATGATTCATGGTTATGTTAGTTTCCTACTGTCATAAGTCTTAATATGACCTCATGGTGAGAGGGTTCATAGATTTTTTTTCCACTGAAATGCATATGGAAGCTTATGAGTCATGACCATGTGATCCATTATACCCTTGACATATGTAAGGTATATCATCTTGTTGGCAAAGGCATAATTACCTAATTTATGAGCACCAAGAATACTTAAGAATGCTCAGGAACGTTGTTACATCGGAATATCATCCACTATATGATTGAATACACAACAGATTTTTGAAGTGCATCTCTCATGCAAAATGATCAAAGATTAAGTTGCAGGAAAATTAGTGGATGGATTTTCAGAACTTATAAAATATTGGATCAAATTACAATAATCATAATTACAAATCTCAATAGTCAGATAACAGTCTGCCTTGGAAAATTGTCTAAACTGGTATTGGTATACACGAGTATAATTTTCCCTCATAATTTGAATGACATTACGGATTTACCATTTATTGACTGACTGATGTTTATTTATAGTTCTTTAAATGGAAGATACATCTGTATCTTCTTATGGGTTTGATCTTTTTGTGTGTGCACCAAACTATATTTAAAGCCCTTGCTGTTTTCTACGTTGAATTTGGCAGGTGTGTTATGGTTTAGTTATGGAGTTCGGATTGGTGTTATGTTCATGATTGCATCCAGAAAATGTGAAATTGACAAGTTAACTTTATTATTACATCAGGCAATAGGCTTGGTTCAGGAATTAAAAAGATAGCTTGATGAAAGAAAGGACTATCTGCAAGACAGTGAAATGCACAAGGGTTGTCATGGTGAAAATTACACATATCAACAAGAACATCCAGGCACATCTACAAATTGGAAGTTAGAAAAAGAATATCCCAACTCTATCGGCACTCCCTTTCAAGCTAATGAATCTGTTGTAAGTGTTAGCACTGATGAACCTGCACAACAAGTCACTGGAATGGTTGAGATTGAAGCAGAATTGCAAGCTGAGCAGAATACATACAAATGGATTTTCTCCAATCAAATTCAAAGCATCAAAGGAGTACATCAGGTTCTAGTGAGGTGAGTTTTATGGTGATTCTATACTTCAGATTTATCATGATCCTTTTGGGTTTGAGTAATTCAGTTGATGTCTAGTGTTTTCTAGTTTCCACACATTAAGTAGAATTTTTAATGTCGATTTTCCACTAAGAAAGATAGGTGTCATTAAGGATATGTCTATTTCAGGTATTGTTAGGATTGTATACTAACTTACAAGCTATTTTAAAAATCCATTTAGCATGTGAATGCCTCTAATTCTACCTTTTTTCAATAGAAACTGTAAAAAGATTTTATATCTGCTAGCAGAGTGAAACAATGCAACGTTTTTCTTCCAAGAAAATGCCCTACTTCCCTTAAGAATTTTGCTTTTTGTTTGCATCACTGAATACCTCCAAACTAAGGGGAACATAATTTGTAAGTTTGCCTCATTGCAATTTTCAATTAAAGTTGGGACTTGTTGAAACTTCAATGTATTTGCCCTTGTTTTATCCTTACCCCCAACACAATTTTGGATAGAGTTTGAACCACCTAAGGCATTTTCCTTTCTTTTATTTACATACCAGCTGTTTTGGATGAGTTATTAGATAAAGAACACAAATTATTGAAATTTTTTTAATCTTATGTGTCATAATAAAACATTTGGTAATGACTTCTATAACATGATTCTTGTTCTAGATTATTTCCTTTGTTGCGATATAATTCTTCTACTCATGAGGGTAAATTGAAGCATGCCAAACTCAGTTAGATGTACTTTGACCACTAAAAAAATTAATCATAGAATCTATAAGTTTTCATGAGGGTAAATTGTTTTTTCTCATGATGGTAAATTGAAGCATGCCAAACTAAGTTAGATGTACTTTGATCACTAAACAAATTAATCATAGATACATGTTTTCATTCAACAGTTTCATGATGAGAGGAATAAAGTTGTTAAGAAGCTGCAATATAATAGAGATTCACGCAAAGAACATATTTGTGATGTTTTGAAGCTTAGCGGTAGAGCCTGTAACACATTTTATAAATAATTGTGTCTAGCTTTTGGACATCTGTTTTTTGTGTTGTGGTCTACCCTACGCTGTGACATGTCAAACGGTTTTTGAGCTTGCTAAATCTGAACATTGAATGTATTCATTGTGCCTCTGATATCCATAAATCAATCATATTGTTTATATATTAAACATGATTTCATTTATTACAGAAATATTTTTTGAATTCCATTTCTGACTTATATCATGCACATATCTAAAATAATTTTGACATGCATGGTGTCTCTTCTATTCTACTTCCTTTTAAAGTAAGAAGACTTTTTGCAGTAAAATTTTTTGAGAGTAAACCTCTGAAAATGCATTTTGGTAATAATGGTCTAAAGGATTAGTCTAATACGATTGGGCATGAATGGTTTCCCCTGGAATTGTCTTGAACAATCTATGCTCTGATACCATTTAATCAACTGTTTCCCAGATATGAAGGTTGAATAATGGCCGAAAGGACAAAGTTTCATTATCCGATGCTGAATTGTTTAACTTAAATACATGTTTAATAAGTCTATCATAACATTGTAGAGGCATATATATCAAATATCTGGCCTATTAAATATTTTAATCCTCCTCTGCTTGGTTTGATATTTTGCAGTTCAAAAATTCCTCCATTGAATTTGTGGAGGGAGAGCTTTGTGCAAATGGGCTTCCAGGTCAATGGAGTTCTGTAGACAAGAATCCCTCAGAACACTTAGATATTTCTCATGTAGATGACTATGGGGTGTCACCATATGAGTTAGATAAGCGTATACGTGATCTATTGGAGAAACAACAAGAAGAAAGGATTTTAGAGCTTGACGTGGAGCTGAAGTCAACTGAGATTAAGCTACATGCTAAAGAAAGAGAACTTAAACATTGGAAGGAACGAGTTCGATGTCTTGCTGAGCTTTCATTTGGGGCCAATTCAGACATTTCCTCTCTTACTCATTATGCTATTTTATATTGTTTGAACCATGTTCACTGCACATCACATGATAATACACACTCACAAAGTTCAAGGGTCAGCTCAACTGGTTGTTGCCAATGTTACTAGACATTTGGCTAGGTTTGTGCTAGCAGGTGCCTGGTTTAGAATTTTAAATTCCTCTAGGTGAGGTGCACTAGTCTACATTGACAGGTTTACTAGGGATGTTGTCCACAAATGTGGGAAGCATCCCTTAGGCTTACTCATGACATTTTCCTTGGAAACAAAAGATGTATGTCTGTTTTCAATACACAAACCCTCATGAAGTTGCATCTTTCAGGAGACTTGAAATCTTGCTTGTAACAGATTCATACTTGATCAAAGCCTCATTTAAGTGCTTGTCTGGATTATTTCATTTTTAAATTGAGTGGTGATTTTCAGGGGACAATTCTACATCCGTTGAAATGTCAAATAATGCTGATGCAAAAAGACATCACAAAAGGAAGGCTTCTGGAAGGATTTCTGTAAGGTCAATTAACAACTCAGGACAGGAGGGGAATTTTGTGTTCCCGCTATGGTCATTTATCCATTATACAGAGGGCCCTCTAGATTCCACTGCAGACTCTCTGGATCAACTTAATTATAGAGGAAAAATGGCTGACTTTGGCACGCGTTCCACTGACTTAGATTATTTTGAAGATATAGTGCAAACAGGATGGGTGCCTGATTTTCGAGATTCCACTGATGGAACCTACATGGATTTTGTAAAGCATGTTTCTGACGTTGGGTTTGATGGATGCTTTGAAATCAATAGTACCTCCAAACACAGGATTAGGCAGGGAATTGGTGATATGCACGAGAACGAATCTGAGGCAAGCACTGCATGCTCAGTTTTTGGACATGAATTACATGAGACATAGTAGTATTGTTCTTTTGTTGGATACTTTGGGCTGTCCACAACCTGAAGTTTACCCCTTCTTATGTATGTTATTGTAAGTTTATATAAACATGGGCAGGCCTTTATTAAAGTACGTTTATGTGCTTTTGATTCATCTAATCAGTGTTTGTTTATACATGCAAATTTGTAACCATGGCCCCTGCTGGATGAACAGAACTCACATTTGGGCTTCACTCAGCCATTAATGTGACCTAAAACTAAGATGTAGTTTGGCTGTAAATTTCCAAAAATATTCATCAAGTTTCTCTCAGGAAATTTTGATGACCAATCAAACTTATTATACATGAGATTCTTGGTTTGGCTGTCCTATTGAAGCAACATAAAATGACCATACCAATATGCATAACCAAGGACAGGGAAATTCGAAGGCAAGAAATTAAACTTTTGATGATTTCGTGGAAAAGCTTTTATTTGTGTTCATGAGATATAATATTTGGGTATCTAGTACTGCTAACTCATTGTCGGTATCACAAAATCAAGCACAAGTGATATTTTCATTTTGTTGAATTCTTTGTAATACTGATTAGACATATAAATACTCTGTTTATTATAAAAAATGGGACGAGGTCAGGAGTGTAATTTACCTTAGCTTCAATGTATAATCCTTACCGTTATCTTCTGTGATTACAAGCAATTTTAAAACTGTTAATGGTCAGCATTGTTTCTTAAATTTAGAAACAGTAATATTATGTTTCTTCAAATTGATGCTCCTGATTGTCATTTGCACATCCGAGAAACAAAAAGTATGTGCTTCACCATAGCCTTATGGAAGAAATTCAAGATCCTCTCTCCTTATTTTTCAAGTTCAGTGCCCACTGATAACAAATTTTTCAAGATAATGATTAGCAGACTTTGGTTTGAGTAAGTGCCTAAATGTATGTTTTTTAATGACACCAACCCCTGAAACATAAATTTGTACTGAGAAAAAAATAGCAACAATATCTTTTTCACTAATCAGCTAGTCCAAAAAGCAATAGGTAGAGGTGCTAACCCAAAGATTCCAAGATAAAGGGAAGCAAACTCTACAATTTCCAGACTGTTTAGCAGAACTAGAAGAAAGTGTTTTCCAAACTGCATGAGAACTACTTTCCTCACGAGTCACCATGTGCCATGCTTGGTCTCAGTGGTTCTCTTCCTTCTACTCCTGGTTCAACTACCATATCTTCATTGGAACCAACAACCCGAACTCCACTAGACAAAAATTTACCATTTTGTAGTAGTGACTCGCCATTTGTACTGGTGATTCGCCATGATTTTACAAGATAATATAATATCGTGAGAGATTCGCCAAAAAATTATATATACATATTATATTATTAATAAAATCGCCTTCCATTTTTCCTATGTATCATGGGGATTTGCCCATTTATTATATATATAAATTTAGGGGGGTTCTTAAAATTTTCCCTAGCTGAGGGCTGAAATAAAGATAGGTGTTTGGACATAAATTCAAAATAAAAAGGATTTAAGGGTTCGCTAGTCCAAATTCACCCTGAAAAGAAGAGAAAATTTCAGATGAGTAGCTTTGGGTAGGTAGATAGGTTGAAGAGGAAGAATGGGAAGCCAATGTGAAGACTATTCCACCAAGATACAGCACCCTAGTTTCATTTTTCTTTACTATAAGAAGAAATACAAGACAGAGATTGCTTATTGCTCAAAATATGGGAAAGGAGCAATTTTTTAAAGGTTTGGTTGCAATGTCATCTGGGCATACCTATGTAAAATGTTATCCTAAGTCCCGATGCTAAATTTGTGTATGCCCAAAAAACCCCCCAAACCCACTTATTTGTGTTTATCCTAAGTCCTACCATATCCTCGACGGTCATTAACGACACCCGACCCCACCATCCCATCACCACATCACATCAGGTGCTAAACATCCCCCACCTTACCCGCCATCTTCGCTTGTCACCCCACATCCGATGACCCTCACCTCGCCCCTTCAAATGAGCAGTTAACAAAAGGGGGGGGGGGGGGCGGTCTAAAATGGGAGGTATCTATTACTGCCCACTCTGCTACATAGCGCACCCACACTATTTTGCACCCCCCTCTCCATTACCACTCACCGCCTTCGACCCCCTCCAAAAAGTGGTTTTTGCCATCAACCAAACCGCTACATACATGTGACCGTTACCAATGCTATTGCGCCACATCCTCCATCATCTATCCGCTCTGCATATCACATCCCCTCCCTCCAGCAGCCCTTTGCACCATGAATGGTCAATTCATTATCCAACAGACCCGCGCCACCTCAACGGTCACCTTCAATTACATGTTAAAGCCCAAATTCGTCACTGTAGCAGAATTTTCCTTCTTGATATTGTTAAATTTATTACAGGTTTTGAACTTTCAGACATCTACAGAGAAATCACGAACCAACCACTGTTGCCGAAGGGTTATTGTTCATCAAAGGATAAATTTTCAGTGCTCTGTGAGCCTGATTATATTTCTCATTCCAATTGATTCAGTTCTGATCCTGATCCCCTTCGGTCTTATCCCTTCCCCAATGCCAATTCATATCATTTCCCCCTTATCTACTCCCTTTTCTTACAACCCATTCTCCATTGCAGGTAAGAAATAAAGTAAATAAAATTAATCATGCCTCCCAAGGTAGAATAGCAACCTTTCAATCCCATGGTTTATCCTCAGGTAGACTTAGATCATAATCCCCTGGCTGATAGAGACTACAAAATCCACAAGACAGAGTCAGACTTCAACTTGTTCGATGTATACTGTTGGCTCGAGGATAAGCTCCTTGATGAAGAAGATGATATTATCTTATGGGAGACCAAGCTTCCATATTACATCTTTCCTAAAACCCATAGCTACCCTGAGCTAGTCAAAAAGTGTCAATCCTGCTATGACATTAACCAGAGAGCCATAGTAAACCAAGCAGGAGAGATTTTATTTCACATCAATGCCCAATCCATTCAATAGATGATGCAAGCCCCCATTATTGAGAACACTATCCCTTTTTCATATGAGGCCTTTATAGTATTATACCAGGGGTTAGATTTTGCTAGAAGGGCCAAAACCTTAGATCTTTTAATGACCATGAATGCACCAATGCCTACCACAAATCCCCCATATCCATCATCCACCTTCCCAGATAGGACCAAGCACATTGTCACTTATTTATCTTATTTTCTAGGACATCATAATGATCAGTGGGTAGATGAAGCCATAATTGGTTTCATGTCTATATTTTCCTCAGAGGCTAAGCCCACTATTATGTTCAACTATACTCAGTTTGTTAGCGATGCAATTCATGATCAGTTTCTAAAATTCCAGACAGAAGGGGTATTCAAATACAACTTTGTGTTGGTGTACATTCTTATCTATTTTCAATCTAGCAAGTTCCAATTTGACATGATAAAGTGGGATGATGACTCTCAAACCCAATCTATAATTTTCTGGACCACTCTATTGAGGAAAGAGCAGGAAGACTATTCCTTCAAGAGCTTTGTGGACCTATTTTTTCATCTATAACCCTATTTTTTCATCCAAAAATCAGTGCACTCAGCAATACCACAGAGCCAAGGATCAGTGAGGAAATCAAGAAGGTGATTCAGTTGACCAAGCAGATCAGAACGGCAGATTGGTACATCTACTAGAACTACACAGAGATCAGGGTTTATGGAAGTGAATTGGCCCCCTATAAACTACCCAAGTACCTCTCCATGAGAATATTTTCACTTGATTATATCAGACAAATGATAGAAGAAGATGAGGTGAATTTTTCTCCGCCAAGAAGAAGTCACAATTCGGGATCAAGTCACAAATTGGTCCATTTATTTGCAACAGCAGGGCAACAGTGGATGAGGCAGATAAAATGTTAAAGGAGATGAAGTTCACACATAGTTTCACTTGTTCCTATGATCCCATGGGGATCATCTCCAAGAAGAGGGCGGAAAACAAGTCCACACCCTACATTCATACTCATAGATTGGAGATATAAAATTACATGAACCGAGAAGAATGGGTAGCAGACACACTCAAGGAGGCAGAAGAGCAGTTCATCTCTACTTTAGGAATTCAAACACCAACTCCACGAGAAAGAAAAGTAGCATGAGTTCAAGATGACGAAGGAAAAGAGCCTGAAAAGGAAATTGGAAGCAAGAGGACCAGGGAGGATCAAACAGACATGGACATTGATTCCTCCACTAAATAATTCAAAATTAAATACAGGAAGAGGGCCAAAATACACAGAGGCCTTGACCAGGGCAGTGAGAAGGACCAGCAAACTGTCATCACAATCAGAGATTCACCAAGTTCATCTCCAGCAGGGGGGAAAACAATTTTCTCGACATCCTCTGTCATTGTGCCTTTCCAACAGCAGAATGTGTAGACTCCAACATTTACATCCGCTACAAAGAAAAAGGATGAAGATATATATGAAACATTTAGGGAGATCAAAAGAAGGAATGAGGTTCTAAATACCAACACATAAAATCAGTTTTGGAAACAAACAAGCATCTCCCAGAGTAGACTTCTATCAACCTTTGACTCTGAGAAGGGAAGAATGAAGATGGCATTCTTTAAAGCGCAAATTCCTCAACCCAAAGGTGCAGTGGACTACAAGAAGACCTCTTTTGAGTTTGACACAAAGAACATTCATTCAATAGACTAGATGAAGATGCACAAATAGAGTGGGTAAATGATCTCCTCCACGCTAACTAGCATAGCCATGAGCCTCTCGAAACTGCAGGTGACCTTGTCCAACATACAGTCACATTTGAAGGTGGAAATGATCTCCACCATGGCCAAATATTCAAGGATAAAATATCTAGAGGATTTAGTGATGCAACTCAGGTACAATCCATCAAACATAGCAGTGACAGAAACCCTTCTAAGAAATAAGAATGCATACATAGCTGCTTTGAGGAGGCATCTTAAGATGCCAGTGACAGAAGACCCTATGGCCAAGGATATCAAGGCAACTGAAACATAGAAGATAGAAATGTTGCAATCGATTTTTGAACAAACATAACAGATTAATAAAATGGAGATTGAGATGGATAGGATGATAAAGGAAATACATAAAGCAATAAGAGATGCAATGAAGGTATCAGCTAAAGAAGCATCTAAGGCCATGATTCCCCTACAAGAAGTTCCTCTCACAGTGATTCCAGCATCCACAACATCTACAGGCACACCCAGAGAAGGAACTGAGCAAGTAGCTAAGGCAATGGAGAACATGTCCTTACAGACAGTAGAGATTAAAAAGCTGCAAGATCAACTCAGTGACCTACAAGAGAATTTCAAAAGGAAAGATTCAGCACATACCACAGAGCTGCATATTAGCAAAAAGTTAAATGAAAGTCTGCATAAGTCCCTTCAAGAATCCTCCATTGGAAGCATGGTAGGTGTTTAGGCAATTTAATGTCTTAAATATCTTACATAAATTATCAACCGAGGTTTGTAATCTAATGAAGTGTGGTGCACCATATGTGCTTAGTTAACCTTCTTCTTACTTCGTTGTATGTATTTTATGTTGTTTTTAGGGGTTTTGTGCTTTATGTATAAATGTTAATATCAAGGAATGAAAACTATGAAAGGAATCAATTGAATCTAGTGAAATTTAGATGTATAAGACTAACTTTAAAAGAAGGAAGAAAAGGAAGTGTTCTTAAGTTAAAATAATTTGCATAAAAATGAATCAAAAACCATTGACTGGATAAAATATGATCTGAAAACAGAGTGTCTATTCTAATGACTTCTAATTTAATATTAGTCCTATTCCATGGATATGAATCTTATAACTAAAAATTTAAATTTCAATGATACTCTAGATGAAAGAAGTTTCAAATGAAAACAACTAATGTATGTTCAATCACTCCAGCATTCAATATGGAAGTATGATGTAATCACCCTCTTGAAATTTTGTACAAGCAACCGATTATACTTTAGTTTTGATAATTTTAATCTAGGAAAGAAATTAAAGCATCTAAATGAAAACTCAGTAATTGCATAGGTTAAACATTCGAGCACCCAATTTAGAAGTTTGACAAGTCACCTTCTTGGCCTGATCTTTAGGAACATCCAATTATACAATTGACTAAGGATCTTAATCTAGAAAATAGTTTAAAATCATGTAAAAGAAAAGCTCAATGATTGCATAGGTTGAACACTCGAGCACCCAATTTGGAAGTATGACAAGTCACCTTATTGACCTAATCTTTAGGAGCATCCAATTATACAATTGACTGAGGATTTAATCTAGGAAATTAAATATCAGAACATGAAAGAAAACTAAACAATTTTGAGCTATATTGCCTCAAACTTAATATAATTGGAAAATAGATAAATCTACCTTCTTGAGATGTTTTAGGAAAGAAGATTACATAGTCATTCTATCATTTATTCTAAGAAAACATTCTTAACTTGATTTTATGATACTGATTTAAAAGCTATAACACAATATTAATCTACTCAGAAATTTGACAAAATAGAGTAAAGAATTAAAATAAAACAATTAACGAAAAACCTCCTCCTGTGTAGGGGCCCTTTGCGACAGAATTGGTTGAGATCCTAGTTGATTATATATGCATTAAGAAGATACTGGAACCATGAACACGATCCTTGTATTATGAAAAGAACAGAGTTTTAAAGCAATACACAGTGTTTCATAAATTGCAACTACTTTTCGGTCTCTGCATAATCGGTATTTAAATAAATAATACATAACTATGATGAGCTAATTTCGCCTACAGATGGATATTATAACCGAAACATAGAATTGGATTTTGACTGGTTAAATCTTGATTTGCTACGTAAGAGAAAATCAAGGGTTCTTCGCTCTCGACTTACGTCCTTTGACCAAACTTTCACCACGATCACAGGCACCATTTTCTGTCAATTTCGATCAAGTAAATAGGATGAAATCCATGTGTGAATCATTCTGTAGATGCCCATGTGGCTCATTTCTCTATTTTCTCCTTGGAACCTGTCAAGCCATGAAAGTAGCTTCGGAACCAACGATCAGCTGCAGAATAAGCTGTGTTCTGTAGCCAAGTTACAAAAATCCATTCAAATAACAAGAACATCATAATATAACATAGAAATAATTTAAATGAATTCCCTGAGATAAAACATGACATTACCATTGATTGGAGTGTATGGACTTATGAGAAAATAAGGAAAAAATGATGAGAAGGATGTCAGAGAAAGGACAATTCTGAGGTTCAACAGTAGGAAGAGTTAAACAGATTATATGGTTGGATATAATTGAATCTGTAAATGATATATGGCCATCAATTCAGATGATTTTTGAACAGAGGGATCTAGTCGATTTGGTGAAAGTTGCCATTGAGAAAACAAATGAGGAACTTGGGGATAAACCCCAAACTACCAGCAACATCATCATATTCCTGCATTCTAAAATAATTCATGAACTGGAGCAACTGGAAGTGGCAGATAGAATAGCCACTGTACTTGAGGTAAAAAAGTTGTTGAACAAAAAGAGTCTAGTTACCCAACTAGAAGAAAGATTCCATCAACTAGAGATTGGAGTAAGTAGATTCTTCAATAGGATTAAGCCATTGAACAAAAGGGGACTGCCTTCCTTGTTTTTTATTAATGATAAGCTAATGCCTCGTACTGATTATGTAAAAACGCTCACAGAGATTTCAAAGGACACATCCAAGCTCACAAATCTGAAGAACACTATGATTGGCAAAAAATTCTATGAAGTCATCAACAATGTTGTCTTCATACAGCATGATATCAAGCACATTTTTCAGTTAAGGCCGACATTTGTGAAGTACACCAAGACTGATGAAGTATATAGAAATTTGAACAGAACTAATATTCCGTCTCCAGAGAATTGGGATCATTTATGTAGACTCTAGGGAGGATGACAACTTAACACAATGAAGATAGGGGCATTACTCGAAATGAAGATTCCACAGTGACTTTAGACATATGTTAAAAAACTGCCACAATGCATCCCTGCGGGAGACACACAGACCAAGTTTCAGTTAGTTTTGTAGTAAACAAACTGATTTCCCTTCTGATTATGGAAATCCGGTGCAAGTAGTTTAAATGTAATTTTCCATTTAGTAATAGAGGTTGGACCTTGGTTTTGTAAGCAATTTTTCATTGCAAATACTTGTAAGTTTTCAAGCTGGAGCATCAATAAAGAGATCAGTCTGCAAAATTCATGTGTTGTGATGTCCTAGTGATGTTTTTCCTTGTTCATGTTTAATGTCTTTCCATTGTAATATTTTCATGTACACCATTTAAATTCTACTTGTAAAATAGGAAGGTTAGATTAAGATTCACTGTTCAAAGTACCTTAATTCTGACTATCTTTACAATGTCCGTGTTTTCTTCTAATGTATGGTTTAAGAATTATTAGTTGCTCTTATTTCATTACTGAAATCACCTTTTCTACATCTCATAATTCCATTCATTGATAAACACCAATATTCACAGCTAGCTTTCCTTTCTTATGCTCTGGGATTGATGTAGATACCCATCCTATTTTGACTCCATAGCCCAATGGAAACTGTTTAGAGAAAACCCCTTATATCCAACCAAGAAAAAAAAAACAAACACCCTCACAATCAATTTAACTATCCTAATATCAGAAAACTTAAACGAATCCAAATATTATAGAGAGATCCCTCTCTGAGTCTAGGAGGGCTAGATCCTAGGATTCAAGCAATTTTGATTTTTTGCTTTATATTTTAGTCTTTCCAATCTTATAAATTATAGAGTGATAACATATTGGTGACCATACTAGGGAATAGCTGAAAATTTTTAATTTTCATCTGAATTCAGGAAACCCCAGCTAAAAATCATTGAATGATACAACTTTCTTTTAAAGATTGGTTCCTTAAAGTCTCAAACAATCAGTTGTCTGTGATTTTGAGTTGAATTTTGGCTCCCAAAAGAATATTAACCAGATCCCATCCAGATATGAATCCTCCTCCTATCGTAGATAATCCTGAGAAAATTTTGAGGACAGCTCCTAAAACGGAAATTCCAACCTGTAGCAGAGTTCTCCCCCAGTCTAGCTCCTTACCTGATCACTTCGTCACTTGGCAAGACATTCAATTTTATTTGAATTTTGAACAAGGTTTGTTCAGGACCAAATCTCAGAATTGGATTGACCTTACAGTTTTTTATCCATCCATATTTCGTATCTCTACCCTTCCACCTCCACCCAACGTTCATCTCCCTCCACCACCTCCACCAATAATGGCAGCCAGATATTCCCCATTAGTGTTGCCAGTACCTTTTCCTTTTATTCCCCAGGATTACCAGTCCAAGATTCCATAGTTTGATAGCACTAGTCCTATGACAGCACAACAACACAAAGATAAGATGAATGATTGTTTCAACCTGTAAGAAAGTGATGATGACAGTGTCAAATTGAGAATGTTTGCCCATAGTTTATGGGGTGAGGTCAGGAAATGGTTTAAGGGTCTAATTTCTAATATTATCCATGATCTCCCTGCTTTTCACTAAACATTTATTAACAAATGGGAGGTCAATAAAAATCCATTGTAGATTTTATCAGAGTACGAAACTATAAAAATATCCCCCGAAGAGAGTGTGCAAGACTATTGTACTAGATTCAACAACTTATACAACTTACTCCCTGCTAATATGAGACCACCCCAAGGGATAGTTCTGCTTGAAATTTCGGATGAATTTGACCTAGACCTGGCCTATCAGCTTAGGGAAAGAGACTCATCAACCTTAGAGGAAATGCAGAAAAATTTCGTGATTGTAGAAGCTAATTTATTAGCTAAAAGGGCTAGGATCAGGACTGAGAGGAGAGTCACAATAAGAGAAGAACCAGTAGCTTCTACATATGAGGCCAAAATTGAAAATTTGGTAAGAAAAATGGAAATGATGATGGAGAGGATGAGTTTTAATGAAAGGGTGATGCCTAGAGAAAATCAACCATCACCCCAACACAAAAATCAGAACCCAAGAAGAAACCCTCCACAAATTAGACAGAGAGAGCAAAGAGGTCCTAACCAAAATATCAGGCCTCCCTTTTAAGATAAATATGTCGATGGTGATGAAGGAATAGTGGAGGAAGTGAAGGAAAATCATATAAATTAGATGGGGTTTAATGAAGATGATCTGGTTTTTCTCACTGAAGAAGAGCAAGACTTGTTTTCACTAGCCCAAATAGACCTCAGACCCGAAGAATCTATTGACTACAAACAGGGTTTTGAAAACTCCACAATGGAGGTCCACAGGCAATACAACTTAAGGAGAAAGAAGAATTTGGATAATTCAAATAAAATGAATTCAAAAAAATCTACCAAGAAAGCATCTGAATCCGAAGTCAAGAAAACAACAGAAAACACAAAGAAAAATTTTAATAACTCAAAAAACAAAAACATAGAGAACAATATCAAGAAAGCAGTAGATATCCTGCCAGAATATCTCAGGAAGACATCCTGTTAGGTCCTTATATTACTAGTATAGTCCCTTATTGTTGTTAGTGTCACCCCATTATTATTATTTTTTTACCCCTGTAACCCCCATATTGTTATTATTGTGCCCTTAAATTATTATTTTTAGGTTGGCTAGGATTACATTGTGGCCCCACTAGGATTACATTGTCGACCCATGGACTCCTATATATAGAAAGGAGGTTTTTTCATTTGTATCATCCAAGAATTGTTCATTTATGTAATGTGTTGGAGGTTTCCCCCTCGAAGTGGCTGATTTCTAAGGCGTTGATCTCTCTTTTCTTCTATTTTTGGAGCTGGTTTCACAACATTTGGTATCAGAGCTTTGGATTCTAGGGTTTCGCTGCTCCAAACAGGTCATTGTGGAATTTTCGCTATAACGCTTATTCTACGAAGGTTTAGAAGCTGAAATTTTTATAGTGAGAAGCCGCAATCCTAAGGAACATCATCGAAAAATTTTAGAGCTTGGTTCACAATATTTTCGGAGATATGATCTGTGGAAGTTAGGTCTTTTTTCAGGCTCCTGAATTTAACCTAAACAAGTCATCGTGGAATTTTCGCTATAAATGTTTTTCTACGAGGTTTAAGAAGATAAAATTTTTACAGAGAGAATCTGAAATCCTGAGGAACCTCCTATAAAAATTTCAAATCTTGGTTCGTAATATTTTTTGAGAGATGATCTGTGGAATTTAGGATTGTTTCAAACTCCCGAATTTCATCTCAAAGAGGCGACCGTGGGAAAAACATCATAACTCTCTCTCTGAAGGTCGGATTTGGATTCTGTAAAATTGGCCATAATTACATGGACTTTGGTTTTTGGTATATCAATTTCATACCCAGAGGAGGAAATAGTGACATGTGGCATGTCGTAAAAGTTCGCTCTACTGAACTAGTCCATAATTAGGTCATCGCGAGATATTGGGCATAACTTTGTCTTGAAGAATCCAAATTAGGTCAGACCTATGGCATTCAAAAGAATATTCAGAGGGCTACTTTAGGGCTAAATTTCAGCTATTGAAGATCCTAAATAACAGAGATAATTTAGTTTCAATATAGAGCTCCTCAAAAGCAAGAAAAAGGTGTGTATTTTTTTCGAATTACATAAGTCTCGTTTGAAAAAAATTAGTTTGAATTTATTCAAAGGGCATATTGAAGAATATATATCAGTATTGGATTCTAAAATGCCCCCTAAAAATAATTCAACACCCGTTAAGCCTTTAGAAGTTTCTAATATGATTCATGAAGAAGAAGAAACACAACATGAGATATTAAAATTACAAGAGCAATTGCACCAAATTTCGCTATCGCAAAGAGCAACAAAAAATGAAATGGAAGTTTTGAAGAAAGGCATGGAAACTAAGATGGATGGTTTGAAGAAAGGCATGGAAGCTAAGAGGAATGGTTTGGAAGATAATATGGATGGCATGGAAGTGGGCATGAAAGCTAAGATGGATGACATGGAAGCTAAGATCGATGAAAAAATGAAAGAAAACATGGAAAACCTGAAGAATGATCTAAAAATATACATCAAAGGTTTGGCAAAGTTGATACAAGAAATTTTTCCTAATGGCGAAAAGGTAGTAGAGGAAACTCACGATGAGAACAAAATAAATGTTAATCGTGATTTCATAAACTCTAATGTTGGATGGAAGAACCACCATATTCCAAATATGGATATGAGGAAGTTTGATGGCAAGGACCCCGTAACATGGATACTATATATGGAGTAATATTTTGATCTCAATAATGTGCAAAACACACAAAAGGTACGCATTGCAACTTTACATTTAGAACAAAATACATTTGTATGGTATCGATGGTTTTTCTCCCGTAAAAAAGTTGTCACTTGGTCAATTTTTATGGAGGAAATGATAGCACATTATGAGGATACAAAGAGAAACACCTTCTTTAGCCAAATGATAAATCTCAAACAAAAGGGTTCAGTGGCGGAGCACATTGAGGACTTCCAAAAATTGAATATAAGGGTAATTGATATTCCAGAGGAACACATGATTGATGTCTTCATAGGGACTTTAAAGGATAACATCCAACATTAATTTCGTGTTTGGGAACCTGATTCACTGGAGAAGGCATTCAGGTTGGCAAGAAAAATTGAATGTAAAATTATGGCGACAAGGAAGCCTACCACTCACATCTATAAATATGGAAGTGTTGTTACACCTAGACTTCCACAAACTACAAGGTTGACACCACAACAATTGAAAGAAAAAATAACAAAAGGGCTTTGCTACAGTTGTGATAGCAAATACACCTAAAGGTCATAAGTGCACTAAGAAGAAATTATTTTACATAGATTGTGAAGAGGAGGAAGAAAATGAAGAATAAGCTTCAAAAGTAGAGGATATACACCAGGAATAAACCCTAGAAGAAGAAGAAATGAGTCTGACCATATCATGTAATGCATTGGCAGGAATTACCACTTCTCAAACTCCCAAGATAGAAGGACATATCAAGAAGAAAAAGGTAATAGTGTTGATTGATTTAGGTAGTGCCCATAATTTTATTCATTGTAAGGTAGCCAAGGAATTGAATTTTTTCCTATACCCAGCACCAGAATGTCAAGTGATGGTTTCAAATGGAGGAACTATAAATTTCTCTGGAAAATTCCATAATATCAAGCTAGCCATGGGGGAATACGTATTGAATATTCCAATGCTTTCCATCCCAATGGGAGGTGTTGATGTTGTACTAGGAGTACAATTGTTACAATCTTTGGGGACGGTAGCTTTTAATTTTCAAGAACTTTTCTTGAATTTTTTTCGGAAGGAAAGGAAATCGAATTACAAGGTATCACAGGGAAGCCAAGAAAGATAATAAGCTCTAATGTCATGAAAAAGCTTCTGAAGAAATAACAATATGGCATAATTGCACAATTATGCTCACTAGAAGTTCCAACATCAAAATCATCTATTTCTCCAAATCTCCAAAAAATATTGGACAATCATTCCAAGGTGTTTGATACTCCCAAAGGACTCCCACCTATTCGTGATCATGATCATGCTATTCCTTTGATTCCAGGAAGTGTTCCTCCAAATATCAGGCCTTACAGATATCCTTATGTCCAAAAGAGCGAAATTGAACGTATGATTGCAGAAATGTTAGAGGCTAGTATAATTCAACCTAGTCAAAGTTCTTTCTCTGCTCCTGTAGTATTGGTGCACAAGAAAGATGGATCATGGTGCATGTGTCCGAATTATAGGGAGCTCAATAAGCTCACTATTAAAGATAAATTTCCCATTCCTCTAATGAATTATTTGATGAATTACATGGAGCAATTTATTTTACCAAGTTGGATCTTTGTTCAGGATATCATCAAATTAGAATGAAGACTGAAGATATTCTGAAACAGCATTTCGAACTCATGAGGGTCATTATGAATTTTTGGTCATCCCTTTTGGCCTTACCAAAGCACCTTCTACATTTCAAGGGTTGATGAATTCCATTTTCAAACCCTTCTTTAGAAAATGTGTTCTAGTATTTTTTGATGATATACTAATCTACAACAAGTCTTGGAAGGATCATGTTCTACATGTTGACAGGGTGCTCAAACTATTGGAGGAGAAACAATTATATGCAAAAACATCCAAATTTTTCTTTGGAGTACAAGAGGTGGAATATCTAGGTCATATTGTATCTCACGAGGGTGTTAAGGTAGACCCTAACAAAATTAAATCCATTAAGGAATGGAAAGTCCCCACAAACATAAAGAATTTGTGCGGATTTCTCGGGTTAACAGGGTATTATTGCAAGTTTGTTAAGAATTATGGGAGAATAACAGCACCTCTAACAACATTATTGAATAAAGATGCATTTTCATGGACTCCTAAAGAAACTAAGGCCTTTGAACATCTTAAAGAGGCAATGTTCCTAGCACCAGTCTTAGCTACGCCAGAATTCACAAAAAACATTTATTGTGGAATGTGATGCCTCAGGAAATGGAATTGGTGATGTTTTAATGCAAGAGGGAAGACCCATTGCTTTTGAAAGTTGTTTAATAAAAGGAAATTATTTACAAAAGGCTATTTATGAGAAGTAAATGTTGGCAATACTACATGCACTAAAGAAATGGAGACCTTACCTAATGGGAAGACACTTCAAGGTAAAAATTGATCATGATAGTCTTAAACACTTTTTGGAACAAAGAATATCTTCAGAAGAGCAGAAAAAATGGGTCACAAAGATGTTGGTTTATGACTTTGAAATTGTCTACAAAAAAGGGAAGCTAAATGTTGTTGCAGATGCACTCTCAAGAAAGGATGAAGAGGTGGAAGCATTGCTTTGTGCCATTTCAATTATCCAACTAGATTGGATAACCGAAGCAAGGAATGAATGTAAGAAGGACGAAGAAGTGTGGACTCTCATTCAAAAATTGCAACAAGATCCTAGTACATCTAATACATTTAGTTGGAAAAATGATTTCTTATGGTACAAAGATCGCTTATATATTTGCAAGAATTCCCAACTAAAACAAAATATTCTTTTGGAATTGCACACTTCTCCTTTAGGAGGACACTCGAGATTTTTAAAAACTTACCACAGGGTGAAGAAAGAATTTTTTTTGGATGGCCTTAAATCTGATATTCAAAAGTTTATGTCAAAATGTTTGGTTTTCCAGCAAAATAAAGTGGAGACAATTAAGACCCCGGGTCTTATACAACATTTATCCATTCCAAGTCAATGTTGGGAGGAGATTTCAATGGATTTTATCACAGGTTACCTAAGTCTGAAGGAAAGAGTGTCATCATGGTGGTAGTTGATAGACTTACCAAGTATGCACACTTTTGTGCATTATCTCATCCATTTAAAGCAAGTACAGTTGCTACTGCATTTATGGAAACAATTCAAAAGCTACATGGAAACTCGAAGATTATTGTAAGTGACAGAGATCCCATTTTTACAGGAAATTTTTGGATGGAATTATTTTCTTGTTTGGGTACTCAACTAGCTCATTGCTCATCTTATCATCCTTAATCCGATGGTCAAACAGAGATAGTGAATAAATTTTTGGAAGGATATCTTCATTTTTTTGTATCTGATAAGCAAGAACAATGGGTCAAGTGGTTACCTTTGGCTGAATGGTGGTATAACACTTCCCTCCATACTGCAGCAAAAATGACCCCATTTATGGCACTTCATGGATATCATTCACCATCCATCACATCTTCTTTAAGGGAAAATTCTAGGGTTCAAGCAATGGAGGATCACATCTAGCATCAACAATAAGTGCTCCAGCTCTTAAAGGATAACCTAAATTTGGCACAAAATTGAATGAAACAACAGGCAAATCAACATTGCAGTGAGCGAAGTTTTGACGTGGGAGACTGGGTATTTTTACAGCTACAACCATACAAAAAAATGTCCCTCAAGCAAGCTAAGAAGGATAATAATTATCACCAAAGTATTATGGTCCTTACAAGGTTTTGAAAAATATTAGTACTATGGCATACAAATTGGAGCTTCCTGCTTCTTCGTGAGTGCATCCAGTTTTCCATGTTTCATGCTTAAAAAAAGTTATAAGGAACAAACTTCCAGTTCAAACAATATTTCCAGAACTTGATGAGGAAGGAAAAACCATATTGGAACCTGAAGCAGTCACAAAAACAAGAATTCGACAACTACGAAATCGATCAATTTTAGAGTATCTCATCAAATGGAAGAACTTACCCATGGAAGATTCTACATGGGAGGATGAGAATTTAATACAAAAGCACCCGGAGCTACTCAAGTGTTGAGGACAACACCTTTTTGAAGGAGAGGAGCATGTTAGGTCCTTATATTACTAGTATAGTCCCTTATTATTGTTAATGTAACCCTCTTATTGTGCCCTTAAATTATTATTGTTAGGTCCGCTAGGATTACATTGTGTCCCCACTAGGATTACATTGTGGCCCCATGGACTCCTATATATAGAAAGGAGGTTTTTTCATTTGTATCATCCAAGAATTATTCATTTATGTAATGTATTGGAGGTTTCCCCCTCGAAGTGGTTGATTTCTAAGGCGTTGATCTCTCTTTTCTTATATTTTTGGCGCTGGTTTCACAACACATCCCCAATACAAGAAAACAGACTGAATCCACCCAAAGAATAAAGGCTGAAAGGATTTATCTTTCAAACCCACCGAGAAATAAAACTCCTTTCAGTATTGAGAGTGACCTTGCTAAGGTAAATATTTCTATCCCTCTCACTGAATTGATCAACAAAAATGTCTACAAATCTTAGGTCCTGAAAGTGTTAAATATAGGGGAGATCGCCGACATTGTCAATTTAAGTGATGACCAGCCTCAACTTTTGTTTGGGCCAGAGGTCGATAAAAGACCACAGGAAGGAGGGGTCCCTCCTTTTTATGTCACCTTAAATGTTCATGACAAGATACTTCATAATTCCATGTTGGATTCGGGTGCATCACACAACCTTATGCCCCAAGCTGTCATGGAGAAACTTGGCCTCGAAATCACTAGACCTTATAGATATTTATACTCTTTTGATTCTAGAAAATTTAAGTGCCTAGGTTTGATTAAACATATTTGTGTCACTCTAGCTCAAATACCTGCAAAGAGTTTAGTGATGGATATTTTTGTGGCTAACATTCCCCCTAAATATGGAATGCTTTTATCTCGCTCATGGGGAGAAAAATTACAAGCGACACTGCAACTAGACATGACATATGCTACCATTCCAGTGTTTGGTCAACCAAGGAAACTTTATAGGGAAACGTTGATGAAGTGCATGGTAAGTAGCCAAGAGAAGCCCCACAATTACCCTCTATACTCTGTTCACACTGACCTAGATTATTCATTTTGTATAATGATGGAATCATTGATCCACAGGTTTCCCAGGTAGAAAATGATCCCACAAAAAAATGACAATCAAATACTAATATAAAAACCATGTGTGGCGGATGAAACTCTTCGGAACATGAATTTTTATGGCTCATGTGGCCAAGTGGGCTCAGGGGCGGGCATATGGGTGTATAATACAGGGAAAATTAGTGCACAAGGTCATTCATACAAATTAAATTTTCAATGCACAAACAACATTGAAAAATATGAAGCTTTGCTTTTGGGACTACAAATGTTGAAAAAATTAGGAGCAAAAAGAATCTATGTACACGGGGATTCTGAGTTGGCCATAAAACAAGTTAAAGGACTATATGTAGCCAAACACCCTAAACTGAGAGCTTATAGAAATGTTGTCCTTGATTTCTTAAGAACCTTTGAGGAATATGATTTGGCAGTAATTCCCACAAACCAAAATGTCCTATCTAATGGCCTAGCTTCTTTAGCAAGTACCTATAAGATGCCTCAACCAAACAAACAGCATACAATTGAAGTTAAACATATTCCTTCATGCCAGATAACATGAGGTACTGGCAAGTTTTTGGCAGTGATAAAAAAATTGAAAGCTTCCTGCAATCTAAAGATTAATTTGAAGACAGTAATGTGGATATGGATTGTGAGGAGGACAGACTTACTGATAAACAAAGCACTGAGGAAAAACAAACCGTTGTTCTATAAAATGTTGTTTTAGATGTAAATACCACTGTAAATATTCCAACTAAAAAAACAGTATATAATATCAATAATCCAAAAGACCTGGAAAAAGAGGAATTTGAAATACTCCAACTTAAAGACAATTATCTGCCTAGAGGGCTGGTCCCTTTAGAAGAATTATTTGACTTTAATGATGTGGCCAAAAAACCCAAAATAGAGCCAACTGAAACAAACATTGAGGAATGTAATATAGGCACACAACAGAACTCCAAAATCATTAAACTGTCTAAATCTCTGCCTCCTATTGCAAAGAAAAAATATATAGCCTTATTCAAAGAATTTATTGATGTGTTTGCATGGAGCTATGAGGATTTGAAGTCCTATGATACCAACATCATTCAACACAAGATTCCAATTAAAGGAAATAAAAAACCATTCAGACAGCAATTACAAAGAATAAATCATGCTTTAATGACTTTAGTAGAGAAAGAGATTAAAAAGATGTATGAAGAAAAAATGATGGTGCCACTCAGATACTCCATATCGATTTCCAATATTGTCCCAAATAGAAAGAAAACAGGCGAAATTAGACTCTGGAATGACTTTAGAAATATTAATAAGGTATCCCTCAAAGATAATTACCCGTTACCTAAGATGGATCACATATTGCAAAGGGTAGTGGTTTCCAGTAGTATATCTTTGTTAGATGATTTCTCTGATTACAATCAAGTGTTAGTACACCCTGATGACCAAGATAAGACAACTTTTACAACTCCTTGGGGGACTTTCATGTATGTGAAAATGCCTTTTGGATTAATGAATGCTCGAGCTACCTTTCAAAGGGTCATGTACATCATCTTTGTTGATGACATTGGCCACTTTATTGTGATTTATTTGGATGACATCACTGTGTTTTCTAAAACCAACGAAGAACATTTGGCACACTTGAGAATAATGTTTGAAAAATGCAAAAAATTTGAGATTTCCCTGAATCCTAAGAAGACATTATTTGGATTAGAAGAGGGAAAACTGCTAGGTCATATTATCTCCAAGGATCGAATCAGAATTGACCCTAGCAGAACTGGAGGAATATTAAAAATATCCACCCCAGAAACCTAAAAGAGCTCCAATCCTTCATTGGTAAAATAAAATTCCTAAGGAGATTTATACCCAACTTAGCAGAACTTTTAAGGAACATCACTAATATGCTCAAGAAAGGATTAGAAATAAAATGGACCATTGAAGCAAAGCAGTATTTTGAATTGGTCAAGCTAGCATTGAAAAAAACCCCAGTACTAATCAGTCTGGATTTCACTAAATATTTCATGATTTTTTCCTTTGCCTATGAAAATACTATTTTTGTTGTTTTATTACATAAAAACAATGAAGGACAGGAGCAGCCAATAGCCTTTTTTAGCAAGGAATTAAGAGATGCATCTCTAAAATATAATATCATGGAAAAATGGGCTTTTCCATTGGTTAAAGCATTGAAAGATTTTAGAGTCTATATTTTACATTCACATATCATTACTTATGTTCCAAATGCAGTTGTTAAGGACATCTTAACACAAAATGGTCCTGATGGCAAAAGAGGGAAACAGATTGCAGTGATCCTAGAATATTATTTGGAAATCAAGTCGACCAAGTCGATTAAAGGCCAAGGACTCGCTGAATTGATGGCAGAATTTAACTTTCACGCACTAGACATCAACATCGTACACACATAATATGATCAAGAGGAACTGGCGACTCCACTGATTGATGAAGCATTCCTAAATTCTCCATGGTATGCTAATATTTTGTATGTATTGTTGAATCTAAATGCTCCTCCTGGTTTGTCTAAAACCAAGGCTAGATTTCTAAAACATAAGGCTATTAAATTCTGCATTTTGGAAAATGTTTTATGTTGGAAAGATATCGGAGGTGTTTTGCTTAAATTTTTAATGAAGGATGATGCAGATAGAGTAATGAAGGAGTTCCATGGAGGGGATTATGGTGGCCATCTCTATTGGAAAACCACTGCCAACAAGATCATGAGAGATGGTTTTTATTGGCCCACCCTTTTTTATGATGTCCATAAGATGGTTACTTCATGTCATAAATATCAAATCTTTGAAGTAAAGAGAAAGCTATTTCCCTTACCCCTGAAACCTATTTATGTGGAAAGCCCTTTCCAGTAATGGGGACTAGACTTAATTGGATAAATTCAACACCCATCCTCTGCTCAACATAAATGGATCCTTACTGCTATAGATTATTTCACCAAATGGATAGAGGCCACCCCTTCTAGAAATGCCACTGACTATGTCATTATAAAATTCCTAGAGACCAACATCCTTTCTAGATTTAGTTGCCCTATAAAAATCATTACATAAAATGTTGCAGCCTTTATATCCAAAAATATGGTTGACTTTTGTCACAGTTATAATATAACATTGGGGCATTCAAAATCCTATTACCCTCAAGGTAATGGACTGGCTGAATCATCAAATAAAATCTCGGTGAACATCATTAAAAAGATTCTGGAGGAGAATAAAAAATCATGCCACAATAAGTTGATCAATGTTCTTTGGGCTGATAGGCTCACCACAAATAATTCAATAGGCATGTCTCCATATTAATTGGTTTATGGAATGGATGCAGTGTTTCCTTCTTCCTTGGGAGTTCCAATAATGAAGATAATCCAAGAATTCCAGGCTGAACCAACTGACATTCAAAGGAGGATTAATGACCTCATTCAACTACAGAAGTCTAGAGAAGAGGTTTACAATATAACATAATTAATTCAAGAGAACATCAAAAATATATTTGACAAGAGAATCAAGGCCAATGATTTCAATTTAGGTGATAAAGTTATGAAATGGGATTCCAAAAGAGAGGATAAAGGCAAGCATGGAAAGTTTGATAATATTTGGCAAGGTCCATACATCATTCATGCTTTCAGGGGAAACAATTCTTATTTTCTCAAAGAATTGGATGGTTCAGAATCATCCAGAGGTCCTGTCAATGGCAGGATGTTGAAACACTATTTCTTCTAAAACTCAAGTTAGATTTTCACCATTGTAAATACCACAGTCTTACAATTTTCAACAATTCAATGGACCAGGTTGAAGCCAAAAGTAAAGGCCCTAAGCCTAGTTCAGTGAGAATATATAAAAATAGAAATGAATTCACTAGAAGAAGAAATAAAATCAGTTAAAACATTGCAGAAAAGGAGCATCCTAGGCTACTGGTCTCAAATTCTTGACACTTCTTTTCAAGAAGTGCCATCCCCAGCTGGAGCCACTGTTAGTACCCTATAAATTATAGGATCTCAGGGTGACTGGATACTTCATATTTCTTGCAAGGTTTTCATTATTGAAAGGTTTTTCAAAATTCAAATGATTTCAATAAAAAGAAAAAAGTCAAAAAGAAAGAAAAGAGGGTATAAAAATAGAGAAAAAATGAAAAGGAAAAAAAAGGGAAAAAAGAAAGAAGAACCCCAAAAAGAAATAAAACTGAAAGTGTTGCAAGTCCAAATGCCACTACTCATTAGACAGGTATGTCCAATCATACAGCTTAATCATCATTGGACAGCTTTCAATTTCTGTTGATAGGTTAGAGAATAAAAATTTTCCAAACTGTTTATATTGGCTTATCATTAGATAGGTAGAAAATGAAATTGGCTCAACAATTTAAGCTGAGCCAAGGGCTGAAATTAGGATAGATTTTAGGACATAAATTCAAAAGAGAAATGACTTAAGGGTTTTCTAGTCCAATGCACCCAGAAAAGAAGATAAAATTCCAGATGAGTAGCTTTGGGTAGGTAGATAGTTTGAAGAGGAAGAATGGGAAGCTAATGTGAAGACTATTCCACCAAGATACAACACCCCAATTTCATTTTTATTTGTTGTAAGAAGAAATCCAAGACAAATATTTCTTATTGCTCAAAAGATGGGACAGGAGCAATGTTTTAAAGGTTTGTTTGTGATGTCATCCAGGCATACCTATGTCAAATGTTATCCTAAGTCCCAAAGCTAAATTCGTGTATGCCAAAAAACCCCCCAAACCCACATTATTTGTGTTTATCCTAAGTCTTACCATATCCTCAGCGGTCATTAACAACACCTGACCCCACCATCCCATTACCACATCATATCAGGCACTAAAAATCCCCCACCTTACACACCATCTCCGCTCGTCACCCCGCATCCGATGGCCCTCACTCCATTTCAGCCCCCCCTCAATCGTCGGACATTAACAAAGGGGGGAGGTCCGAAATGGGCGGTATCTATTACTGCCCACTCTGCTACATAGCGTGACCACACTATTTCACACCCCCCCTCTCCATTGCCACTCATCGCCTTCGACCCCCTCCGAAAAGCAGTTTCTGCCATCAACCAAACCATTGCATATATGTGACCATTACCAATGTCGTTGTCCCACATCCTTTGTCATATGTCTGCTCCACCTATTACATCCCCTCCCTATAGAAGCTCGTTGCACAATGAATGGTGGGGTCGTTATCCAACAGACCCGTGCTACCTCAACGGTCACCTCCAATTACATGTTAAAGCCCAAATTCGCTGCTGCAGCGGAATTTTCCTTACTGATATTGTTGAAACTACTATAGGTGTTGAACTTGCGGACATATACAGAGAAATCACAGACCAGCCACTATGGCCGAAGGGTTATTGTTCATCAAAGGAGAAATTTTTAGTGCTCTGTGACCCTGATTATAGTTCTCATTTCGATTGATTCAGTTCTAATCCTGATCCCCTTCAGTCTTGTCCCTTCCCTAGTGCCAATTCATATCGTTTCCCCCTTCTCTACTCCCTTTTCTTACGACCCATTCTCCATTGTAGGTGAGAAATAAAGTAAATAAAATGAATCATGCCTCCCAAGGTAGACTAGCAACCTTTCAATCCCATGGTTTATCCTCAGGTAGACTTATATCATATTCCCCTGGCTGACCGAGACTACAAAATCCACGAGACAGATTCATACTTCAACTTGTTCGATGTATACTACTGGCTCAAGGATAAGATCCTTGATGAAGCAGATGATATCAACTTATGGGAGACCAAACTTCCATATTACATATTTCCTAAAACCCATAGCTGCCCTGAGCTAGTCAGAAAGTGTCAATTCTGCTATGACATTAACCAAAAAGCCATAGTAAACCCTGTAGGAGAGCTTTTATTTCACATCAATGCCCAATCCATTCAAGAGATGATGCAAGCCCCCATTGTTGAGAACACTATCCCTTTTTCATATGAGGCCCTTATAGGATTATACCAGGGGTTAGATTTTGCTAGCAGGGCCAAAACCTTAGATATTTTCATGACCACGAATGCACCAATACCTACCACAAATCCCCCATATCCATCATCCACCTTCCTGGATAGGACCAAGCACATTGTCACTTATTTATCTTATTTGCTAGGATATCATAATGATCAGTGGGTAGATGAAGCCATAATTGGTTTCATGTCTATCTTTTCCTCAGAGGCTAAGCCCACTGTTATGTTCAACTATGCTAAGTTTCTTACCGATGAAATTCATGATCAGTTCCTAAAATTCCAAACAGAAGGGGTATTCAAATACACCTCTGTGTTGGTGTACATGTTTACCTATTTTCAATCCAGTAAGTTCCAATTTCACATGATAAAGTGGGATGACGACTCTCAAACCCAATCTATAATTTTCTGGACCACTTTATTGAGGAAGGAGCAGGAATACTATTCCTTCAAGAGCTCTTTGGACCTATTTGTTCATCCAGTAATCAGTGCACTCAAAAGCACCACAGAGCCAAGGGTCAGTGAGGAAATCAAGAAGGTGATGCAGTTGACCAAGCAGATCAGAACAACAGATTGGTACTTTACCAGAAGTACACAGAGATCAGGGTTTATGGTAGTGAATTGGCCCCCTATAAACTTCCCAATTACCTTTCCATGAGAATCTTTGCACTTGAGTATATCATAAAAATGATAGATGCAGATGAGGTGCATTTTGTCTCCGCCAAGAATAAGTCACAATTCAGGATCAAGTCATGAATTGGTCCATTTATTTGCAACAGCAAGGCAGCAGGGGATGATGCAGATAAAATGTTAAAGGAGATGAATTCCACACATAGTTTCACTTGGTCCTATGATCCCATGGGGACCATCTCCAAGAAGAGGGTGGAAAACAAGTCCACGCCCTACATTCATACTCAAATATTGGAGATAGAAAAGTACATGAACCAAGAATAATGGGTAGTAGACACACTCCAGGAGGGAGAAGAGCAAGCCATCTCTACTTTAGGAATTCAAACACCAACTCCATGAGAAAGGAAAGCAACAGCAGTTCAAGATGACGAAGGAAAAGAGCCTAAAAAGGAAATATGAAGCAAGAGGACCGGGGGGGATCAAATAGACATGTACATTGATTCCTCCACTAAATAATTCAAAATTAAATACAGGAATAGGGCCATAATCCACAAAGGCCTTCACTAGGGCAGTGATAAGGACCAGAAAATTGTCATCGCAATCAGAGATTCACCAAGTTCATCTCCAGCAGGGGGCCAAACAATTTTCTCGACATCCTCTGCCATTGTGCCTTTCCAACAGTAGAATGTGAATACTCCAACACCTACGTCTGCTATAGAGAAAAAGGAGGAAGATATCTATAACACATTCAGGGAGATCAAAATAAGGAATGAGGTTATAAAGGCAACACATACAATCAGTTTCGGAAACAAACAAGCAGCTCCCAGAGTAGACTTTTATCAACCTTTGACTCTGAGAAGGGAAGAATGAAGATGGCATTCTTAGAAGCACAAATTCCTCAACCCAAAGGTGTTGCAGACTACTATAAGACCTCTTTTGAGTTAGACACAAAGAACATTCATCCAATATACCATATGGAGATGCACAAGTAGACAGGGGAAATTATCTCCTCCATGCTAACTAGCACAACCATGAGCCTCTCAAAACTGCAGGTGACCTTGTCTAACACACAGTGAAATTTGAAGGTGGAAAGGATCTCCGCCATGGCCAAATATTAAGGGATAAAATATCAGGAGGATTTAGTGATGCGACTCGGGTACAATCCATCAAACATAGCAATGGAAAAAACCCTTGTGAGGAAGAAGAATGCATACATAGCTACTTTGAGGAGGCAACTTAAAATGCCAGTGACAGAAGACCCTATGGCCAAGGAGATAGAGACAACTGAAATGCAGAAGGCATAAATTTTTCAATTGATTGTTGAACAAAAAGAACATATTAAGAAAATGGAGAGTGATATGGATAGGATGATAAAGGAAATACAGAAAGAAATAAGATATGAAGTGAAGGGAGCAGCTAAAGAAGAAACTAAGGCCATGATTCCCCTACAATTAGTGCCTCTCACAGTGACTCCAACATCCACAACCTCTACAAGCGCACCTGGAGAAGGCACTGAGTAGATATCTAAGGCAATAAAGAACATGTCCTTACAGACAGCAGAGATTAAAAATATGCAAGATAAACTCAGTGACCTACAAGAGGAGTTCAAAAGGAAAGATTCAGCACATACCATGGAGTTGCATATTAGCAAAAAGTTAAATGAAAATCTGCAGAAGTCCCTTCAGAAGTCCTCCATTGGAAGCATGGTACTAAGAGTTAAATAGATTATATGGTTGGATATAATTGAATATGTAAATGATATATGGCCATCAATTCAGATGATTTTTTAACAGAGGGATCTAGTCGATTTAGTGAAAGTTTCCATTGAGAAAACAAATGAGGAACTTGGGGATAAACCCCAAACCACCAACAACATCATCAAATTCATGCATTCTAAAATTAAGCATGAATTGGAGGAACTGGAAGTGGTAGATAGAACATCCACTGTACTTGAGGTAAAAAAGGTGTTGAACAAAAAGAGTCTAGTTACCTATCTAGAAGAAATATGCCATCAGCTGGAGATTGGAGTAAGTAGATTCTTCAATAGGATTGAGCCACTGAACAAAAGGGGATTGCCTTCCTTGTTTGTTATTAATAATAAGTTGATGCCTTGGATTGATTATGTAAAAAGGCTCACAGAGATTTCAAATGACACATCCAAGCTCACAAATCTGAAGAACATTATGACTTGGAAAGAATTTTATGAATTCATCAGCAATATGGCTTCATACAGCATGAAATCATGCACATTTTTCAGTTAAGGCCAATGTTTTTGAAGTACACCAAGATTGATGAAGTCTACAGAAAGTTGAAAAAAACTAAGATTATGTCTCCAGAGAGTTGGGAGAATTTATGTAGACTCCAGGGAGGATGAAAACTTCACACAACGGCAAAGCAAGAAGCTCGGCGAATTGTCAATGTCGATAGATCCAGTGTATAAGAACAACTTAGTGAGACAAAATTCACTAGCACAGCAGACCACTACAGCACCAGATGAAGGCTTCACAAGGACGCTAGACATTTGTTGAGAGGGTCGTTACTCGAAATGACGTTTCCACAGTGAATTTAGACATCTGTTAAAAAATTGCCACAATGTGTCCCCGCAGGAGACGCACATACCAAGTTTCAGTTACTTTTGTAGTAAACAACCAATTGCCCTTCTGATAACGGAAATACGGTGCAAGTAGTTTAAATGTAACTTTCCATTCAGTAATAGAGGTTGGACCCTGGTTTTGTAAGCACTTTTTCATTGCAAATACTTGTAATTTTTCAAGTAGGAGCATCAATAAAGAGATCAGTTTGCAAGATTCATATGTTGTGATGTCCTAGTGATGTTTTCCTTGTTCATGTTTAATGTATTTCCACTGTCATATTTTCATGTACACCATTTAAATTCTAATTATAAAACAGGAACGTTAGAATAAGATTTACCATTTAGAGTACCTTATTTCTAACTGTCTTTACAATTTCCATGTTTTCTTCTGATGTATGGTTTAAGAATTCTTAGCTGCTCTTAATTCATTACTGAAATCACCTTTTATACATCTCATAATTCCATTCATTTATAAACCCGAGTATTCACAGCTAGCTTGCTTGCTTATGCTCTGGGATTGATGCAGATACCCGGCCTATTTTGACTCCATATCCCAATGGAAACTGTTTAGATAAAACCCCTTATATCCAACCACGAAAAATCAAACAAACACCCTTGCAATCAATTTAACTAGCCTAATATCAGAAAAATTAAACGAATCCAAATCTTATAGAGACATCCCTCTCTGAGTCTAGGAGGGCTAGATCCTAGGCTTCAAGCGGTTTTGATGTTGTGCTTTATAGTTTATTCTTGCCAATATTATAAATTATAGAGTGATAATAGTGTGTACTACCTCGAGAGCACCTGATACACAGTTGAATAATGTCATTATAATTTTCCTGATAAATGTCTCATTTTCCCATTAAATTTAATGTTTCTATCCATTCATCCTTCATCCCTTTTATCATAATTACTTTCAAAACATATTTAGATAACGCAGCATATGGAGACCTTTGTAAATTGTATTCAAACCATTCAACATACTCTTCTAGAGTTTCATTATCTTTTGTGGTTATATTAAATATTTCATCTTTCAAATCTCTAGTCCTGCAATAATCTTGATATTTAGTGAGAAAGGAAGTTTTCATTTGATCCCAAAAGTTAATAGTTCATCCACCAAACCCCATAAACCATCACAAAGTTTCCCCCTTTAATATAGACGGAAACAGTTTTAGTTTTTATGGATCGGTGCTATAATCATATCCCCTACATAAAAATTCAAATTCAAATAGGAAAGCATCTGGATCTTTAGAGGTTAAACCATGGAAAGTAGGGATGTTATGCAAAGGAATGTCTTTCATGGGGGCATTAGCAATTAGGTCGATGATAAGATACTCCAACATCGATGTTTGTCCCTGAGGATGATTATGCATTGTTGGGCCTCGAATATGCCCATGTTTTCATCATGAAATATCGCCATTCATAACCTAAAACCCTAAGGTTTTAGCCCATTTTGTACCCTAATTCTATAATTTGCTACCAAATACACTCTGTGGTTGATTATCACTAGTTTTCTTCACTTCCCTATGATTAAAGATGATTATGCTATGATTTACTGATGACATTTTTGTTAAGTACATTTATCACAGGGTTCCATCGCCAAAATCCTTCACAAGCCAGTTAAGTGGGAAATGCCTAATTTATGGCTTTGACACTTCTGGCATGCTTCCGAAGAAACCGAAAGAGATTATTGTCAAAAATAGTGTTATAATACCTCTCCATAACTTGGATTCCACCGAGCTGACACATGTCGTTCTCTAGAACAAAATTATCCAATTTGTCCAAATCTGCAATAAATTTTAAACTGCCAACTTCCACCTCTATTTTTGTGCACCTGAAGAATAATGAAGAAATTATGGAACATGAGTTTTGGTCTAGTATAGCATATTTATTACACCTAAAAAAAAATTCCAAAATTCATTACGGTTTGGGATATAGTGAGGGTTCTTTGAGGCCAATTTATATAAAAATCTGAAAATACCAGATTTATAAAATCTCCCAAACAGCCATATTTTTGTCACCAATAAGCCCTTTTTCCTATCTTTTGTCCCCATTTTGGCTTAAACCCTGGTAACCCCTTACCCAGAGGTAATGCATTACAATGGTATTATTTTAACTATTTTATGATTGAATTTAGGCGATTAAGAGGTATTCCTAGCTTGTTAACTGATCTCAATGGGTTTTAGTTGTGAAGCATGCATCAGCAGGGTTTATACAACCAAGGTGGGAGCATGATTGTGGCACCAAGCTATTTTTTGAAGTTTTTTACTTAAAATACAAATCTGGAATCGTACTTAAGAAACTTGGGAAGACCTAGTAGTCTTTCAACGCTCTAAGTGGTCAAAGATATTACTCTCCTTCCATCATCGAGTTGGATGATCTCAAGGATCGATGATCCCTATGAACAATAGTTTCCAGACCATTCGAAAATCAGTATCATCTTATCTACATAAGCCTAAAAAGGAGCATTGTTGGAACAGTGAACAAAAAGCTAAAAAATGAATATTGTGATCATATCTGAACATACCAAGTTTAGTCTAGGAATCTTTCGACCTGATTTGTATGAAACTCTTTGATATTTTATAATTATGGGGTTGTCTATAAAGCCAACATAGAAGGTCGATTAGGAGAGAGTAAGAAGCAGTGAATAATGTAATGTTACAAGCTATGTTTTGGAAGATATGGAACTCTATATGAATACATATAAGCTTTGATTAAATTCAGTCTCGGAATTCTCTTGTTGTAAGTAATAGTATTTACATTTTAATACTCATTGTGTTGAAGTAGATTAGCTCGCTCCAAGCATGGGAGGGCCCTCCACGATTGGAACCGAGCTCCATGGCTAGTATAGATTAGGAAATCATGTGACTTTGTAGAGTTAATTTCCAGTGATTTAAATTTTACAGAGTGATTGAATGCTTGTCATGTAAACACTTGTTGTTTTATGATTGAGTTTGTAGATTAATTGGAATGGTTTTGTTTTAAAAATGGTATCGTTTTATTCCCTTAAATAGCATTCGGATTTGGAAGTTACTTTGGTGTGGAAATTTCTTTTGAGCTCTTGAGATCGTTGAATAGTGAGTGTGTTTTTGAGAGATAAATTAGCAAGTAGTGTAAGTGTGTTTGAAGCCAAATCATTGAGTATTGCAGGTGTGTTTACAAGCTAGCTTTAGAGTCCTAAGTGTGAATTTGAAACAAACGTTGGTAGTTCATTTCTTAAAGTGGTATAGTTGCATTTTCAGTGTTTATATTTGGAATTGAATTACTTAGGTTTGAGTATTGTTCTGTAGGACAAGCTTTATTATTAAGTAATATAGTTGTATTTCCAGTATTATCATATTCATTTTTAGCGTGAGTTTGAATATCAATTGCATTAGGTGTTCAATTGTTCATGTAGAGTAAAGTTTTAGAGTTACATTGATCAAGAGTGTGAGTTTTAATTTCGCTAAGTAGTGTGAGTTTTGTAGTAGGATTTATTATTGGAATGATATTTTAATAGTGTGAATTTGAGTGCTTAAAGGTGTGTGATAATTGAATAGTAGTGTGATATTTTGAAAATATTTCAAATTCAGAGTGAGTTTCTTTACAAATGGATTTTGTTTAATTAACAAGGAGTCTCTCAAAAATAGTAATAAATTTCTCTCTATGTGAACGCAGTTCCATTTATAGCATCAGAATTACACAGTCATGTACTTACTTTTGAATTACAAAGTGAAGTAGGATTTTATCATAGAAGTGTGGTTTGAAGTGTGTCCAGTTTTATGAATAGATTAAGGTACCTTTATCATTGTTAAAAGGTTTTCAATTGATAGCATTCAAGGCATGAATTGAATTGGTTTTGAGCATAGCAACAGTTAGGACTTTTCCCTTATTAATTTAAATCTTGAATTTACTGGTGTGTTTTTTTCTCAAGACATAGTATTCTAGTTAGTTGACCTTCGAGTTCATGATTAAGAGGAGTATGTGTTCATTTTAGAGTTTTTCTTAAATGTTAACGTAAGGAGATTGATTAATAGGTTATGGTTTCTGAGATATCATAGAATAATTTTGATTTCAAATACAATAAATAATTCTGGGATTGATTCAGTTGTAGTGTGAAACTAATATGATTTTTTTTGTACCTACTATTGAATGTTAGATATAGTTTAAGTGCAAATCATTCTGAGCACACAATAGATTTATTAAAATTAGGAATTTCATGTTTCTCTTTCCTCTCATTATGAATTTCATGTTTCATCTAGATTAGGAGCCTTTAAATTAAAATATTTTTGAGTTTCTTTTAATTCCTTAGATGTGTTTTCTTTCCAGCAAATGAGTGGTATATTAGAGTGTTCTTTTCAGCAAATGAATGGTGTGTTCTTTTATAGCAAGTCATCAGTGTGTTCTTCCATAGAAACAGTGATTTTGTACTTAGGAATTAAATTGATTTTATGCCCTAGTCTAGGTTAGGTGCTCCGATCTTGCATTACATGCACTTGCGCCTCGAAACTTATGAGTCCCGGATTGATAATTTAATATTTGAAACTATAAATATATAATTTCACCAAAAAAATTTGCATCGTTTTCAGGGAGGTGCTAAAGGGATTAGAACCTAGTTTCTTTCATGAGTTTTTTTTGTGTAATCATGGTTGTAGGACAACCAAAGGGCGGAGAGTGTATGGTAAGATGTGAGTGAAGAGCCACGCATCCACTATGGTGGCGTTGCTCTAAATTTTGGTTGTCCAAGTAAGCAAGTTTGGTGAGTTTTATTGCAATTAGCAGTTTTAATTCATTTAGATTAAAATTTAAATCTCTTTAAAGATAAAAAAATTTTGGGGTGTTGTAAGAACCCTTGTGTACTAATCCATGTGATGACAGGACATACCAGTTGGCTTGTCGAAAACAAGAAAATGGTATTTTGAGGAATCATTTAATGAGGAGTTTTGATGCTGCTACAGAGACATATAAGTCATCCAATGAAGAATTCACAAGTGCATAATTTAATATTTTTCTTGAACATAAATTTGATATTATTAAATCTTTGATTACGAAATTGGATGATTTGCAGGAACAAGAGAAGGATGAAGAACCACTGCTCATCCTTTGTTCCAACTGCCGAAAGAAAAACTTCGTTGGAAAGTTTCCACTTAGCGGCCTAAAAGTTTGCAAAATTTGTGAGGATGGTCATGCAACTGAACATTTCCCATCACTGCCATGATTAATAAAGGTACTCAAGGAATCAAGTAAGGAATCGAATCAACCACCAGGTATAACTCAAAACCCATCACCATTTGATACACGGAATAATGCTTATTTTCCATAGCAGGTTCCTCAACATGTTTATAATCCTGCAGTTCCAGGGAAAACTTGTAATCCTCCTCCAATCGAATATCCTACTTCATGGCCACAGCGACCCTCTCCATGGACCTCTTCTTCTATTCAGATATCCCCATGGCCTCAAGAATGGTTTTCCCCAATGCAGTCTTTCATGCAAAATCAATAACAATATTATGTGCCATCAAGTTATCATCCTTCCTGGTCTCAATTACCTATGAAACCTTTCTTTAACCCTAACCCTAATGCATACCCTAGTCCTTATCCTAATCCATACCCTAGACCTAGCCTTAATACATACCGTATCCCTTATCCTAACCCTAACCCTAATCAAAACCCTAAACCTAGCCCTCATTCAAACCCTAACCTTAATTAAAACCGTAGACCTAACTCTAATCCAAATCCAAAGCCTAGTCCAAGCCTTAACCCAAACCCTAGTTCAAACCCTAGCCCAAACCATAGCTTAGACCCTAATCCAAACAAGGAGGTTGCAAAAAAATTTAAAACACTTCTTCTTCCAGTTGATTCTCCCACTGAACAAAAATATATATCTTCAAGGTTGGGGGAAGGGGTGATATTGGAAACATCTCCTATCACTACAAAAAATTCACCCCAGGAAGAGCTAATTCAAAGACAATTAGAGGAGAAATATATAATTGTAACCTATTCTAAAACTTTTTTTGAAGCTAAAAACCCTAGAATTCCCCTTGACCATTCTTGTCAATTTGGAAAGCAGATATTTGAGCCTGAATTTGAGGGATTTATCTTTTGTCTTTCACCAAATATTTTATGCCTCCAAGGGAGTGATTATCAAATTGTGGAAGACCTACATAAGTTGGAGAATCATAAATATGTAGATCTCATTGAATCCTGGTTTCAAGTAGTTGTTAATACACCCTATTCCCTCATCATTCAACAACCCTTGGTACCATATCAATTAAAGCAACTGGTTTCTCATACTCTGGTATGTGTTGAATTTTATTCTTTAAAACTAAGTATGAGTATATTAGAAAAATGTTACTCACATGGCTGCATTGGAATTACTCCTACACTTGAATTAGATCGTCCTGTCTCTAAATTAGGGTAGCGTAGTATAATAGAAATGAATAAAATTGTCATTTGAAATAAAATTGTTACAGTAGCATTCTTAAAACTATAATTCCTAAGGCACAACCATTGAAATTCTTTTCATTATGCACTCTTGTGGTAAGACTTGTCAGAAGAAATTCACTCTTAATGCCTCATATTTTAAAGTGACTTTCATTATTGGCCAAGATTATTTACTAGTACAGTTAGGGAAATTGTTATTATTATACTTTCCATTCATAATCATGACATACTATCATCCAAGAAACCTTTTCAAGTTTCTCTTCGAAGGGTTAATGAAAATCCTCCTATGGTGGACCACTCCTATAAAACCATAATAATCTCTCATAAGAACCCTAGCATGACCAACTCAAGGAATCTTTTAGTCATTATATGAGATGTTTTCTTTTTCTTTAAGGGTAGCAAGATCAACCAGTAAATATTAATAATTAAAGGCATTTCACGCCATCCTGCACTCTTAAGGAGTATATATGTCTCCCCACTTATTAAGTAACCTCTAAGGTTAATCATAATCAAAGTTTATAAAAAGATGTAGGGGAGGATAGGAGGTCTCGTAATGAGCCGACCTACCATGATTTCGAGACCTAACATGCATGACATTACTGCCCCTAGTCACCAAGCTAGAGTAATGGATTTCAGCCCAAAAGTTGGAAGACAGGAGGTCTCATCACGAGTCGACATGTTCATCCATGTTACTTCTTGTGAGTGGCACTGCCATCAGCTGGTTACCAAGCCAAGACAGTGGCCTTCATCTAAAAGTAAAATAATCTAACTTTGAATCTATATCTAGTAAGTGGGACACAAATATTTCGATGGGTTAAAAGACATCCTGTTGAGGTTATAGACACCTGTTGGCAGCAGGGCCATGCCTATGGTATTAAAGTTAATTTTACACTATGATTTACTTGGTTGTTTTTGTCTTTCCCTGAACTCATTATCATATCTCTCTGAGAATGGCCTTAAGATCATTTCAGTAATGTGCTTTGGATTTCTGTATTTCAGAAATAATTTGGTCTTCATGGATGTGAGACCCTTAGTGTAGGTGATTCACTTTGATTGAATAAGAGGAGCTTCAACTATATGCTTGGGTAACGGTAATACAATCATCCTCGGAAGGTATCATTTTGTCATATTTATTCTTCCCTATTTCTATCCATTTTAATGCCTTGGTTTTTAAAATAAAGTCACTCCTATTTATAACAATGAGGCTATTGAAAGTGAAGACCTACTGCTTTGGACTACTCTTGGGATGCTTTGTGGAAACTTTTATGGTTAAACATTTTAGGATGACACTATCAACATTGTTAGTATTCCTTTAGTAGCCCTACCATTAGTTAATCTTTTGGGATAATAAAGGTCATTCTTGACATCATTAGATCCCTAGTCACTACATTTCCTTATCTTATTGATGCAAAGGAAGTTTACATCACGTGACACTTACTAACATGCTCTCACTTAATTAGCCCTACAATTTAAGTCAATAAACCATGACTTTAATATAGAAACCCTAGCCCTTAAGTATTAATTAGTATTTGGAATTTTTCATAGGTTCTTCTTGCATGTGGGCATGCAATCTGATAGGCATGGGGGCAGAGAGAGATGTTAATGATCAGAATTGTCGGGTTTAAATCACATTTTCACCCTATGCTTACTCATAGTGTTCACTATCATTTTTCACAATTATTGGGATTTGTAGAAATTTATATAACTGATATGTTATACATCCGAGATTCTCCTAATCACACACTATTTGACTTCATGCACAATACAGAATCTATTCTACCATTGATCATTAATTGTGGAAATAAAAAACAATCGCATGCGCACATTAAAACCATAAATATTCACACATATGAACACAGTATTTTATGGGAAATCTTAAATTTGAAAACCCCCAATTATCTGTATATTATATGTCATAGAGATCATGTAACAATCATTATACAAAGCTCCTCACAAGATCTCAATACAATCTCCAATTGCTACACACTAATCAAGTCTGATCTAGCAAAACACATGCTCCAATCTCTGCCACCTGCTAGCCTACCTCTATTGCGCATTCACTGCTGAAGAATGGCTTTGAATGAACTTGAATTGGTCCAGCCTTGCTCACGCAATCCTCATTGTCATCTCCAATCACTGTTTGTTGCAAATCATGCAACACTATAGTCACAATTGATAGTAAACCTGCTCTTTCACCTATCTCTCCACTGGTCTCCACTGAAACTGTCCATGCACTGTAGTTAACTGATGTATTGTTTATTTGATTAATGAGTTAATAATTAGTGAATTAATTAATAATTAATTCACACCACTCTCACTAGTGTATCAATCAGTTAGACTAGATACAACTAGCTCAACTATGTTTAACTCAGTTAAACTGAACACAACTCCATCAACTAGCTCAATAACTCCACCAAACTCTGTCACATGAGTTCTAACTGAAGTATCCATGCAATAGCTCTACTTAACCCTCAGGAATAGCGTAATTCCTTCTGTCAGCTCCTGTGCCACATCTGTGCACTTAACTAAAGTGCTCCAAGAGAATAAGATAATGTTTATAGTCCAAATATTATTAAGAGCTAATAATATTCGACATATCTATTTTTAGACTGGCAATCTAAAAATAGATTTCGCCCAGTATTTCTAAAAATAGAAGTCCATCTATTTTTTTCGACTTGACCAACCATCCACAAATAGCATCCTGAAACTCATAGAATATGATCGATATATCTGAAAATAGACTTGCGCCAAAAATAGCCTCCGGGCCCACTTAGTGAAGGCGACTTCTTTCCACTAAGCTCATCATCTTGTTGCAATCTCAACACTCCCTCTCAACAAGATAGGGATTATTTGCCACCCCGATCCTGCCCCTGTGGTATTTGAATTTGCTCCTGGTGAGCGCCTTCGTCAAGATATCAACATCGCAATCCTCCATGGGAATGTATGAAAGTAACATGATCTTCCGCTGCACAAAATCTCTGATATGATGGTACCGGATGTCAATGTGTTTAGATCTATCATGAAATACTGGATTAACCGAGAGTTTGATGCAACTCTGATTATCACAATATATCACAGTAGGATCTAAGTGTGAAGCGAACAACCCGACCAGGATCTTCCTCATCCATATAGCCTCGCACGCAGCCAAACTTGCGCCGCATACTCGGCCTCCCGCTGAACTAAGTGCCACGGATCTTTGCTTCTGTTTGTACCAGCCATTTGTCAGCAAATGCTAAAAATCCCTCCCGATATCTGTGCTCTTTCTATCCGTTGGGCTCCACCGCAGTACGCATCCGTGAAGCCACACGGCCTCACCTCATCCGACTGTCTGTACCATAATCCATATCCCGATGTGCCTCTGAGATATCTCAATACATGCTTTCTTGCCTTCCAGTAGAGCTTGGTAGGCTTAACCATAGCTTGTGAAAGTTGGTTAACAACATAGCATATGTTGGGTCGTGTATTGACCAGATACATAAGTGACCCCACCAACTATCGATAAACAGTGGCATCCATTACCTCTGCCGATGTAGCATCCTCTTTCCTCCAACCACCAGGAAGAGGAGTGTCAATAGGCTTGCAGCCATACATGTTGAACTTCTCCAGTATCTCCCGAGCATACTTGCCTTGAGACACAAACAATCCATCACTGCGCTGCCAAATTTCCAATCCCATGAAATAATGAAGGAGGCCCAAGTCCTTCATCTCAAACTCTTTTGCAAGATCCTCCTTGCATGAGAGTATCAACAGCTCATCACCTGTCAAAATCAAATCATCTACATAAAGTACAATGATCGGCAACTTACCCTCCACCACAATCTGGTATAGGTTAGGATCCGCCTCACTCTTGGAGAATCCAAGTCCGGTGAAATAACTGTCTATCCGTGTGTACCAAGCACGAGGTGCTTGTTTCAACCCATACGACACTCTCTTGAGCACACTTTTACATGTGACTTCCGGCCAGCAAGAAGATCTCAAAACCTTCAGGCTGCTCTATGTACACTTCTTCCTCAATAACTCCATTGAGGAACGCAGTCTTCACATCCATCTGATTAATGTGCCACCCCATCTGCGCTGAGAGAGCAAGGATCGTCCGTATGGAAGAGTACCTTGCGACAGGTGCAAAGGTCTCCTCATAGTCAATCCCCTCGATCTGTGAAAAGCCACGGGCGACAAATCTTGCCTTTTACTTCTCCACACTCCCGTCAGCCGCCTGCTTCACCTTGTAGATCCATCGCGAACCCACCACTGATTTCCCCACCAGTCTTGGGACAATCTCCCATGCACTGTTCCTGACGATCGAATCATACTCTTCCACCATGGCATCTACCCATGCAGGGTCCTCCATAGCTTCCTCGAAAGAAGATGGTTCTGTCATGATACACTTGCTCATCAGAGCCATGTATCCAGTATATTGGTTAGGTGACTATCTCAATCTGCACTGTGATGTAGGTGCTCCTACAATCTTCTTTGCATCAAGATTCAGTCGCTCAGCTTCTATAGTGCGCTTCTGCCCTTTGATGGTTGGCGCTGCATGAGTGGTCTCTTCCACTCCATGAACCTCCTCTTGTGGCTGATCCACATCCTGAGGCTCATCCTTAGGAACTAATAGATCCTCATCTACATGCAAGTGTGGCTCCCTCTCAAGTGAACACTTCATGGCTTTCTCCTCATGAAATTTGATATCTCGTCGCACAACAGTCTTACGACTGTCTGGAAAATACACACAATAGTTGTGGGGTGTATCAGTGTATCCCACAAATATCCCAACCTCTGTGGTCAGCTCCAGCTTCTTCCTGGCATCCTTAGTCACATGAATGTAAACAGGTGAACCAAAAATCCTCAAATGGGAAATATCAAGCCTCTTGCAACTCCTCGGGTGTACTCATGCCAAGTCCTCTGTGAGGACAATGGTTCTGCACATATACTGTAGTATTGCATGCCTCAACCCACAAGTGTATGGGAAGGCCTTGATCATGCAACATCGCCCGTGCAGCACCCACGATCGTTCTGTTCTTCCGCTCAGCAACCCCATTCTGTTGTGGGTTATGAGGTGCTATGAGCTCTCTTCGAATTCCTTTTGTGCTGCAAAAGTCCCTGAATTCGCCAGAGATGAATTCACCATCATTGTCTCCCCTAAGAGCCTTCACCTACTTCCTCGATTCTTTCTCAACCAGTGCTTTGAACTCACAAAACTTTAAGTATGTCTCGCTCTTCTTCTGCATGAAGAAGATCCAGCACTTCCGAGAAAAATCATCAACAAACATCACATAGTACTTGTGCTTTGCTGTCGAAGCTACTAAGAAAGGTCCACACACGTCTATGTGAATTCTCTCAAGGATCGTCATGGCGCGACTATCCTTCTCGTGAGTAAACTTTCACAAATTTTCCCAGAACATCACCATTACTTGTTGATACGACTGCCCTTAAAGTACCCTTAGGAAGCCTTGATGAAATCTACTACAAAATTTTCAAAGCTCCATAGTGAAGGTGGCCCAATCTCCTATGCCATAGCTTTCCCTCTATCCAAATACCTGCTGCCATTGTTGCCTGACCATCTACCCGCAATTGATAAAGGTTCTTAACTCGAACCCCTATCCTTCGGGTTTCACCAGTTGCCTTACTATGCAGGAAAGCCTTTCCCTCGCTAAAGACAACATCATATCCCTTATCTTCCAACATCACCACAGAGATCGGATTCTTCTTCAATCCTGGAACATGCATGAAATTCTTCAAGATGAAAGGTTTTCCAGACTCCCTCTCAAAGGAAATGGTCTCGATACCAGTCGCACTGTATCTACCATCATCGCCCATCTCTATGTGCACTCCAAAATCATTCTCATCGAGATCAGTAAACAAATCTTTGTCTCCGGTCATATGGAAAGACGCACCACTATCAAGAAACCACACTGAACCCATCATACTTGAGACCAAGCATGCGATCAGTGAAAAATATAGCTCAAACTACAAGGCTAAGGCATCTCCAGCTGTAGATCCAGCAGCCTCCTTATTTTTCTTCTTCTGTTGAGAATTAGTGGCGTAATGTCCATGTTGGTGGTAGTGAAAGCACTTCACCTTGGACATGTCCTGCTTCTTGCCTTTCGCATTAGATTGAGAAGTATTTTTCTTGCCCTTCCCCTTCCTTGCTTTGGCATCCAAAGCGCAATTTTCTTCATCTTAATTCTTCGATGAAGATTCGTCCCTGGTACTCTGCCTTATCTCCTCCTGGACAAGATCCGACCAAAGTCGCTCCCATCCTGGCATTTTCTCCCGACCATTGACAGAGTCCTCATAGGAATGCCAACTCTTCAGAAGCCCAAGGAGAGCCAAGCTCACCAAGTCCTCGTCATCTACAGTCACCCCCACAATTCCCAGCTCATCCCTGCATTGGATGAACTTCGTGAGGTACTTGGGCATGCTGTCACCTTTCTCCATTTTTATGTTCTTGAGTTTATCCTTGAGCGCCAACTTCCTCTGGTCGCTCTTGCTTTGGAATAAGTCTATCAATGCTTTCCACATAAAGAATGGAGAAGCCTTACCATGAAGGCTGGACACTATATGATCCTTTACACCTTCCAATAGAATTCTTCGACACTTTGCTGTCTTCTTTTGCCATGCGTCAAGTGCAGCAACATCGCTAGAAGCAGGTTTTGGAATTTCTGCATCTATGAACTCCTTCAACCCACTGTCATCCAGCACCGCCTCCATCCTGTCCTTCCATGCAATATAATTCGAGCTGCCCTCAAGGGCATACTCCAATCGCAATCCGTTGAAAGACATCTCAACTTTGACACCAAGAAAACACTACTGCAAATTCGAATTCCACCAACACAAAACTCAACCGCTTTAATGTTTTGCAATTGCTCCAATGATCAATATCGCTCTGATACCATGTAGAAATTTATATAAATGATATGTTATACATCTGAGATTCTCCTTATCACACACTATTTGACTTCATGCACAATACAGAATCTCTTCTACCATTGATCATTAATTGTGGAAATAAAAACAATCGCATGCGCACATTAAAACCATAAACATTCACACATATGAACACAGTATTTATGGGAAAGCTTAAAGCTGAAAACCCCAACTATACGTATATTATATTTCATAGAGATCATGTAACAATCCTCATACAAAGTTGATCATATCTAGCTTTCAGTACAATACAATTGCTACACACTAATCAAGCTCGATCTTGCAAATCCATGCACCGATCTTTGCCACCTGCTAGCCTGCCTCTACTGCATAATCCTTGCTGAAGAATGGCTCTAAATGAACTCAAATTACTCCAGCCTTGCTCACGCAATCCTCATTGGCATCTCCACTAAGTGTTGGATGCAATCAATGCATCACTATAGTCACAACTGATAGTCACACTTGCTCTTTCACCTATCTCTCCACTGGTCTCCACTGAAACTGCCATGCACTGTAGTTAACTGATGTATTATTTAGTTTATTAATTAGTTATTATTTAGTGAATTAATTAAATAATTAATTCACACAACTCTCACTAGTGTATCAATCGGTTAGAGTAGATACAGCCCCAAGCTCCAACTATGTTTAACTTAGTTAAAGCTGAACACAACTCCATCAACTACCTCAATAACTCCACCAAACTCTGTCACATGAGTTCTAACTGAAGTCTCCATGCAATAGCTCCACTTAACCCTCAGGAATAGCGTAATTCCTTTTTCCAGCTCCTGTGCCACATCTGTGCACTTAACTGAAGTGCTCCAAGAGAATAAGATAATGTTTATAGTCCAAATATTATTAAGAGCTAATAATATTCGACATATCTATTTTTAAAATAGAAATCTAAAAATAGATTCCGCCCAATATGTGTAAAAATAGAAGTCCATCTATTTTTTCCGACTTGACCAACCATCCACAAATAGCATCCTGCAACTCATATAATATGATCGACATGTCTAAAAATAGACTTGCGTCAAAAATAGCCTGTGGGCCCACTTAGTGAAGGCGACTTCTTTCCACTAAGCTCATCATCTTGTTGCAATCTCAACAGGCTTGGAGCATGATCAGGTAATTCTTATTAATTTAACCTATTTCTTTTGTTTCAATAAAGAGGATTATTGATGATGGTGCTTGTGTTGTCTCAGGAAACCACGATAAAAATAAAATAAATAAATAAATAAAAATACACATGTTGTTAGGAAGGTCGAAGGCATGGCGTAGGGGTATGGAAAGAGCAGGTCGTGGAGGGGTTGGGGAGGAGAGCCGATAGTGCAGTTGAAGGGAAGGGCAATCGATGGTGTGGAGGTCGTGGAGAGTAATAAAAATGTTGTAAGGGGAGCGTGCAAGGGATAGGCGGCTAAGTGAGAGGAGAGGGCCGCAGGAATGAGTGGAGGTTCTGTGTATGCGTAGGAAGGTGGAGAGTATTGAGGAGAGGGGCGTTTTTTTAGTTTGGATATGGGGGAGAGTCGTAGGTGCAGATGTGAGGAGTATTGAAGTGTGGGAGTTATGGCGTAGGTTAAGAAATGGGGGAGCGGCCGTATGCAGGGGAAAGACTGTTACGGAATGTATGAGTGAGGGCGCAGATGTGTGAGAGGAGAGCTTGAATTTATTTATTTTTTTATTTTTTTTATTTTTTTTATTAAAACAGCAGAGAGCAGAAAATTATCATTAAAACAACAGCAGAATTTCCAGATATTGCAAAGAAAACTGAGAAACTTTTCCAGTAGTCCAGCTGCAGAAAATATGTAGTCCAAAAGCTCAGGAATTTTTACAAAAAACTCAAGACTTTTCAGAATATTATAGCAGCAGAAAATTGGAGAATTTGTAGAGTTGCAGATTTGCAGAAAACTCAGAAATATCTTCAAAAAACCTCTCAGCAGCTCAAAAATGCAGAATTTTAAAAATACTCAGAAATATTTTCCACTAAAAACTCATAAACTTCCTCAGAAACCTTCTTTAAACACTATTTTCCAGTAGCTCAAAATGAAGAATTTAATAGGCAGAAATTGCAAGAAGAAATCAACCTTCATATGTGCAGTGCTGCGTCTCCAAACCAATTTCTGAATGCTACCAAGGATTTTGAATGCTGCCCCTTCTCAAAACCAATGCTGCTCTTCTTCAAAACACCTCTGAATGGCGGCAAAAACTCTGCTGCAGAAACTCTCTAAATGCTGCAAAAATGCCAACAATTTTTGCAGATTTACACAGGCCATAAACACAAATGGCTCACTCAATTGGAGCAGGGCCAGCAATTGCCCGCTCTGATACCATGTTAAACACCATGTTAAAGGCACACACATGGTGTATGAGAAAGAATAACACACACACACACACAAGAGGAAACTCAACACAATGAAGGATAAGCGTGTAGCTCATATTTTCCATTATACAAATATGTACATTTATAGTACAATGGTGTGACTCTTGGTTTCACATTCCAAGGTCACTTGGACTCCATTGTGACTTTTCGCATTCCACACCTACCCATGTAGGATTAGGTGTTCCAACAATGGATATGAAGAAGTTTGATGGAAAGGATCCTGTAACATGGATACTACAGATGGAGCAATATTTTGATCTCCATAACGTGCAAAACACACAAAAGGTACGCATTGCAACTTTACATTTAGAACAAAATACATTTGTATGGTATCAATGGCTTTGCTCCTGTAAAAAAATTGTCACTTGGTCAATTTTTACGGAGGAAATGATAGCACATTATGAGGATACAAAGAGAAACACCTTCTTTATCCAATTGATAAATCTCAAACAAAAGGGTTTAGTGGGGCAGCACATTGAGGACTTCCAAAAATTGAATATAAGGGTAAATGATATTCCAGAGGAACACCGGATTGATCTCTTCATAGGCACTTTAAAGGATAATATCCAACATGAAGTTCGCATTTTGGAACTTGATTCATTGGAGAAGGCATTCAGGTTGGCAAGAAAAGTTGAATGTAAGATTATGGCGTCAAGGAAGCCTACCACTCAATTCTATAAAGAAGGAAGTGTTGCTACGCCTAGATTTCCACAACCTACAAGGTTGACACCACAACAATTGGAAGAAAAAAGAGAAAAAGGGCTTTGCTACAGTTGTGATAGAAAATACACTAAAGGTCATAAGTGTGCTGAGAAAAAATTATTTTACATAGATTGTGAAGAGGAAGAAGAAAATGAACAAGAAGAGGATATACACCAGGAACCAACCCTAGAAGAGGAAGAAATGAATCCGACCATATCGTGTAATCCACTGGCAGGAATTACCACTCCTCAAACTCTCAAGATACAAGGACAAATCAAGAAGAAAAAGGTAATAGTGTTGATTGATTCAGGTAGCACCCATAATTTTATTCATTGTAAGGTAGCCAAGGAATTAAATTGTTTCCTATACCAGCACCAGAATGTCAAGTGATGGTTGCAAATGGAGGAACTATAAATTGCTCTGGAAAATGCCATAATATCAAGCTAACCATGGGGGAATATGTATTGACTAGTCCAATGCTTGACATTCCTATGGGAGGTGCTGATGTTGTACTAGGAGTACAATGGTTACAATCTTTGGGGACGGTAGCTTTTAATTTTCAAGAACTTTTCTTGAAATGTTTTTCAGAAGGAAAGGAAGTTGAATTACGGGGTATTGCGGGGAAGCCAGGAAGGATAATAAGCTCTAATGTCATGACAAAGCTTCTAAAGAAAGAACAGCGAGGCGTAATTGCACAATTATGCTCACTAGAAGTTCCAACATCAAAATCATCTATTTCTGCGGATCTCCAACAAGTCTTGGACAATCATTCCAAGGTGTTTGAAACTCCCAAAGGACTCCCACCTATTCGTGATCATGATCATGCTATTCATTTGATTCCAGGAAGTGTTCCTCCAAACATCGGGCCTTATAGATATCCTTACTTCCAAAAGAGTGAAATTGAACGTATGATTGCAGAAATGTTAGAGGCGGGTATAATTCAACCTAGTCAAAGTTCTTTCTTTGCTCCTATAGTATTGGTACACAAGAAGGATGGATCATGGCGAATGTGTCTGAATTATAGGGAGCTCAATAAGCTCGCCATTAAAGACAAATTTCTCATTCCTGTGATTGATGAATTATTGGATGAATTACATGGAGAAATTTATTTTACCAAGTTGGATCTTCGTTCAGGATATCATCAAATTAGAATGAAGACTGAAGATATTCCAAAAACAGCATTCCGAACTCATGAGGGTCATTATGAATTTTTGGTCATGCCTTTTGGCCTTACCAATGCACCTTCTACATTTCAAGGGTTGATGAATTCCATTTTCAAACCCTTCCTTAGAAAATTTGTGCTAGTATTTTTTGATGATATACTAATCTACAACAGGTCTTAGAAGGATCATGTTGAACATGTTGACAGGGTGCTCAAACTATTGCAGGAGAAACAATTATATGCAAAAAATCCAAATGTTTCTTTGGAGTACAAGAGGTGGAATATCTGGGTCATATTGTATCTCACGAGGGTGTTAAAGTAGACCCTAAAAAAATTAAAGCCATTAAGGAATGGAAAGTCCCCACAACCATAAAGAAGTTACGAGGATTTCTCGGGTTAACGGGGTATTATCGCAAGTTTGTTAAGAATTATGGGAGAATAGCAGCACCTCTAACAACATTATTGAAGAAAGATGCATTTTCATGGACTCCTGAAGCAACTAGGGCCTTTGAACATCTTAAAGAGGCAATGTGCCTAGCACCAGTCTTAGCTACACCGGACTTCACGAAAACCTTTATTGTGGAATGTGATGCCTCAGGAAATGGAATTGGTGCAGTTTTAATGCAGGAAGGAAGACCCATTGCTTTTGAAAGTCGTCCAATCAAAGGAAAGTATTTACAAAAACCTATTTATGAGAAGAAAATGTTAGCAATACTGCATGCACTAAAGAAATGGAGAACTTACCTAATGGGAAGACACTTCAAGGTAAAAATTGATCATGATAGTCTTAAACACTTTTTGGAACAAAGACTATCTTCAGAAGAGCAGCAAAAATGGGTCACAAAGATGTTGAGTTATGACTTTGAAATAATATACAAAAAAGGAAAGCTTAATGTTGTTGCAGATGCACTCTCAAGAAAGAATGAAGAGGTGGAAGCATTGCTTTGTGCCATTTCTATTATCCCACCGGATTGGATAACCGAAGCAAGAGATGAATGGAAGAAGGACAAAGATGTATGGACACTCATTCAAAAGTTGCAGCAAGATCCTAGTACATCTGATACAATTAGTTGGAAAAATGATTCCTTATGGTACAAAGATCGCTTATATCTTTGTAATAATTCCAAACTAAAACAAAAGATTCTTCTGGAATTGCACACTTCTCCTTTAGGAGGACACTCAGGATTTTTAAAAACTTACCACAGGGTGAAGAAAGAATTTTTTTGGGATGGCCCTAAATCTGATATTCAAAAGTTTGTGGCGGAATGTTTGGTTTGCCAGCAGAATAAAGTGGAAACAATTAAGACCCCAGGACTTCTACAACCTTTATCCATTCCAAGTCAACGTTGGGAGTAGATTTCAATGGATTTTATCACAGGTTTACCTAAGTCCGAAGGAAAGAGTGTCATCATGGTGGTAGTTGATAGACTTACCAAGTATGCACACTTTTGTGCATTATCTCATCCATTTAAAGCAAGTACAGTTGCTACTACATTTATGGACAGAATTCAAAAGCTACATGGAAGCCCAAGGGTTATTGTGAGCGACGGAGATCCCATTTTTACTGGAAATTTTTGGACGGAGTTATTTTCTTGTTTGGGTACTCAATTAGCTCATATCTCATCTTATCATCCTCAATCTGATGGTCAAACCGAGATAGTAAATAAATGTTTGGAAGGATATCTTCATTGTTTTGTATCTGATAAACAAACACAATGGGTCAAGTGGTTACCTCTTGCTGAATGGTGGTATAACACTTCCTTCCATACTGCAACAAAAATGACCCCATTTATGGCACTTTACGGATATCATCCACCATCCATCCCATCATCTTTAAGGGAAAATTTGAAGGTTCAAGCAGTGGAAGATCACATCGAGCATCAGCAAGAAGTTCTCCAACTCTTAAAGGATAACCTGAATTTGGCACAAAATCGAATGAAACAACAGGCAGATCAACATCGTAGCGAGAGAAGTTTTGATGTAGGAGATTGGGTATTTTTACGGCTACAGCCATACAAACAAATGTCCCTCAAGCAAGAAAAGAAGGATAATAAATTATCGCCAAAGTACTATGGTCCTTACAAGGTGTTGCAAAAGATTGGTACTATGGCATACAAATTGGAGCTTCCTGCTTCTTCGCGAGTACATCCAATTTTCCATGTTTCATGCTTAAAGAAGGTTATCGGTGAAAATATTCCAATTCAAACAATATTACCAGAACTTGATGAGGAAGGAAAAATCATATTGGAACCTGAAGCGGTCACAGAAACAAGAACTCGACAACTACGGAATCGATCAATTTCAGAGTATCTCATCAAGTGGAAGAATTTACCCACTGAAGATTCTACATGGGAGGATGAGAATTTTATACAGAAGCACTCAGAGCTACTCAAGTGTTGAGGACAACAATTTTTTGAAGGAGAGGGGCATGTTAGGTCCCTATATTACTAGTATAGTCCCTTATTGTTGTTAGTGTAACCCCCTTATTGTTATTATTGTACCCTTGTAAGCCCCATTTTAATATTATTGTGCCCTTAAATTATTATTGTTAGGTCGGCTAGGATTACATTGTGGCCCAATAGGATTACATTATGGCCCCAAGGACTCCTATATATAGAAAGGAGGTTTTTTAAATTGGATCATCCAAGAATTGTTCATTTATGTAATGTATTGGAGGTTGCCCCCTCGAAGTGGCTTATTTCTAAGGCGTTCATATCTCTTTTATTCTATTTTTGGAGCTGGTTACACAACATATTTCTTTTGTTTCAATAAAGAGGATTATTGATGATGGTGCTTGTGTTGTCTCAGGAAACCACGATAAAAATAAAATAAATAAATACACATGCATCAACATAATGAGGATATTGAGACATTTTTCCTTCTTCAGCAGGTTCTATCAGCAGTGACATCAGCTCCATCCATTCCATCATTTACTTCATCTTGCAGTACCGAGGAAATCAACAAAAAGGGTAAAACTTGAGGTAGAGATGGCTTAAAATTCTTTAATTGATTAGAGATTTAAGAAATCTTTGATGATTAACCACTACATATTTCGTATATTTGGTTTTCCATATACCCTCCATTTTCATGCTACTCCAATAAGGTCATAATCATATTGGTTCATGTAAACAAAAGCAGTAACTATAGTACCTTCCCCTTCTACATTCACGCATATTGTCAATCCAATAGAGGGTGAATTCATTGTTGCCTTTCAGGAAGGAACCATCCATAATCATTGGCCTCGCAAAAACAGAGTATGCAAGCACCCATTTTACCATCACCACCTCATTTCATCCACCATTCCCATTGTCACCTATCATCCTATTCATCATTTTCCTCCTACCATATCTATTGTTTATCCTCAATTTCTATTGCTCTTAAATCAAATCTATAGCAATCAAATCTTCATGCAGTGTTGCTCCACAAGAACTACCTACCTAAAGTTATGATGCCATAAAAACCTATATATGAGAAAAGTATTCGTTTGCATGAGGGCATGCAAAACATCAAGCATTGGGGTATGTTGGACCTCGAATATGCCCATGTTTTCATCATCAAATATCATCATTCATACCGTAAAACCCTATCTTTTTAGCCCATTCCGTACCCTAATTATTTGTCATCAAATACACTATGTCGTTGATTATAACTAGTTTTCTTCACTTATTTATGATTAAAGATGATTATGCTATGATTTACTAATGATTATTTTTTAAAGTACATTTATCACAGGGTTCCATCGTCGAAATCCTTAACAAGCCAGTCGAGTGTGGAAATGCCTAATTTAGGGATTTGACACTTGTGGCATGCTTTCGGAGAAACCGAGAGAGAATATTGTCAAAAATAGTGTTATAAAACCTCTCCATAACTTGGATTCCACCCAGCTCACTCATGTCGATCTCTAGAAGGAAATTAGTCAATTTGTCCAAATCTGCAATAAATTTTAAACTACCAACTTCTGTCTCTATTTTCGTGCAGCTGAAGGATAATGAAGAAATTATGGAACATGGGTTTTGGTCCCAGTATAGCATATGTTTTACAACTAAAATATTTTTCCAAAATTTCCTAACTTTTTGGGATATAATCGGGGTTTTTTGAGGCAAATTTATATGAAAATACGAAAATTCTAGATTTATAAAATCTCCCAAACAACCCTACTTTTGTCAACAATAAGCCCTTTTTCCCATATTTTTTCTCCATTTTGGCTTAAACCCTGTTAACCCCTTACCCAGAGGTATTGCATTACAATGGTATTATTTCAACTATTTTATGATTGAATTTAGGTGATTAAGATGTATTCTTGGCTTGTTAACTAATCTCAATGGGTTTTACCTATGAAGCGTGCATCACCAGGGTTTATAAAACCAAGGTGGGAGCATGATTGTGGCACCAAGCTATGTTTTGAAGTTCTTTACTTAAAATACAAATATGGAATCGTACTTAAGAAACTTGGGAAGACCTAGTAGCCTTTCAATGCTCTAGGTGGTCAACATTATTACTCTCCTTCCATCATCAAGCTTGATGATCTCAAGGATCGATGCTCCCTATGAACAGCAATTTCCAGACCATCCTAAAATCAGTACCATATTATCTACATAATCCTAAAAAGGATCATTGTTGGAACAGTGAACAGAAAGCTAAAAAATGAATATTGTGATCATATCTGAATAGACCAATTTTAGTCTAGGAATCTTTCGAACTTCTTTGTATGAAACGCTTTGCTATTTTATAATTACGGGGCTGTCTATAATGCCTACGTAGAAGTTCAATTAGGAGAGACCAAGAAGCAATACAATGTAATGTTACAAGCTTTGTTTTGGAAGATCTGGGACTCTGTATGACTACATATAAGTTGTGATTAAATTTAGTCTTGGAATTCTCTTGTTGTAAGTAATGGTATTTATATTTTAATACTCATTGTGTTGAATTAGATTAGCTCGATCCAGGCATAGGAGGGCCCTCCATGATTGGAACTGAGCTCCATGGTTGGTATAGATTATGAAATCATGTGATTTTGTAGAGTTAATTTCTAGTGATTTAAATTTTGCAGAGTGGTTGAATGCTTGTCATGTAAACGCTTGTTGTTTTATGATTGAGTTTGTAGAGTAATTGGAATGGTTTTGTTTTAAAAATGGTAGTGTTTGATTCCCTTCAATAACATTCGGATTTGGAAGTTACTTTGGTGTGGAAATTTCTTTTGAGTCCTTGAGATCGTTGAACAGTGAGTACGTTTTTAAGAGATAAATTAACAAATAGTGTAAGTGTGTTTGAAGCCAAATCATTGAGTATTGCAAGTGTGTTTACAAGCCGGCTTTAGATTCCTGAGTGTGAATTTGAAACAAACGTTGGTAGTTCATTTCTTAAAGCGGTATAGTTGCATTTCCAGTGTTTATATTTGTAATTGAATTTCTTAGGTTTGAGTATTGTTTTGTAGGACAAGCTTTATTATTGAGTAATATGGTTTTATTTCCAGCATTGCCAATTTCATTTTCAGTGTGAGTTTGAATATCAATTGCATTAGGTGTTCAATTGTTCATGTATAGTAAAGTTTTAGAGTTACATTGATCAAGAGTGTGAGTTTGAATTTCACTAAGTAGTGTGAGTTTTGTAGTAGGATTTATTATTGGAATGAGAGTTTAATAGCGTGAATTCGAGTGCCTAAAGGTGTGTGAGAATTGAATAGTAGTGTGATCTTTTGAAAAAATTTCAAAGTCAGAGTGTGTTTCTTTACAAATGGAGTTTGTTTAATTAACAAGGAGTCTCTCAAAAAGAGTAATAAATTTCTCTCTGTGTGAACTCGGTTTCCATTTACAACATTAGAATTACATAGTCATGTACTTACTTCCCAATTACACAGTGAAGTAGGATTTTATCATAGATGTGTGGTTTGAAGTGTGTCCAGTTTTATGAATAGATTAGGATACCTTTATCATTTTTAAAAGGTTTTGAATTGATAGCAATCAAGGTGTGAATTGAATTGGTTTTGAGCACAGCAATAGTTAGGACTTTTCCCGTATTAATTTAAATCTTGAATTTACTGGTGTGTGTTTTTCTCGAGACAGAGTGTTCTATTTAGTTGACCTTCAATTTCATGATTAAGAGTGTGCGTTCATTTTATAGTTTTGCTTAAATGCTAACATAAGGAGATTGGTTAATAGGTTATATTTTCTGAGATATCATAGAAGAATTTTGACTTCAAATACATTAATATAGAATTCTGGGATTGATTCAGTTGCAATGTGAAACTAATTTGATTTGTTTTGTACCTTCTAGTGAATGTTAGATATATTTTAAGTGCAAGTCATTCTGAGCACATAATAGATTGATTAAATTTAGGAATTTTTTGTTTCGATTTCCTTTCATTATGAATTTCATGTTTCATCTAGATTAGGAGCCTTTAAATTAAAAGCTTTTTGAGATTCTTTTAATTCCTCAGATGAGTGTTCTTTCCAGAAAATGAGTGGTATATTAGAGTGTTCTTTTCAGCAAATGAATGGTGTGTTCTTTTACAGCAAGACACCAGTGTGTTCTTCCATAGAAACAATGATTATGTACTTGGGAAATAAATTGATTTTATGCCCTAGTTTTAGTTAGGTGCTCTGATCCTGCATTACCTGCGCTTGCACCTTGAAGCTTACGAGTCCTGGATTGATAATTTAATGTTGGAAACTATAAACATATAATTTCACCAATATTTTTGGCGTTGTTTCCGGGGAGGTCCTAAGGAGATTAGAGCCTAGTTTCTTTCACGAGTTTTTTTTGTGTGATCTTAGTTGCAGGACAACCAAAGGGCAGAGAGTGTACGATAAGACATGAGTGAAGAGCCACGCATCCACTATGGTGGGGTTGCTCCAAATTTTGGTTGTCCAAGTAAGCAAGTCTGGTGATTTTTATTGAAATTAGCATTTTTAATTCATTTAGATAAAAATTTCAAGCTTTTTAAAGTTTTAAAAAAAAAAAAAAATCGGGCGTTGCAAGAACCCTTGTGTACTAATCCATGTGATGATAGGATATACCAGTTGGCTTGTCGAGAACAAGAAAATAGTATTTTGAGTAATAATTTAATGAGGAGTTTTGATGCTACTACAGAGACATATAAGTCATCCAATGAAGAATTCACAAATGCAGAATTTAATATTTTTTTGAACATAAATTTGATATTATTAAATATTTGATTTCGAAATTGGATGATTTGCAGGAACAAGAGAAGGACAAAGAACCACTGCTTTTCCTTTGTGCCAATTGTCAAAAGAAACACTTCCTTGGAAAGTATCCACTTAGCGCCCTGAAAGTTTGCAAAATTTGTGAGGATGGTCATGAAACCAAACATTGCCCATCAATGCCACGATTACTAAAGTTACTCAGGGAATCAAGTAAGGAATCGAATCAATCGCCAGGTATAACTCAAAACCCATCACCATTTGATACTTGGAATAATTCTTATTTTCCTGAGAAGGTTCCTCAACATGTTTATAATCCTGCAGTTCCATGGAAAAATTTTAATCCTCCTCCAATAAAATATTCTACTTCATGGCCACAGTGGCCCTCTCCATGGACCTATTCTTCTATTCATATATCCTCGTGACCTCAAGAATGGTTTTCCCCAGGGAAGTTTTTCATGCAAAATCAACAAAAATCACATGTGCCATCAATTTATCATCCTTCCCAGTCTCAATTACCTATGCAACCTTTCTTTAACCCTAACCCTAATACATACCCTAGTCCTAATCCATACCCTAGTCCTTATCGTAATCCATACCCCAGTCCTAATCCATACCCTAGACCTAGCCTTAATCCATACCCTAGCCCTTATCCTAACCCTAGACCTAACCCTAATCCATACCCTAACCCTAATCCAAACCCTAAACCTAGCCCTCATTCAAATCATAACCTTAACTTAAACCCTAGACCTAACTCTAATCCAAATCCAAATCCTATTCCAACCCTTAACCCAAACCCTAGTTCAAACCCTAACCCAAACCATAGCTTAGACCCTAATCCAAACAAAGAGGTTGCACAACAATTTAAAACACTTGTTCTTCCTGTTGATTCTCCCACTTAACAAAATGATATATCTTCAAGGTTGGGGGAAGGGGTGAGTTTGGAAACATCTCCTATCACTACAAAACATTCACCTCGGGAAGATCTAATTCAAAGACCATTAGAGGAGAAATATATAATTGGAACCTATTCTAAAACTGTTGTTGAAGCTCAAAACCCTAGAATTCCCCTTGACCATTCTTGTCAATTTGAAAAGCAGATATTTGAGCTTGAACTTGAGGGATTTATCTTTTGTCTTTCACCAGATCCTTTATTCCTCCAAGAGAGTAATTATCAAACTGTGGAAGACTTGCATACGTTGGAGAATCATAGATATGTAGATCTCATTGAATCCTCATTTCAAGTAGTCGTTAATACACCATATTCCCTAATCATTCAACAACTATTGGTACCATATCAATTAAAGAAATTGGTTTCTCATACTCTGGTATGTGTTGAAGTTTATTCTTTAAAACTGAGTATGAGTATATTTAGACAACTGTTACGCACATGGTTGCATTGGAATTACTCCTACACTTGAAGGAGATCTTCCTCTCTCTAAATTAGGGTAGGGTAGTATAAGAGAAATGAATAAATTTGTCATTTGAAATAAAATTGTTACAGTAGCATTCTTAAAACTATAATTCCTAAGGCACAACCATTGAAATTGTTTTCATTATGCACTCTTGTGGTAAGACTTGTTAGAAGAAATTCACTCTTAATGCCTCATATTTTAAAGTGACTTTGATTATTGGCCAAGATTATTTATTGGTACAGTTAGGGAAATTGTTATTATTATACTTTCCATTCATAATCTTGACAGATTGTCATCCAAGAAACATTTTCAAGTTTCTCTTCGAAGGTTTAATGAAAATCCTCCTATGGTGGACCACTCCTATAAAACCATAATAATCTCTCATAAGAACCCTAGCATGACCAACTCGAGGAATATTTTAGTCATTATCTGAGATGTTTTTTTTTCTTGAGTCTTTAAGGGTAGCAGGATCAACCAGTGAAGATTAGTAATTAAAAACATTTCACGCCATCTTGCGCTCTTAAGGAGTAGATCTGTCTCCCCCCTTATTAAGTAACCTCCAAGGTTAATCATAATCAGAGTCTATAAAAATATGTAGGGGAGGATAGGAGGTCTCGTAATGAGCCGACCTACCATGATTTCGAGACCTAACATGCATGACTTTACTGCTCCTGGTCACCAAGCCAGAGTATTGGCTTTCAGCCCAAAAGCTGGAAGATAGGAGGTCTCATCACGAGTCGGCCTGTTCATCCATATTACTTCTTGTGAGTGGCACTGCCATCAGCTGGTTACCAAGCCAAGATAGTGGCATTCATCTAAGAGTCAAATAACCTAACTTTGAATCTATATCTAGTAAGTGGGACACAGAGATTTTTCTAGGTTAAAATACATCCCTGCCGAGGTTATAGACACCTACTAGCAGCAGGGCCATGCATGTGGTATTAACGTTAATTTTATACTATGATTTACTTGGTTGTTTTTATCTTTCCCTGAACTCGTTATCATATCTCTCTAAGAATGGCTTTAAGATCATTTCAGTAATGTGCTTTAGAGTTCTATCTTTCAGAAATAATTTGGTTTTCATGGATGTGAGACCCTTAGTGCAAGTGATTCACTTTGCTTGAATAAGAGGATCTTCAACTATATGCTTGGGTAACAGTAATACAATCATCCTCGGAAGGTATCATTTTGTCATATTTATTCTTCCCTATTTCTATCCATTTTAATGCCTTGGTTTTTAAAATAAAATCACTCCTATTTATAATAATGAGGCTATTGAAAGTGAAGACCTACTGCTTTGGACTACTCTTGAGATGCTTTCTGGAAACTTTTATGGTTAAACATTTTAGGATGACACTATCAACATTGTTAGTATTCCTTCAATAGCACTACCATTAGTTAATATTTTTGGATAATAAAGGTAATTCTTGACATCATTAGATCCCTGGTCACTACTTTTTCTTATCTTATTAATGCAAAGGAAGTTTACATCACATGACACTTATTTACATGCTCTCACTTAATTAGCCCTACAATTTAAATCAATAAAGCATGAATCTAATATAGAAACCCTAGCCCTTCAATCTTAATTAATATTTGGACTTTGTCAGAGGTTCTTCTTGCATGTGGGCATGCAATCTGATAGGCATGAGGGGAGAGAGAGATGTTAATGATCAGAATTTTCGGGTTTAAATCACATTTTCACCATATGCTTACTCATGGTTTTCACTATCATTTTTCACAATTATTGGGCTTGGAGCATAATCAGGTAATTGTTTTTTAATTTAACCTATTTCCTTTATTTAAATAAAGAGGATTATTGATGATGGTTCTTGTGTTATCTTAGTAAGCCACGATAAAAAAAATACACATGCATCAACATAATGAGGATGTTGAGACCTTTTTCCTTCTTTAGCGGATTTTATCAGCAGTCACATCAGCTCCAGCCATTCCATCATTTAATTCATCTTGTAGTACCGAGCACATCAACAAAAAGGGTTAAAATTGAGGTAGAGGTGGCTTAAGATTCTTTAATTGATTAGAGATTTAAGAAAGCTTTGATGATTAACCACTACATATTTCGTATATTTGGTTTTCCATATACCCTCCATTTGCATGCTACTCCAATAAGTTCATAATCATATTGGTTCATGTAAGAAAAATCAGTAACTATAGTGCCTTCCCCTCCTAAATTCACACATATTGTCAATCCAATAGAGGGTGAATTCATTGCTGCTTTTCGAAAAGGAACCATCCATAAGCATTGGCCTCGCAAAAACAGAGCATGCAAGCACCCATTTTACCATCACCACCTCATCTCATCCACCGTTCCCATTGTCACCTATCATCCTATTCGTTATTTTCCTCCTACCATATATATTGTTTCTCCTCAATTTGTATCGCTCTTAAATCAAATCTATGGCAATCAAATCTTCATGTAGTGCTGCACCAAAAGAACTAAACCTACCTAAAGTTATGATGCCATAAAAACATACCTATGAGCAAAGTATTTGTTTGCACGAGGGCATGAAAAAACTCAAGCATGGTGGGATGTTGGGCCTCTAATATGCCCATGTTTTCATCATGAAATATCACCGTTCTTACCCAGAAGCCTTATGTTTTTAGCCCATTTCGTTACCCTAATTCAATAATTTGCCGTCAAATACACTATGTGGTTGATTATCATTAGTTTTCTTCACTTCTCTATGATTAAATATGAGTATTCTATGATTTACTGAGGACGGTTTTGTTAAGTACATTTATCACACGGTTCCATCACTGAAATCCTTCACAAGCCAGTTGAGTGCAGAAATGCCTAATTAAGGGCTTTGACACTTCTGGCATGCTTCCAAAGAAACCAAGATATTTTATTGTCAAACTAGTGTTATAATACCTCTCCATAACTTGGATTCCACCCAACTCACTCATGTCGATCTCTAGAAGAAAATTATCCAATTTTTCCAAATCTGCAATAAATTTTAAACTGCCAACTTTCATCTCGATTTTCATGCAGCTGAAGGATAATGAAGAAATTTTGGAACATGGGTTTTAGTCCCAATATAGCATATTTATTACAACTAAAATATTTTTCAAAAAATATCCTAACGGTTTTGGATATAATCAAGGTTCTTTGAGGCCAACTTATATAAAAATCTGAAAATTCCAGATTTATAAAATCTCCCAAGCAGCCCTATTTTTGTCAACAATAAGCCCTTTTTCCTATATTTTGTCCCCATTTTGGCTTAAACCCTGGTAACGCCTTACCCAGAGGTAATGCATCACAATGGTATTATTTCAACTATTTTATGATTGAATTTAGGTAATTAAGATGTATTCTTAGCTTATTAACTAATCTCAATGGATTTTAGCTATGAAGCGTGCATCAGCAGGGTTTATACAACCAAGGTGGGAGCATGATTGTGGCACCAAGCTATGTTTTGAAGTTCTTTACTTAAAATAAAAATATGGAATTGTACTTGAGAAACTTGGGAAGACCTAGTAGCGTTTCAACACTCTAGGTGGTCAACGCTATTACTCTCCTTCCATCATCGAGATGGATGATCTCAAGGATTGATGCTCACTATGAACAGCAGTTTCCAGACCATTCTAAAATCAGTACCATCTTATCTACATAAGCCTAAAAAGGAGCATTGTTGGAACAGTGAACAGAAAGCTAAAAAAAGAATATTGTGATCATATCTAAACAAACCAAGTTTATTCTAGGAATATTTCGAACTGCTTTGTATGAAACTCTTTGATATTTTATAATGACGCGGTTTTCTATAAAGCCTGCGTAGAAGGTCAATTAGGAGAGACCAAGAAGTAGTGAATAATGTAATGTTACAAGCTCTATTTTGCAAGATCTGGAACTTTGTATGACTACATATAAACCTACATATAAGCTTTGATTAAATTCAGCATCAGAATTCTCTTGCTGTAAGTAATGGTATTTATATTTTAATACTCATTTTGCTGAAGTATATTAGCTCGCTCTAGGCGTGGGAGGGTCCTCCACAATTGGAACTAAGCTCCATGGATAGTATATATTAGGAAATCATGTGACTTTGTAGATTTAATTTCCAATGATTTAAATTCTGCAGAGTGGTTGAATGCTTGTCATGTAAACGCTTGTTGTTTTATGATTGAGCTTGTAGCGTAATTGGAATGGTTTTGCTTTAAAAATGGTAGCGTTTGATTCCCTCCAATTGCATTTGGATATGGAAGTTACTTTGGTGTGGAAATTGCTTTTGAGTCCTTGAGATCGTTGAACAGTGAGTGCATTTTTTAGAGATAAATTAGCAAGTAGTGTAAGTGTGTTTGAACCCAAATCATTGAGTATTGCAGGTGTGTTTACAACCCGAATTTAGAGTCCTGAGTGTGAATTTGAAACAAACGTTGGTAGTTCATTTCTTAAAGTGGTATAGTTTCATTTCTAGTGTTTATATTTGGAAGTGAATTACATAGGTTTGAGTATAGTTCTGTAGGACAAGCTTTATTATTAAGTAATATATTTTTATTGTCATCATTTCCAATTTCATTTTCAATGTGAGTTTGAATATCAATTTCATTAGGTGTTCAACTGTTCATGTAGAGTAAAGTTTTAGAGTTACATTGATCAAGAGTATGAGTTTGAATTTCACTAAGTAGTGTGAGTTTTGTAGTAGGATTTATTATTGGAATGAGAGTTTAAAAGCGTGAATTCGAGTGCCTAAAGGTGTGTGAGAATTGAATAGTAGTGTGATCTTTTGAAAACATTTCAAAGTCAGAGTGAGTTTATTTACAAATGGAGTTTGTTTAATTAACAAGGAGTCTCTCAAAAATAGTAATAAATTTCTCTCTGTGTGAACTCGGTTTCCATATACATCATTAGAATTACACAGTCATGTACTTACTTCCTAATTAGACAGTGAAGTAGGATTTTATCATAAAGTGTGGTTCGAAGCGTGTCCAGTTTTATGAATCGATTAGGATACCTTTATCATTGTTAAAAGGTTTTGAATTGATAGTAGTCAAGGTCTGAATTGAATTGGTTTTTAGCATAGCAACAATTAGGACTTTTCCCTTATTAATTAAATCTTCAATTTACTGGTGTGTGTTTTTCTTGAGACAGAGTGTTCTAGTTAGTTGACCTTCGAGTTCATGATTAAGAGGAGTGTGTGTTCATTTTAGAGTTTTTATTAAATGTTAACATAAGGAGATTGGTTAATAGGTTATGGTTTCTGAGATATCATAGAAGAATTTTGATTTCAAATACAATATAGAATTCTGAGATTGATTCAGTTGCAATGTGAAACTAATCTGATTTTTTTTGTACCTTCTAGTGAATGTTAGATATATTTTAAGTGCAAGTCATTCTGAGCACTATATATATTGATTAAAATTAGGAATTTCATGTTTTTCTTTCCTTTCATTATGAATTTCATGTTTCATCTAGATTAGGAGCCTTTAAATTAAAAGCTTTTTGAGATTCTTTTAATTCCTTAGATGAGTGTTCTTTCCAGCAAATGAGTGGTAGATTAGAGTGTTCTTTTCAACAAATGAATGGTGTGTTCTTTTACAGCAAGTCACCAATGTGTTCTTCCATAAGAACAATGATTCTTTACTTAGGAATTAAATTGATTTTATGCCCTAGTTTAGGTTAGGTGCTTCGATCCTGCATTACTTGTGCTTTTGCCTCGAAGCTTACGAGTCTCGGATTGATAATTTAATGTTTGAAACTATAAACATATAATTTCACCAACATGCGCCATCTAATCAAAGATGTGCCAATAACCTTCAAGAATCTCTTGGTCTGGAAATTTGATTTGGACAGGACTGGGAGACAGATTTGGAAGGTTTCATACAACACTACCTCGATCTGGGATATCAGGTATCTTTTCTTCAACTGAGATCTCAGGAGATCCAGGTTTTGGTGATTATAGATTTGTTCCTACAGTACCACTAGTTTCTCCCTCTCCTTCTTGCAGATTGCATGAATTTCCCTCTTGTGAAGGGTCGGAATGAAAATTTTCTGTAACATGAAAGCTTTATTCAGACCTTTCGGTTTTGTTATGGATCTCAGCATGAGCTGCAAATGGTGAGCCTGCTGCTTGAGAGATTACAGTAGGGATTTTTCCAGATATGGTCTGGGGTCCTACTTATGCCTGAGATTCTTCTTTTCTTATGATTTCGTCTATAACAGTCAATCTTCCAAGGGTCACTGACCCCTTGGGTTTGGTTGATTTAGGTGGTGGATTTAGATCTATTTATACTATTTTCTTCCTATTCATTCATAAAAACATCTATTCCTATCTTCTCTTTACGCATCTGCTGAAAATTGGGCTCTTGAGAAAGCGTTTTACTTATTGGTACGCAGGTTCTTACCCCTCGTTTTCAATACCCAAGTCTTTCCCAGCGATAAAATTCAAAAAAGAAATCACTTTTTAACACTCTCCCCAGCAACGGCGCCAAAATGTTGGTGCACTAAGATGACTATGAAAATCAATCTTAATACCTACATTAATTTTCAACCAAGGATACGTCTGTTTATTTCAAGAGTGTTGGAATTATCTATGGAAGTGAGATCAAAGGCTATTTTGGAATAAAATGGCTCTAAATCGTTGCAATAACTAATTTTTAATTCTCAAAGTTCAATCTAGAATAATTTAAAATAAAAAATTAAAGCATTTCCAAACCATAAATCTTGATCTAATCTCAACTGGTTTATAAAGAAACTAAATCCAAATGCATGAATTGAAGGAATCACACTTAAATAATTACTTCCTGATATTAACAACAATTTTTCTACTAAAAAGAGAAATTACAACAAATGAACAACAATTAACGATTAATGCTTTTAATTAAGAATGACAATACTTAATCACTCAATATCTACAATGGCACCACTCAAAAATAACAGCAATTAAATGTAATGCTTGGACTAATCTGAACAATTCATTAAATAAAAATATGCAATTGTAAAAGTAACAACATCTAATATTTATCCCAAAAGGTAAAGGTAAATTATGAAAATGAATTCTAACATCACACAGTAATCAAAATAACTCAATTCTACAAGATATAGTAATTAATAATCACAGGAATGAAAGAAATGTTTATGGCAGAAAAGAAGCAGCAAATCTCCTAGCGATCGGGCCCAAAGCCTCCATAATTTACTGTTGAGAATACTCAAAACACGATTATGAAGAAAGAACGATTTTTCTCATTAATCACATTAGTAAAGATACAACATCACCGTAGTGAAAATACTATGTATTCAATACAAATAATAATGTCCAAACGAAAGTTAAATCTCAGAAATTAACCACTAACTTATTTTTCACCTATCAGCGTTATATAACCTAATGGTAAAATAATAGATGAGAGTGAATCCTCAGTGTCAGGAGATCCTGAGGATTTCGCAATTAATAATAAGATTTCCACCATAGAATTAGCTCGATTCTCCTTTCTTTCGCTAGCCCGTGCAATCAGGAAGTGATCCTCTTTCTTTCTTTGGTTGTTGTTGCTCCATCGATTGGACAGCAACTGGCCAATTCTGATTTTTGCACATAAAGACAAGAAAAAGTTAGTTTTTATGCTAAAGTCATACAATTTGTTGACAATTGATTTTATTAAACTTTAACAATCTTTTCTTCTAGATTCATCCCAAAAACGAAGATAAATACATAAAATTAAATGGTTAATCAAGCTAATATGAGGATAAAAACATACATTTTCTATGACTCAACATTCTCTTGTTCAAAGTGATCAAGATCTGAAATGTGCACAGCTCTGGTTGATAAAGTGTTGAGAACTCCAAGTTTATGAGTCAAATGACGGTGGGAGTTAGCGTGCAGGTATTTTTCAATGTGGATATTCTTCCGATAGAGACAGTGTGATATGGAACCATCAATATTTATGCTGATAAGTATGTCAAGAAAGGGAAGGCTTCCATTCTCCTCTACCTCCATGGTAAACTTGATGGAATCAGATAGACCATTCAAGTGATTTAAGAAAATGTCCAATTTTTCTTTTCCATGTTGCCAGATAATAAAGGCTTCATCCATGAATCTTTTCCAAAGTTTAGGTTTTAGAGGGGAGGATTTAATGGCTTTGTCTTCAAAATATTCCATGAAGAGCTTGGAAATGATAAGCGAAAGAGGAGATCCCATAGCAACCCCACAATTTTGTTCATAAATTTCACCTTTAAAACTGAAAAAGATTGAATTGAGACAAATTTCTATTAATTTGGTTGTTTGTGGATCAATGATCTTGTGAACCACCTTCATAGCTTCATCAATGGGAAAATTAGTATATAGAGATTTTACATCAAAGTTGACTAAGATGTCATTTTTATCCAGTTTTAATTACTTGATTTCATTAATGAAATGAGATGAATCTTTGACGAAGGAATTAGTATTTCCAACCAAGGGCTTAAGCTTATTAGCAAGGTGTTTAGCGAGATGGTAAGTGGGACCTCAAATGGTATTAACAATGGGTCTTATTAGGATCCATTCCTTGTGCATCTTAGGGGCACCATAGATACAAGGAGTTTAGGGTTTGTTTTCTATAAGGTTTTTGATGTTTTGTTCATTTCCAGATTTTATTAAGTTTTGGACATTTTTAGAGATTAATTTTATAGGGTTCTTTAATTTTATGTAACAACCGGAGTTGGTGAGGTGGTCTGGCATATTTTCATCATAAGCATTTGTGTTCATGATGACAATTTCTCCACCTTTGTCAGCCTTCAGGACCACAATATTAGGGTTTTGGTTTTAGGATTTGAGCACAAGGAATTCATGCTTGGAAATGTTGCTTTTGGGAGGTTTCGCCTTTCTGAGGATAATGGAGCAATCATGTCTGATTATTTATTTGATGTACTCTAGAAGCTCTTTGTATTAAATTTGTTTCATAAGATATCAAACAAGATTGTGATATTCCCCTCAGTCAAATCATAGGATTGTGTCAAAGAGTTAATTTGTTGCCTCACAACAAGGGATTCTTGAAGAGAATTTATGATAACAATTAAAGGAGTCCTTTTATTTATAAGGTCATTGATGAGATTCTCAAATGATCTTCAATTATGCTCGCGAAATATACTACAAAAATGTAGAATGAGATTCATCAAAATTTGGATTGTGGCTTGAGGCAAGACATGCCTAGTTAAAGGAAATATGTGATACATACACGTGTTGAATGTTAGAACAAAAAAAAATATTGTTGCTTTGTATGTGTTCAGAAGCAAGATGTTTTGAAAATTTTTGAAGTATGAATGACATTTGTTGTCATGAATCATGCATGACATACATTGATCGTTGATAGGGAATTTAAGTACTAAATAATGTGACCTATCAATCCTGGAATCTATTCTTTGCACATAAAGAAGAGGATCATTTTCATTTGAAGAAAGAACACCTTGGATATGATAAAGAGGCCAAGTTCCTCTTCAAGTTTGAATATCAAATATCACTTAAGAAAAATAAGTCATTTGTAGATCTAGAGGTGTTCTTATGACAAAAGATAGGCTTGAATTGAAAGGGTTAAGATAAATATTTAGCCTAAAATACAAGGTTACTATAATTTCTAGTAATGCTAAAGCAGTAACCAGACATTAGGACTCTATGAGTGTTGGAAAATTGGAAATAGAAAGGAGAATTTGTACATAATGAAGTCAAACTTGCAAAAAGGTAAAAAATGGATTTTTGAAAATCTAGGATTTAGAAGATTGGAAGTATTGGATGTGAAAACCCTAGGGTTTGTGGATAAAATCCTAGAGATTGACCTATATTAATGTTTCTGCTAAAAGAAGAAAACCCTAGCTCACGCAAGGATAGATTGACATCATGCTAATGATGAGGAATAGGTTGATAAATTTGCAAGTTGGATGCAAGAAGGCTAATATTAAGAGGGAGATGGCCTTTCTCTATAATCCTAAAAAGATAATATTTTTGTATTTCTATTCTTTGATTATTGTTGTTGTTGTTGTTTTACTATTAGTTATCATCTTGTCTCTGTTTCTCTTTTTTGGGTTATAATTTTTCTTTCGTGGCCTCCTAGGGAGGATTGTAGGTACATAGTGAAGGTTGTCAAGGCTATGGGAGTAGATGAAACAAGTGGAAGAACGAAGCAAATATTGCGACAAGAGGATTTTCTCATAATTGGAAATTTGTGTTGAGAGGTATTGTACTAGATTAGATCTGAGCTTATAGGGAGAAAGAAAATCATCAAGCATAGCTTGATTATGTCGAAGAGAATTCAATGGTGACTTCCAAATGGATCTACAAGATATAGTACGTATCATAGACAAGTACAAAGCAAGAGTTGAGAATATAAAGTTCTCCAAAAAAGAGGGAGAGGATCACAACATGAAGTTTGACTTAGAATTACTATCATTGAAAATTGCTCCAGGTGGATGTAGAGATCAATTTTCTCAATGGAGTAATTGAGGAGGAATAAGTGTACATAGGGCTACCTTAGGGCTTTGAGGTACATGAGAATAAGTTTCATGATTGAAGAAGGCTTTGTATGATAACAAGAAAATATAATGGGCTTGGTATTTTTGGATTGGTAGATCAAGGATAATACTATTTCATTTGTCTCTAACGAAAGCAAAAGGACTCGTGTGAGAGGGACCAACTATGAATTACTTGTGTAACATAGGAAGAAGTCATAGGGCCTTATTTTAGCTTCAATGGGAGTTGACATCTGAATGTGAGATGATGGTCTATCAATCTAAGGGAGTAGCCACGATTACCATAGCAGGATATATGTTTCAATGTGAGAGGAAGAACACAATTAAGTCGACAAGAAAGCATTTGTGGTGATAAATCCAGTGAAGGAAGTACTAGATCAATTTATGGTTGATTCAAGGCGTGAATCCCAACATGTGTTGAAGTGCCAATATGGTACAATTGGTTATGGCACATGTTTTATGGACAAATTCCTTCTGCGGACAGAAGCAATCTCCCGAGACATAGTGGCTTAATCTCAAAACAACCAAGACAAAATTGCAATGTTTTCCTTAGAGATGTTTGAAATGCGAAAGGAATACCTACTTGGAATCTGATGTAAGCTTCCTCCTTCTCCTGGATTGTTAGCTTCAGCGCCAACTCTAATTTCTATAAGTGGAACCTGCAAATCATCCAAAACAAGAAACAGAACCAGAACATACAAAATAGCATATACAAACAACTCTAAACAACAATCCAAGGATTCATGTTCTACATATGCATAAATAATACATAAGTATAGGAGAAACAATGATTTTTTGTATTAATAAAAGCATGAAAATATTACAACCCTAGTAGCCCTCTCCTAGTTATCTTGTCCTTCCTTTTCCATAATAGTAAGCCTTCAATCACAGCTCAAGCACATGGATGGATTATGGACCTCTAGACACAAATGAGAAACATAAGGGCATAATTTAGAGTCTCCAAAAGCCAACCCAGACTCCATGGGAGGAAGTGCATTTATAGGGTAAAAGAGTGGTTTTGGATTTACCATTCTAGGGGCTTAGAGCCACATAAGGGGGAGGTGATTTCTAGGAGATAAGAGATAAGACCTAAATATTAGGGGTTCGAGATCTGATCCAATAGTAAATGGTTAAAATCACTTTTGAATCTTTTAGAGAGAGAAACTTTGAAATTACTTTTTTTATTTTTACTCATTTCTAGCTATCATTGCGCTTTTTGGGAAAGCAACATGCACTGGCCAGCACAGTTTTTATGTGCTCAACCTACATCAGTGCATTTTGTCTTAAAGGTAAGTGTGATGACCCACAAAATTAGGTTTTTTAGCCAATGTGATCCAAGATTCTTGTAACTTCTGGAAAGTGAATGATTTTGACTTTGTAGGGTATGATAGCAAAGTGTAAATGGATGGTGGTAGATCCAGGTTCAGGGCCATTTGTTTGGATGTGAAAAAATAACCTATAAGAGCATATCCATTTATGATTTTAGATTTGTCTCAAACAATGAATTACAATTGCAGGGATTCAAAGATTCATATCAAGAAGAGAGTGCAGAAGACAGAAAGATTTCATCAAGATATTGCTTTAGTTTAGGTTACATGATGATTTCTTGGATGAACAATAAGAAGACATGTATTGCACTCAGTACTACAGAAGCTGAGTATATTTCAGATTGGTTAGCAAGTAGAGATGCAATATGGCTTCAAAGGCTACTTTTAGGATTGTCTTGATCAGGTCTAAGCGATGACCATGACAACAGGTCGAAGCACGGTGAGATCTAGTACTAAGTCATGGTGTAGAAGGAAGCAATGTGGATTCTATATTATTAATCAAATTTTTGACAAAGCCTTTGACCCTGGATGAATTCTATATGATTCTAGGACAATCTTGGAGGGATTGAGCATGTATATCTCAGCGAGAGGGAGTGATGAAATTGCACCATTTAGGACAGTCATTCTCCTTGGGTCAGGTTGACCAGGATCATGAAAAAATGGTCCAGAGTGATAGTATCAGGGACATACATTCTCCTTGTGTCAATTATGTTGACTATATTAGGGAGAATGGTCCAGCAGAGGACATTAATTCTTCCTGTATCAAGTATATTTCCAATATTAGAAAGAATTGTCGTAGAGGTCCAATATCACTCATTTGGGAGGGTGCCTTTCAGCATTAGGCTCAGATTACTCTCCAAATAGGTTGAGTGAGCCCATTTAACATCACGGCCTAGAGTGAGGCCTTTGGATTCAAGACCAAATTACTCAAATGGATTGATTTTATCCCTATGGTTTCACGACAAGTCAAAGTGATTGACCAGGATGATGGTGAACTAAGACTAGTCTGTATACCATGGGTTAGAGGTGTCGACTGGAATCATGGTGACTATTTCATGCTCATGATGATTTACCATGTGTCGCATTTGTTGAACATATTATAGTAGTTGGTTGATGTTGATTTTGTTGATTTACCATGTGTAACAATTGTGGACCAAATTATGGTAATCATACATGTTGACGTTGATGAATTGTGATAACCTTTTCTTAGAGAAAATTTTCAACATGAGAACATATAGATAGTCATTATGAATACCTCCCTAGTTAAGATGGAGTGTTGAATTTTGGAGCTATGGTCAATCTTCATAATTAAAAAATTTAGCCCTTGATGTATTTGTAATAATAAATATAAAGCATGTTCTTCATGCTATTGTCAAAAGAAACTTTTTGAGGCATGTTCTTCATGTCCTTTTCAAAAGAGAAAATTTTGAATTTTGAAAATTTAAATTTTGGCTCTAAATAAGCCATGTCATCCCTCCTCCTAGTCAAGTTAGCCCAGTCAAAGAGGCACCCATTCGACATCAGAAGTTGACTATATATACAATCATTTCGTCCTCCTCTCAAGAAAGTAACTCAGACTTTATGAGGCAAATAAGAAGTTGGATTTGATGCAGAAGAAGACGAGTATCTGAGGCACATATTGTTGGAATATTGTCATTGATGGCAAAGGATGTGGCAAAGGCATGGGAAACAGAAGAACAGCAGAATTGTAGAGATCAATGATCAGCAGCAGAGCTCAGAGGAAGAATACATTTACAGAGATAAGCAGTGCATTGAAGGAGAATTAAATCTTGATGGGCCATAGTCACAAATGACAAGAAGAGAATTAACAGGTGATGGGCAGAGCCGTTTTGACAGTGGAACGAAGATATTCCCGTAGATTTAATTTACGGAGGAGCAGAGTCATTCAAGACAGTCATAAAATTGAATTAAACAGGCGGAATTCCTTTATTTCTGATTTGTCGGGACAAGTGGTCCCCACCACTTAAGCTCTAAATCGGAATCGCAAGTTATTTTGGTGAAGTAGTGTCTTGTTGATATGGAATCCTGCGATGCGATGCGATCCAATCGCAATCGCAAATCGCAATGTAAATGATACATAAAAATGTCTTGTGGATGTGGCAGTATTCCATAGTGGAACGGTTGTACACAATACAACCAAATGTTACATTATAAATCGCCCCCACCAACAGCCGAGGCCCGTGGGTCCACTTGACCACGTGGCCATGTTTTAATGGAATCACACGTCTTGAATCGCAAGGTTCAATCGACGGAGTTTTGTTATATGCTCCGATCAGTGGCGGACCCGATCCGGTTATATGCTGGAGTTAATATGTGCCAATCGCATCCATGTCCTGATCGCAATCGGAACTTTTCCATGGTGTGCCCCGATTGCATTTGTTCAAAGGACCCGATTGCGCTATGAGCCATGTTTTATTTGGTCATCGCGTCCGGTTGATCAATCGCAATCGCAAGTTTTGTTTGACACCACCGATCCACCAACTGCGATGTGGGCCTAGAGTCGAAGATTGAATATTATTTGAAGAACCCGAAAGGTTATATGGATTTATATATTACTGATGAGTCAGTGGCACGTTAATGTTTATAATATTATATGGCGGAGACAAATATTGGGGTTTCAAATTGGATTGGCTCAATTATTAATACAAAACGATTGAGATGTATGGTTGTTCCGCTTGCGGAACTCACCACATCAACAAGACACTTGCATATGGAAAAGCATTGAATATTGTTTATAAAATCCGAAGGGTTAAACTTTGGGTTAAAGGCTTGGCGCACATAGATAATTTGAATTTCCTCGTTTGAATGAAATAAATTTAAAAAAAAAAAGGAAATTGAAAAGCCCCGGGGACAAACTAAAGGGAATATTGACAAACGAATACCATTAGCAGTTGAGTGGTTTTAGACTCATGGTATTGAGAAAGGCGAGAACTATATAAAGGGAAAAGATCATTATTCGAAGAAGACAGAGGCGCGAGATTCAAGCGCGGAAGAAGAGCGAATTCCTCTAAGGAATATCTGTATGGACAGACGACGTGCTTAACTGATAATTCTGAGTCCATGTTGCACCCATCGAAAGAATGAATCTGGGATTCATTCAATAGAAGAATCAATGAAGAGCTAACGCATGTCTGATGAATATTTTTTATCCAGAAAGTCAAACGGGATGTCGAATGCATACGTTTTCTGAAATCTGGGGTTGCGGCTGTGTGATCCAGTCTGAAAATTGATGAAACGAGGTCCACAGTGGTGCTGAAGGTCGAAGCTTTCAGTCAGGGGGTTGTAGCTCCCTTCCAGAAGAAGCTGGTAAACGAGAGAAGGTTGTAGCCTTTTGCAGGTGGGTGCCTGCGTGCTGGTATGAGTCTGCACCAACATATATTGTAAGAAGTTTTCTCTATAATAAAATATTGAAGACTGATATTGCAGCAGCGGTGGTTTTCTCCCAAATTGGGTTTCCACCTTAAATCCTGGTGTCCATATGTGTAGTTCATGTTTGATGCTTTGTTCTATTGTTCATGCTTAATGCTTATCTGATGCAATGCTCTAAGTAAAAAATATAATAAGATAGTTGAACGTACATGATTGGATGCAGTAAGAAAGAAAAATTGTTCAGCTTTAAAATACTGATTCACCCCCCCTCTCAGTATTTTTCCAACACATATCTAATGAAGACGAAGGAAGAATATCTGTTTAAGAAAGGACGAATTTATGAGACAAATAAAGGTCAAACCATTGAGGCATAACAGAGTTGTAGGACCAAGACTTTGGGTGCAGAAGGAGGTCTAAATTCGGCCCTAGCATACCAGACCAGACTGAGTCTCTTGGGAAAATGTTTGATGAATATGAAGGAGTTGGACCAATATTTACCAAGTCTCTTCTCTAGTCAATTTGACCTTGTGGATGACAAGAATAAATAGGTGTGTCTCTATTGAACTAAATAATTTCTCTAAGGAAAAGGTTGTTGGGATTTTCTCCCTAGTGGGTTTTCCCAGGGTAAATTCCTGTGTTCTTGGTTTGGTTGTATCTTCGCGATCCTACTGTCATATGTGTTATATTTTTTATGTCTTATGCCTAATTTCTTAATGGTGGATAAGAATATGAAAAATAATTAAATCATTATAAGTAATTATTAGTCTAGAATACGCTATGAAAAATCAACAAAAACAACCATGTCAAAATGATTATATTCCATTGATCTCATAAAGAGGTGACTAAGTAAAAGTAATTATTAATTAATCAAACGTAAAATGATTTATTCTAATGGAATTTTAATGTTGAAATTTATTAGAGGGATGTGTGTACCAATTTGATAAAAAAATTGGATCTCCCTTCCTTTGACTCTCTTATGTTGCCTTTTAAATTTACCTTAGAAATTGAAAGCATGCCATAAAATGATATCAAAATCATAATGACTTCATCAAAAGAAACTAGAGTGAAATTTCCCCCCTCTTGTTATCCTTCTTATTCTCGTTCTGCTTCTTGGGCTAAGAAATTTTATTGTCATCCAAAAAAACTACACATCATATCAATGTTCAATGTCTTTCATAAAAATGTAAAAAGGGATCACATTTGTAATCCAAGATTCTCATTATTCCTTCAAAAGGTATATTCTCCCAATTTTAATCCAAGTTCCTAGCATCATTGGAGATCATTTTCACATGAAATATGTTGCAACCCTCATAAAGGTAAATCAAACGTCTAGATATTTAATCTCCCCTAAACTATAGAACAATGATATTTGCATGCATATCTCATCACTGTAATGAGATAATGTATCTTTGATCCATAAGCATCTCCAAATATTTAACAACTATTTATACCTACATCCATCACTCCATGTCTTCAAGTTGTAGGTATCTTATAATGGTTACATTTCCTTTGATAAATACAAAATCACAAGAGGTGGGATACATCGGCATAGATATTATGTCATTTAAAACCCTCTTTAGATTCATAACTTCCATTATTAGGGTAATTTCTTTGACATTTTTCATAGTACTATCTTGTGCACTCTCAAAATCTAGCTCATAACTACTAGGTTTTCTTCAATAGTATATTCCCCATGAAATTCAAACTCATTCTTCCTTTCCTTCAACCATATTAGAACAATCATAACAAACCAAATATATTCCTTCAACAACTAAGGGAATTGAATATCTCTCTTTACTTTGTTTAGTTAATCAACATTATCAATTTGAATACAAATAACCTTTAGTGAATCAAAGAAACAACATTCAAACTTTCATTGGTTGGACCAAGTTTCATTCTACAAACCTTTGAAAATGATAGTTGGTGGTTGTTGTAGATCTCGATGATTGGTGGGAAATGATACAATAGATGATAAATATACAATGATTGGTGGTTGAAAATATAACACGTGATAAATGTACAATGCTTAGTGGTGACTATGATGGTGAATGGAGGGGCTATATGATTATGATACAATTATTACTCCTTTAATTAAAAAAATTACTTATGACTCATCAATTGACCTCTAGTCACAGTGATTTTGAATTGGTTTTCACTAGGTGGTAGCAATGGTTGTGATCCAAATCATGCGGTAGCTAAGATCCCTCGAGAATAGTGCTTTTAATTCTTTAATGAGTCTTCCAACGGTAGCTAGATGATGGCTTACTCTACCTCGACAGTGGCCCTTTTATTTTTCCTTCTTGTTTGATAAGCAACAACTTGAGTCTCCATATCGTGGTAGTTTGCTTCAAATGGTAAACAATGTGGCGACTCTCTTACACTTGAAATGGTGGCTCATTCATGATTAGTGGCTTTATTTTTTAATACATCTCTCTTCAAATATTGATATCTCCTTCGCAATTGACAATTGCTAGAAAACATTAGCTCCATCATTATGTCTTAAACCTTTCCATTGATATCTCCTTGATCTAATACCATGTTACATAAAATAAGCTAGATCACTAAATGTTGAAACCCTACTATAGGGTTGTGCGAGTGATACAGACAATAAAACTATATTATATTAAGAAACTAATTGATCTAATTATTACGAAATCCACCTCTTATAGAGTTTGAGAGATTGTAATCCTCCAAAATTGTAAAGGTTAAAACAATTATAAACTTGAAATTCACTAAGATGAATTTATTACACATGTAAGCCTTATAGTCTAACAAAATACCTCATACTTAACGTTCATAACTAGCCTTGATGAGTCATTATTCACAAAATTGGTATCTCATAAATTGTTTTTTTAATAATAACTAAAGTATGGTCTACTAGTATATATACACTTATTTCTTAGCTCCCACCCAATATCATACATAAATATAATTTAAGATGGGACAAATTTGATGGGTATCCAATACAAGTAGGTAGCATTTGCATGCAACTTTTACTATAAACATTTCATTGATGATAAGAAATGTGATAATATTCCAGTGAACTATTGTGATGTTTTACTTTGCAAACCTTATTGACATGTATAGCATGTCATTCATGATAACTAATGATAATGAACATAACTACACATTGCACAAGTCCAACAAAATGTTTAATAATATACTTCTCTCAAGTAATAAAACATTTAAATTGGCTAATGCAACTTTTGAATTTTCCTTGTTTACTATAACCCAAGATAAAAATATTTTAGGGCTAACCAATTCATTATTCGACCTATTTATCCAATCAATTAAATTATTGTAAGATGAATAATTTTTTGAAAATGATTTCTTCCCTTAACTTTTTAGTTATATAGGGATGACATATCTATGTATACTACAAAAATTATTTACTAGAAAACCTTTCATTCAAAAAATTTGTTAAAGACGAGAGTGTATTGGCACCTAATCAAGCACAATTTATAAATTACATTATCACATTTTATGACTAAATGGTGTGAATGGATATTTTCATCCAAAATTGTGGACAATTTTATCTTAAGTCGAAATAAAATGATAAAAAACTTAAAACGCATGTTGTGTACATGTTTACCATGCATATGTTCAACTTTATTGTCTGTTATCAGTCACCTTAGTGGGTGATCATAGTCCACATTGTTGGCTAGTAGGTGGACTTTGTGCTCCTGTGTTTTTATGTGTTTAGATATAATTAGTTAAACTCCTCTTGCATATTTAATGTTTTTCATTTTACATTAGTTTGTAACGTTTTTTTGGACATTGAATATTAGTTGTATTCATTGATTTATTTGAGTATTGAAGATATCCATCATATCTTATTTTGATTTATAAGTATTGAGGAAACCCACCATATATTGTTTTATGAAGTGTTCATGTGATTGTTGTGTAGAGACTACTATGGAGACCGATATGAGTCTGAAAGTGGACGGTGTTTTGCTTCTTCTTTTTTACATAATCATCAAAGGTGGAAAATTGTGTATGTGGAGAAAATGTTGGCATAGGCTAACGGGAAATCAATTTGCACCTTTGGTGGTTCCCCTCTCTGATGTTCAAACTATTGTCGATGACCGTTTCCAAGCTTTGACCAACTACCTCGTCACATTTCCCAATAGTGTTTTTTGTTGACCCTTTCGCCAATGATCCCTCTTTGTCCATCAACAACCTCCAATGTACTAGAAACCATTCCATCCTACTCTAATAGATGGTGTAATATACTGAAATGACAAGATAGGGTAGATCAATGTGGGTTTAAGGGAATTTAATGGTTTAGGGTGGCGTGGTTCCCCTACGATTTTACTCAACTTGCCCATAGATCGAATGACTACCCAAATAGTAATTCCATTGTAATCTTTCCTTTGTTTCCTCTTTTGTTCATGCCCGGATTTCTCCAATACTAGGTTAGAACTCTGCAATGCCACCCTTTTCTCTCCATTTCCCTAACATAGAATCAAGATCCATCCTCTCACTCATCACTCATTTGCAGTAGTTATCCAAGTAGTTGTTGCCTCACTCTCCTCTAAAATCAACCAACCAAACTTAAGAATTCTGGTCTATGAAATCCTTATTTTAGTAAGCAAAACCTTGTTTTTCTAATCAAGCAACATCATTCTTTTGAACAAATTTGCCTTCTTGTTTTTACTTTTCTATAATTTGAGAATTTTTGGAGCCAAAACTCATGTCAAAAAGGAATGGTTGACTAATGCCTATAAGGTGTATTCACTATGAGAAATCCTTTTTTGGCTTGGCTATCCCACTATGAGGTATCCACTTTGTAAAACCTCCTTATATAATGAAATTTTGTCCATGAATGAATGGAAAGATAAAGGTTTAGATATTATTATTGAATTTGCGTACAAATAATGCACAATTTTATGCAATTGAGGAAGATTTTACAAGATTTCAATTTGAATTTGAACCTTAAAATTATAAGAAATTTCAACCATTTCTTTAATGCATTCATTCTCTTTTAGAGTCTATTATGAAAAAGCTTTTGTTATGTTATTTGACTCTCTATGGGTCCTTTTTTCAAGTTTTCCACACTTCAATTACTACCCAAGAATTACCCATAAATCAGAAAAAAAAATGTTCCAATCTACATGTAATTAACATGAATTCTCATTCAGTCTTTGTGCCACTAGAGGGAAACTAAGCCCCTTAGTGTGATTATTATTGTTGCTTTTGCATGTCAGTATTGTTGTTTACTCCAACATTTCTTAGTGTCTTGAGTAAATAAATTATGGGCATAGCCACATTAGATAACTATAAATATAATGCAACTCATATTAGTTATTTTCCTTTGGTACAATATTTGAGTAGGAGAAACGAATGCCTAGAATATTTCTTTTTTCAGTGAATTAATAGCAAGCATATCATAATGCATCAATATAAATACATACGCATTGAAATTTTAAATAATATTGCGATTATGTTTACCAATATATTCTACATAAGTCTCTACAATGCAGTGACTGTTAAGAAAATTTGTAACTATAGTAATCTTGGTGCCATACAATCTTGCAAGTTGCTTAATTTGAACATAATCTCAGCTATAAATATTGCAATGCTAAAATTAGCAGATACGCACTTCCAAACTTTTGAGATAATCTTTATAATTTCTTTTAGACCATGCAAGACACAATGTTGGAACACATACTACATGTTGTTAAAGATAATCTTTATAAATTCAATTATTAATTCCGAATTATAAGACACTACCTTCTTAGTAATGACTATCAAGAAATCCTTCATAATTGATAAACACTAAACTAATAATGTGATTAGAAAAGTCATACCAACCCAGGTTGAGATCCATAACATACTAATACTTAATATCTTTGTATAAAGCTCAGAATAAAGATTCGTACCTAGGCATCCAAACATTTTTATTAAGAGGAAAATAAAGTATTAGACCTGTGAATTTATCTTAACGGCCTATATACGAGGGGATGGATTGGACTTGTGCTCAAATCATATTTTTCATGATTGACTTTCACATATATTATCGAAGAGCGAATATGGGTATTTTATAAGGTCATGTTCATGAGGCATCCATTCATGTATTGGTTTCCAAATTCTATAAGAAATCTCATCATTCAAACCTCCAAACAGTTGATCAATGTTCATTTATTCAACCCATTTTTACGAGATAATTACAAATACCTTTTTTACTATAATCAAAGGCATTATATTCTTAGGGGCACTTTTAGTTTATGAATAAATGTCAATGTTTGAAAATTGAAAAAATGTTCATTTATTCAACCCATTTTTACCAATAATTACAAATATATTTTTTACTATAATCAAAGGCACCATATTCTTAGGGGCACTTTTAGTTTATGATGTTTGAAATTTGAAAGAAAGAAAAAAGATATAAATAAAACAAGGGATCCATGAAGGAATAATAATGTGTTGATTACAATGAAAAACACCCAATATATAAATACACATTAAAGGTCGTTTCTTATTAAGACTAGTGTGTCTTTAGATAGGTAGGCACTATTACATAATACCAGTCTAGATCTAGTGTCTTATAGGTAGGCACTATTACATAATACCAGCCTAGATCTATCTTAACGTTGGATCTACCAAGCGCCCACAAGGATCAAAACTCTTGAGATGCAAATATATTTTAGAGTGGAAAGGGATTTGATCTCTCTTGCCACTTGGTAGATTAGGAGTTAAGATGGATCTAGGTTGATCTAATATATAGGTAGTTGATATGTAGTTGACATTGAAATATATATATATATATATATATATATATATATATATGTATATATATATATATATATATATATATATATATATATATTTTACATTGAAATATTTTATTTATAATTCACCTTCTCCACATTACATTAAATTACTTTTATTATTAATATTTTCTAAATATTAGATATCAAATCAAATCTATATTAAGGATTGAAAAATTTACAAATATACCTAGTACATTGAATTAGAAAGTAGCTATTAATGTAATAACAATTCTCTCAGTCTCTCTCTATAAGCTATTGAAATATTTTATTTATAACCTACTTTGAACTTTTCTTAGTTATTGAAATTTTTAAAATCTCATATATCAACTCTATATTACAAAAAAAAAAAATTATCTCCCTAAGAAAAGTGAAAATATAAGAAATTTTTTAATTTAAATTGCCTTATTTTTTTATATAAAGTAAATATAATTTTTAAAATTATGTTATTTAATATAAATTACTTTATTTTTCTCTATATAAAGTAAATATAATTTCTAAAATTATGTTATTTAATATATTTTTGTTTTAAATATCACATGTAAACAAAATGTAGAATGAATTACACTTCATGTAATATCAATAATACTACTTGTCATTTCCATATTAAGTATTGAAGAAATTGTTTCTTTTTGGTAGTAACAAAGTAAATTATTTTTTTTTATATCTCCATATTAAGTTATATCAACTCTATATTCCCAATAAAATAAATTACCTTCCTACTTATGGAAAGTGAAAATATAAGAAATTTTTTAATTTAAATTACTTTAGTTTTCTCTATATAGAGTAAATATAATTTCTAAAATTATGTTATTTAATATGCACATTTAAATATTTTACCAAATATTAAAAAGCCATTGGATCAAATAAATGTTTTAGGCCATTAGATCCACAAGTAAATAAATTTATATCATAAAATTAAACTCCACGCAAACAAATTAATTTATATTACATGGGTAAAAAACAATATAAAAAAAGAAAAATAACTATTTATATATTTAAATATTACATTTTTTAAAGAAATGTTGTAATGTCATGTTTAACATTTTGAATATGTCAAAGTACACAAAAATAAAAATAAAAGTAAACTAAATAAAAATATTGACATAATGTAATGAACATTTTAATTAAGTCAAAATACAATAAAAAAATAATAATAAACTATAAAAACAGCCCATGGTATTGACTCGGTATTCATGGGAAATATAGTTTATTTAAAGGGGGAAATTAAGATGGCCTAGATCAATCTTAACTCTCGATCTACCAATAACCAAGAAGGATCAAATGTCATGATATAAAAACCTTTTTTAGAGTGAAAAAGAGAATTGATCCCTCCGATAAATAATATAGATCTAAACTAACTATTTAATAAAAATATTTTTAATTGTTTACAACCATTATTTTTTTTAAATTTTACTTAATAAAATGTATCTAAATTTTCATACATCCAAATATACATAGTTATTCTTGTTCTATATTATTTTTGCTAGAACTATTTTATTATTCCAAAAATACATGGTTTTTTTGTTATATATTATTTATGTTACAATTATTTTATTATTCATGACTAGTATTTCTTAATATATTAAAAAATTAAAATAATAATCAAATTTTTTAAAATATGTGATTTTTTTTTAATTTCCAAATTATTTCATAGGGCATGATTTATCTTGAACAATAATGATGAATGTTCATCATTCTCATTTCTTAAATAACACTAAATTTATCTTTAATTACGTAATTGTAATAGTTTGTAACTATATACATACTCTTTGGTAGGGAAAATTTTAGGGGCTAATATTGGCAGGTGTGTTAATTTTCTATGTTTTTTCCAAAAAAATGATTCGCCAATTTCCATTTTTATCCAAATTTTATATCTTAAAATTATTTAACCTTAAAATTCGCCAAAATTTTATAAAGACTATATAAAAACATTAGAAAATTGAATGTTTTTACAAAAATATTGCCAAACATTTTATAATTTGAATGTTAGGTACTAGTAAGATTCGCCAAGGTTTCGAAACCTTAAGATAGTTTTCCATCCTTAAAATTTTCCCTGCTCTTTCGGATTTTTTTTGTTAATGAATAAACTATGTACATATCTTTAATTACCTAATTGTAGCTAAAATATCTTCTTCTTTTTTACTTTATAGTCATAAACAATTTTCATATTATATGATGTCAAACTTACCCAACTTTTTATTCTGAAATTAATCAAGAAGAGGCTTCAGAGTTTAAGAACTATATCTTAGATTTGAGCACATGATTCTATTAAAATTTATGAAACAAATTCAATTTTTACAACTTGTATGTTTAAATATGTGATTTTTGAAGTGATGATAGCTTCTTTAGACACTTGATTAGTATTGTGGAAGAAATTTGAGTATATCATTAAGGACTATGAATAGTTCCTGTAGCAATTGCATTACTTGTAACAAATTTTAATATCCTTTCTTGTTAATTCATATACATAATCCATGAAAAATTGTAACCATGTCGGAAATGATATATGTTAATCATTTTAATTTTATGTTGATAACAAGTTATTTTATCATTTGTTAAGTAAGCCTTTCAGTTTGTATGTTTATAATAGTTTAGAAGCATTGATATCAATCTAATAAATTGATACTGCAAACCAACTGACGTTTGTGATGCGTCTGTAGGAGTTTCCATTCATAAATTTCTTAATCATTTTGTGTCGAGATTGCTAGATAATGGTGAAAGAAATACAATGTCGATCCAAGTGATCCAAAGAGGTATTGACGGCGAGCTTGGAAAACCAGGCACGAAGATGCTTCTAATTTTCAATGAAGTATTCTTCAAAAGTTCCTAGCTCTATTTTAATTACATAAATGCTTTGAAAACCAACTGATAGCATTTACTTTAGTTGTTTTATTTGGACATGTTGCAAGCTGACATTTACTGCTATACAATTTGTGCATCAAATTATTATGTAACAATTGTGCCAAGAAGTTTTTAAATTATTGCTCTTCAGCGATATCTTATAAATTTAGTATGTTTTCAATCAAGAAGAAGCTTCAGAGTCTAAGAACTATATCTTAGATCTGAGCACATGATTCTATTAAAATTTATGAAATGAATTCATTTTTTACAACTTGTATGTTTAAATATGTGATTTTGGAAGTGATGATGGCTTCTTTAGACACTTGATTAGTATTCTGGAAGAACTTTGATGATATCATTAAGGACTGTGAGTAGTTCATGTAGTAGTTGCATTGCTTATAACATATTTTCATATCCTTTGTATAAGCTATTGTATATACAGTTCTCAGACATTTCCCCCAGACATTACCTATATGGTGAGTAGTTCATGTAGCAATTGCATTACTTATAATAGATTTTTATATCATTTGTATAAGTCATTGTATATACAATTCTAACACATTTCCCCCAGGGGTTACCTATACGCTGACTAAGTGATGATGGCTTCTTTAGACACATGATTAGTATTATGGAAGAACTTTGAGTATATCATTAAAGATTGTGAGTAATTCATGTAGCAGTTACATTGCTTATGAAATATTTTTATATCGTTTTGATAAGCTATTTTATATACAGTTATACTATGATATGGATACACATTCCCCCGAAGCGTTACCATATGGTGATTGTTATCCAATTGTTGATATTTAGAGAAATATAATTTACCATATGGTGATTGTTATCCAATTGCTGATATTTGGAATAATATAATTAAGTGATTGATGGTTTTTGAACATCAAAGTTACTACGACGACCTTTTATCTTAGGATGACTCCTTAATGCTGAGATTCGATCTGCATGACGAAGATGCATAGATCGATTCACAGAAAAACCGTTTTGCCTATTGATAGTATGTGGTAGTTGTATGAATGGACTGCTTATATTGTCCTCATTGTCATAAGATTCCAACATGGTTAATTTGTTTTTGATAAGTCTATAATACAAGTTATACATATTATGTAGTAATAAATGTTCTTTAATAATAACAGTCACTGAAAGGGGAAATTATCTCAATAGACCCCTATAGATATACAATGTCTCGTGATATTCTTATCATTTAGTAACACATGGAAATTCCAATACCAAAACTCTTTCACATTGTCGCTCACATTATACGAAATTCTATCTTGACAAGGTTTCCTACATATATTAGCCCAACATGCAAGTTCATCATTCTCATGTTATTGAATCCTAATTTTTTAATGTCTCCATAAATTTTTGCTTAATGTTTTGTGCATTCTTGTTTTCATTGACATCAACCGATTTGATGTAGTTCCTTTTCCAACAACACCTGTCAATAATTCCCTACTAGCACTTATATCATACTGAGATTGATATTTTTCAATTTTTCCAAGGGTTGATGTCATATTTCTTGATACCAACTCATTTACCTTCACCTTTTTGAAATTTCTAATAACCAATAATTGAACTATATTTCTTAGATACTTGTGTTTTAAAAATATATTTAAGAATTAAGCTTGTGCCATGATAGATATACCTTGAAAAATATTTTTGATCACCCAATTTACTTTATCTTGAACTGTTCATTCATGAATTAGTGGCCTCATTTCTTAAATTTTAGTTGATTCTATATTATCTAGAAAATTATCATCAAAGACAATATCAAAGACAATTTCTTGCAACTTCTGATTAATGTCCATGTTTTTCTACGTGAATTAGTGGCCTCATTTCTTTTAGTTGATTCTATATTATCTAGAAAATTATCATCAAAGACAATTTCTTGCAACTTCTAATTAATGTCCATGTTTTTCTACGTGAATTAGTGGCCTCATTTCTTAAGTTTTAGTTGATTCTATATTATCTAGAAAATTATCATCAAAGACAATTTCTTGCAACTTCTAATTAATGTCCATGTTTTTCTAAGTGTGGTACGATCTTTTTGTAAGTAAGATGTTGTCCCTACATAAAAATAAAAAATTAAAAAAATAATAATAATAATAATAATAAATTAAAAAATTAAAATATATATATATATATATATATATATATATATATATATATATATATATATATATAATTTTTAATTTGAACTTGACATGTACATTGAAAAAATTTAAAATATTAAAGCAAGTTCCTCTACATCTCTCATTTCCTGATCATTTCCAGGTACATCCGCATCTCTTTCAAGCTCTCTGTTTTGTAACTATACATCTCCTTCATGCTCTCTATTTTGTACCTCCACATTCCTTTAGGCTCTCTATTTTCCTTTAATGTCTTCTCTTTTATAGTAGATCATCATTTTTTTCATTTAAAATAAATACATTTTATAATATAGTTTTTCACTAGCATATATATATATATATGAATAAGATTTTGAACTAAAAATTTTAAGTAGGTGCATGGTTTTTTGTATTGATGCATCACAAGGAACACTAGCGCCCCTTCAATTAATGTGCCCTAATGTGTTAAATCTCTATGCAAATCACCAAATCCATTTAGTTCCAACTTAGTCTTATTTTCCCAAAAAAGTCATCAAATATATATCTTAAAAATATACTAATATAATTATATATAATTATAAAATAATATTTTTTAAAATTAATGTAGAAATTAGATTGTGAAAGTGAAAATTAATATTTTTAAAAATTAATGTAGAAATTCGATTGTGATTGTGAAAATGATCGTTTTTAATGATATAACTCGTAAATCTATTATCCATTTTTATTTTTTTTAAGATTCAATTAAGATTAACATTTGTATGTTGTCGTGAGGAGAATTTTTTATTTTTCATGTCAATTACCTTTTATAACTCTAGGAGGTTCTTAATATTGCCTTTGTTTTTAATAAATGTAACTCAATTATATATTTAAAAAAATGATTAGGTAAGAGAATTTTAGGATTATAAATTTTTTTTGGTCCAAGTTGACAATGTGGATGTTTAATTACCTAAATTTGGCTCCCATGTCCCTCTCCATGGGGTTTGAATATAATAGGTAATGGAAATTGAACAACATATAAAACAAATAATTTATACATCAAAAAATGAGTTCTATATATTATAGTAGTTCTAGCTCGAGTAATCTTTCAATTTGGTAATTAATTCTTTATTAATAAAGTTGTTTTACTTAGTAGGGAGTGCAATAATTTTGTAATCAAATAAAAGGAGAAAACATATTCACAATATAATTTATTTGAATAAATAGATGTGTGTAAAATATTTTAGTTAAAAAACTAGATTTATAATTATAAAATATAAAACTATTATTTAAATTTGTGAAATTACTTCGTATTTTTTTTTCTTAGGTATATAGAGAGAGACTCAACCAAGTTTCCACTTAAGAAAATAAACCATAACATAAAGAACAATATCTCCATCCAAAAAATGTCTCCATATTAAATGACATCCACTTTCTTGTATACCTAGACAATTGTTCTTTATATACAATTTCTGACAAGCATGCAATTGGGGCTCCGATATGTAAATGAACTTGGAGTAAACTATATTACTCTATTTCTGTTAATAAAATTTATTTTTATTTACATCTATGCTAGATAGATTGTACTTGAATGTATTTAAAATATCTTATTTGAGTTACAATCTCATTTCATGCTTGTTTCAGAGGATTATTAATCACCAAAGGATTTTCACCCACAATTTACTATTTCAATATCTATAACAAAATTTTTATATATGTGCACTGATTATGTTGGTTTACATATATGTTTTCACCGACAATTCCCTATTTCAATATCTATAACAAAATTTTCTGGTTGATAACTCTTATCATCAATATATTGGAAACCTCCACGAAGCAAAATTTGCCTTCCATTCCTTCACGATGGATTCTTCACTGCAACAACTTATTTCTTCTAGGATACTCTTTCCTATGCTATTGCCTTAGGGTGTTTCTTTTGCAACATTTGGTGCAATTATAGTATATTTTTGTTTTAAATATCACATGTATACTAAATGTAGAATGAATTACACATCATGTAATATCAATAATACTACTTCATGTCATTTCCATATTAAGTTTTGAAGAAATTACATTTCTTTCTCGTAGTAGATGTAAAATATTTTTTTTACTCATCTCCATATTAAGTTATATCAACTCTATATTACAAATAAGATAAATTACCTCCCTACTTATGGAAAGTGAAAATATAAGAATTTTTTTAATTTAAATTACTTTATTTTTACGAAATTTTTAATTTAAATTACTTTATTTTTCTCTATATAAAATAAATATAATTTCTAAAATTATGTTATTTAATATATACATCTTAATATTTTACAAAATATTTTTTTGTTATTAATATTTTTTTGTTTTAAATAGCCCATGTATTAGAACTAATTACACATCATGTAATATCAATAATACTACTTCCTATCATTTCCATATTAAGTATTGAAGAAATTACATTTAGTAAAAAAATAAAATATTTTTTTTACTCATCTCCATATTAAGTAGTGAAGAAATTATAATAAAAAAGTAAATTATTATTTTTTTACTTTCAACTACATTATGTCTATATAAAGTTATGTAAATTAAGATGCAATTTGAAGTATTTTAAATTGCATTTCTTCTATAGTAAAAAAGTGAAATATTCTTTTTACTAATCACCATATAAAATAGTGAAGAAATTATATTTAAACATAATTTATTTTTTTATTTTTTTACTTTCAGTGGCTTTATATGTCTATATAAAGTTATGTAAATTAAGATGAAAATTGAAGTATCTTAATTAATTGTTTTTTTTTAACTTTCATTTACTTTATATGTCTATATAAAGTTATGTAAATTAAGATAAAAATTGAAGTATTTTAATTAATTGTTTTTTTACTTCCAATCACTTTATATATCTCTATACAGTTGTATAAATTAAGGTCCAAATTGAAATATTTATTTTGCTATTACTGTTTTGTTAATTTAAATTATTATTTTAATATTTTTCAATGTAACATCTCTCCCATACTAAATTGCATGCAATGCAATTATCTTGATAATTATTATTATTAAAATTTTATTAATTCTACTATATAATTAATATTAATTAGTATATCCTTATATTTATTAATTAGTATATCCTTATATTTAATATTAATTAGTATATCCTTATATTTATTAATTAGTATATCCTTATATTTAATATTAATTAGTATATCCTTATATTTATTAAGGTAAATTACTATATTGGCAATTTGGTAGGTTGGAAATCCGATGTCCCAAGAGAGTAAAAAGACATTATATTTATTACAGTAAATTATATTATTGGCAATTTGGCAGGTTGGAAATCCGATGTCCCAAGAGAGTAAAAAGAGATTATATTTATTACAGTAAATTATTATATTGGCAATTTGGTAGGTTGGAAATCCGATGTCCCAAGAGAGTAAAAGGAGATTATGGATTGACTTCCTGACATATTTCTACACATATTCACGAAACATTTACTTTTCACATATATTTTTCTCATTTCCACAATTCTAATGGTACCCTCATGGTTGTTGACCAGGATCAAAGCTTGTGGGAGGGAAAAAATCGTAGATTCCTGGAGACCCCTTTTGGCGGGCTCTCTGAAATTAAAAGACGTAGAAATGGGTGCTTGTTAAGGAGAAATAAGTTAGTGTTGGGAATCATCAAGACCAATCCTCTGGTTGACAAATTTACAAATTTACAGTTGTACAAAGTTTCTATCATCTTGTATGTCTATTACTTATCTATTGGCATCGTGCATAAAAATCATTATAGTTAATTTTGGTTAGAGATGGGATCTTTTAAACATTATTCCATTTGGAAAGTCAACTATTAGTTGTATAATATAATAATAGCCTATTACAGGAATATGATGAAAATGACTGACACTATGACTTGAGGAAAATAAAGCTGAAGCAGAAACCCCTTAAGAATTTGTTTTGTAGTTTACTTCTCACCAAGGCTGTTTGTCATGATTAAGAGAAGTACAGATCATTTTTGGTTTTCACTGCAGATAGTTTTGAAAAGGACACCTCTAGTCCTCTTTATGGTGATCCTCACTAAAGAAAAGGAAGAATCTTTGTTTAACCCTGGTACTCCTGATAGTTCGTAAAGCTAATATACACAAAGTATAATGCAATGTATAATAAGGGTTGAGACTAATAGAGTCCTATCACTTAAACCAGATTTCCTTAGAATCACGTGAGCCTCATCCTCAAGGTTATTCTAGAGGAAATGCCATCTCTTGGCATAGCTTCTTAGCATTCAATTTCATTATTATTTGATTAAAGATGCACTCTCTCATCCTCTCTTCGGAAACTTTCAAGGAATGGTTAATAATCTTTGGAATCACAATGGTCTACCTTTAGCTTGGACTTGGATTGAGCTCATATATCACAAAAGTTCTAATTACTTCCTGCAGTGAGCTACCTCTTACAACTATGCTAGCTAACTGGCTTTGAACATTTGTAGGTAAAAGAATATGTCATCAATCATTTCTAGAGCTACTTGCATATTATAATAGTTTGGGAGCATCTACGGGGTCTTGTTTAGCTGTGCCTTTAGGCCTTTGACACAAGAGATGGATTTTCATGGTAGTAATTTTAAGGTAAGATGTGCAGATTTCAAGCACCACCCTCATCTGAAGTACTGTGATGTTTCTAGAAATTAAAAAGTAGTTGTAAATTTACAAATGACAATTGATAATGTTGGCATGGCAGTGTTTTTTTATCTACTTTCAAGATTTTAATGCAAAAAGGTAATATACTTACCCATATTATTGTCGAAGTTTATCACCTACAAAGTCCAAGGGATTTACTCAACTGGTTGTCACCTATGTTGCTGAGCATTTGGTTAGTTCCATGCCGGAGCCCAATTTGAATTTTGAATCCCCTGTTACCCATTATATTGTTCAAGTTTACCACTTACAAAGCCCAAGGGTTACCTCAACCGGTGGTTCTCTATGTTTCTGCACATTTGGTTGGTTCTGTGCCATCATGTGCCTGGTTTGGATTCCCCTTGGTTAGGCACATACTCTATACCAATGGGTTTGCTGGCAATAACATCCATGAATGTGGGGAAGCATCCCTTGGGTTCCCTGTCAAGTTTTCCTTGGAAAACGGTTGATCACTTACATACTTGCTCACCCAAATGTTTGTTTTTAATAAATAAAATGTGGCACCTTCACGTTCATTAAATGCTATTACCAAAGATGATCAGAATTATGCATGAGGTAATTTTGATGTTCAACGTGAGATTACTAGTGCACAAAGAGCTTTGGTGCATTAACACCTTGGGAAAAGATTGTTTATATGTGTGTGTTAATTTTGGGCAACCAGGTCCAAACTCCATGTTGCACTGCGCATATGACGATGGTCATATTTTAGTTGGATTCCTCTTTCAGAGAGGTGCAAGATTGATCTAAAGATCATCTTGATCGGATGAGCAGAACATATATTTTAAATTTATTTTCCACACATGTGCAAGGTCGGCCAGATTTGTAATGTAGGGTGCCTAATAGATGTGTCACACACCCTCACTAATGGATATAAATTGGAGAGACTTTGAGGTCATTTTTCTCTTCAACTCATCACACATCTATCATTGTGATCTGATATGTTTGTTGGCCTTTGGAGGCCTTCTTCCCTTCACACGTGCAGAGCTCAAGTCTGAAATTTGCAGATCTGTTTAGGGCTTGTTTGCTGCAGCGTCGACCGTGGTCAACCCTTCGTCGTTTGACCTCAAATCTCTGCCAAAATTCCGATTTTGAGAGGCCGTACTGTTGGGCACTAAAATCAAGGAAATCATAGATGTTTGACCAAAGCCCTAATCTGCAACGTTGACTTTTTGTTGTTGTCCTGACTCCTACGTTGACTTTTCTATGTTGACTTTGGGTTGACCAGCATTGATTTGTGATGAGTTGTCTTTGAGGGTTGTGGGTGTAATACATGGAGGATTGGCTGACCGAGACAGACTTTGCTGGTTGAAGCATCCTGTTGACTGTCATAACGCAACAATATCTCATATCTTTGCTGGACAAAAGGAAATGTAAATCTGATCTATATTTAGCTTGTCTTTTATTGATCTATTATTGTGTTCTATCAGCATTTTGTATTGCGCCGAAGAAAGATTGAAGTAAAATTGCATCAAGCATAGAGCACCATGGTTATCTAAATTTAACATGGAATCAGAGCTGAGGTGAAGACAAAGTCCAAGCTGGTGTTAGAAGCAATCACTGAAGGAAGGAATCCTATCAAGGACAAATGGCCTCCTCAACCTACAAGGGTTTCAAGGCTGATGATAATTTGACTCATAATTCTGATTATCATGCATGGAAGATGTCCTTGGATTTGGTGCTAGAAGATCAAGATGTCATGGACTATGTGCACGAGAAGATTCAAGAGCCTCCATCAAACGCAGTTGCTGCCATGAAGACGAAGCATAGAAAGGGGGAAATCAAAGCAAAGATGACTATCCGGGATTCTATTCATAAGCACTTGGTTGCTTACATTTCTGAGTTGAATACATCTAGAGAGCATGTTCAGGGCTAGCAATGCTAATCAAATCCTTTTCTTCAAGAATCAATTGAAGAATATCAAGAAGGGCAGGGATGAATCTATTCAATCCTATTTTATGAGGCTCACTCAAATCAGAAATAACCTCCTAGCTATTGGGGAAGAAATATCAGATCGAGAGATGGTTCTTACTGCACTTGGAGGTCTCCCCTGTGATTGGTATGTATTCAATACCATTATTCTTAATAATAATGTGATTCCTGATTTTGATGAAATATTGACGAGATGCACTCAAGAGGAAACAAGAATGCTAGAGTATGCCTCTAATGGAAATGGAAGTGACCCTACTGCCTTTGCTACTCATGCAAAGAAGAAGAACCATAGTGGCTCGAGAAATCAAAACCATGGCAGAGCGGGGCCCAAAGGAAGGAAGGGAAGATGTTACACTTGTAACAACACTAGTCACTATGCAAGAGAATGCCCTAATAGAAGGGACTCTCCCAGGGATGATGACAACAACAACTCAAGAGGGAATGGCAGGAACAACAGGTTCGAAGGAAAAAGGAAGGCTCCCTCTAATCGTGGTGGAAATGGGCAACCTTTCAAGAGGTCAAGAAATTTCAAGTACGATGAGTCTAATGTTGTTGATAATAAAAGAAATGAAGTTATTCTTGTATCTGCCCTCTTTGCTTCATCTCCACCCAACACCCTGGATGTCTAGTTGATTGATAGTGGTGCTTCAAGGCACCTCATTGGTTATAGAGAAGTCCTCTCTGATTTGGTTGAGAAGAATACTAATCTAGAAATTATCCTTGGAGATAATGCCACCTATATCATGAAAGGGACAGGGATTGTGACCCTCCATCTATCTCAAGGTCAAATCCTCCGATTACATGATTTGTTGTACGTACCTGATTTGAAGAAGAACCTTGTGTCCATTTCGACAATGGAAGACAAAGGGTTCAAGGTGGCATTCGTTGATGGAAAGATATTTATCTGGACGAAGAACTTCAAGGAAGCTCTTTCTATTGGTTTTAGAGTTGATACACTCTCCCAGGTTGGAGGAAGTCCATTGGGGGCTATGTCATGTGATACAACTCTTCAAACAGAGTTGTGGCACCGGAGGTTTGCTCACCTTCATTACAAAGCCCTTCCCAAAGCAAGGAAGGTGGTAACAGGGATGCCCGAATTTAGAGATGATCATGAAGGTATATGTCAGGGTTGTACCGAAGGGAAGCATACAAGGGGACCATTATGTTGAAAAGTGTAACTAGGATCGGTCTTCATATTGACTATGTAATTATGAAAAGAAGAAGACAAAAATAATAAAATGTATTTGGTGTACTTGCTCCATGGATTTCATGAGCAAGAATTTTATTATAGGTTAATAGACTTCTTCTTGATGTCTATTTAGGGTTTGTCTTATGTTAATAAATGTAAATAGAGTCATGTATATGAAGAGCATTGTCATCATTAAAAGCTCCAAGACCTTGTCATGAACCTTGTAAAAGAAAGGCTCTAACAACCCTCAAGATAGCTCTCCTTCAAACGTTGGAAAAGATGTAATAAAGTTGGCACTATATACAGATGATCAAGTCGGCCTAACAGTGATCTCGACTCCCAAAATAGTCACATCGGTTCACAAAGTCAGGTCGGCTTATATATAGGGGCAAACAACTATTTATACCCACCTATGTTGCGTAGAAAAGAACAGAAATTTGTGGATCACTCTGAGGCAGATTACGGACGGTTCTGGACAAATAAAGCACGGATTTTAGAAGACAGAAGATGCGGATTCTCTGTGGTTTACAGTGGTTTACAAGTGTGGTTTTAAAAGGAAGAAACAGTGCGTAGATATCTCTGTAATTTATGCAGTGAAGCAGTGTGGAGAGGCTATGATCAAATACAGAGGAAAAGGTGTGGATTAAGTGCGGATTCACCACAGTAAAAAGTGCAGTCTGCTCTGTGGAATAGATTGCGGATTGTTGATCAGGTTCAGGGTTATATTGCGGACTTGCTTGAGGTATCTCAGCGTCCATTTTCAGATCCTATCTCAGGACATCACACAGAATTTTTGCATACCGAGTAATGCAAAGAACCTAGATCATAAGCAATGTTAAAGGCAGTGGACAAAGACTATAAGTGTGGATCTGTTTAAAGAAGGACTTGCTAATTGTGTCAAGGTTAGTTTGTAGATCAGTTTATATCTATCATACATGAAGTTGAGACTGTGACATAAAAGAAGAAAGCAGTCTTAAAGGTTGGAAGCAGAAGAGAAGGATCAGTGTTGAAAGAAGTCAAAGAGGTAATGAAAAGGTCTTGGAGGCTCTCATAGGTCAAGGGTCCAAGTCTTGTTCAGGGTACTTGTCATTTGAGGATCTATAAGAAGAATTTCTCGTGGGTTTTCCTCTCCAAGAGGGAGAGGTTTTGTGGCTCTAAGAGCCCAATTCTTGTGTCTCGTGTATTTTGATAATTGACTTAATGAAAGACTAAATAAGCTAAGGAAGAAAAGTCATAAGCAACTCAAGTAAACTCACAAGTAATTATCAGAAGAGAATTTGTATTAATCTCTAGCCCTCCAAATTCTCAACATGGAATCGGAAATAAGGTGCTAAAGTCAAGGGCTATTTGACAAGAAGACACTCAAGGATCAAAATTCAGTTTTCTAGAAAGCATCAAAGCAAAAGTCAAAGTCTACATTGAAAAGTCAAGTTCGCTTGCAAGGAAATAATCAAGCCATCTCAAGAAGACTTTCAACCTTATTCAAAGAATCCACTCATTGAGGAGGTAATCTTTGACATCAAAGATTCTTGATATTGAAGACATTGTTGGAAGACACATCATTAAGCACCACCCAACACTATTGAAGACATCTTCATTCTGAAGTAATCCTTGATCATCAAGGATCCAAGATCACCTACTTTGAAATCAATCTAAGAGGGAATTCTTGCCATCATCTTCATCATTATCAACAAGGAAGCTGATAGAAGAAGAGAAGCACTATTCAAGTATCTTTATGACTTCATATGAATCTATCAAAATGTCTTCTTTGCAAAGAAAGCAACGAACTGGTTAGGGTTTCAAACTTTCCTTCATGGAAGAAAAGGACAATGAAATCATGCCAAATACATGAAGGGAGATATAAGAGCCCAAAGGATTCTTACAGAATCCATAAAAGACTCTCTCATCTCCGATGTATCAAATCTAGAATCATCAAAAGGAATATATGAGAAATTGGTGGAGTTATTCTCTATGAGTACTACAGGAGAAGCAATCTCTCTGAGATCAACTGCAAGAACTAGGAGAAGTAATGTCTGACACCAAGATGACTACAGTAGTGTTGAATGCTCTCCCAGAAGAATGGGGAAACTTCACTTCAGGTTTATACAAGAAGAAAGAAGCCACACCATTCCACGATTTCTGGTCTCTATGTAAAATAGAGGAAACAAGATTGAAAGCCAAAGCTGATACAGGATCAAGTGAAGGGAATCTAGCCTTTGAAGCAATATTTAGGAAGAAAGGAAGATTGGGTAAATTTGGTCCTCAGAATAAAAGAAGAAATATGGACAAAGTACGATGCTTTGGATATAATGAACTTGGGCATAATAAAAGAGATTGTCCTAAATCTGAAAAGACCAAGAGAAATAGGGAAGAAGCCCATGTCTCAAAAATGAGGGAAGAGCCTGATGCAAAGAAATCTAAGAAAGAAGAAGCGAGGGATCTCCACTATGATAGAGATCATCTTTTCCTTTAAGTGATTTATGTTGGTTGTATGATAGGAAGCAGTATTGCATCATGATCGAAGCATGGTGAGAACTCTTGGTGAAACAACTCCAGGAAACCCTCTCTGATAACATTACTAATGGAAGGCAGTCATCAAGATCAAGGGTCATCACGGAAACATAATTCTGGGATGTGATGACATATTGATGGAGCGGGCCAAAGGAATGAAGCTCTTCGTTCTAGAGAAATTGCTACAGGATGACTCAAAGGAAAAAGGTATGAGGTATATATATATATATGCTGAAACTAGATGTTGTGAAGTCATGTCATATGGTTGTAGGTAATAGACTTCTATATTTAGAAGTATGATCTATGAAGGAGGATCTCTTGGTGCACCGACAGATGAAATCAACATAATATATCCTCATGGAATATGAGGTGGTTGTATATGAACAAGGAATTGGAAAATTGGAAGTTCCCAAAAATGAAGATGTGCAGAAAGGAAGAGATCATGAAGTGCAACCATGTCAAGAGGCAGTTATCATCCGAAAGCCAAGAAGATGTGACTAGGAGATCTCCTAGGAGGATATGTAGACTCTGACAGAAGTCTAGTAAAGAAGAAGACCCTTGACAAAACATATATTTAGGAGATGTGTCAATCTGAATAGAGGATGTCGATGCCTACAAGAAGATGTCATGGTGAAAGATCATCACTGAGGTAACTTTTGATTTATAAATTCATATGTATATGTTTATCTGGATAAGTTTATGCAGGGTTGCCAATCATGTGGAAGGATGTAAGATCCTTGGAGATGATTCGAAAGAAAGCAGCATGGCATAAAGGTGGACCAGATGAGAAAGACTGATGAATCACTTTCTGATGGTTGACATGACTCGTGGCTGAAAGTGATGGATGATCTGTGCCCTATGAAGCCAAAGGTTGAAGATTCCTCAATATCGAAATCCATGACATTGATGTTGCAGGACCGTGGTTGAGAGGGAGACTGGTTGTAAGTTTCTTCATGAGCAGCTGGGTGTCTCACCATTGATGTTGCAGGACCCTGGTTGAGAGGGAGCCTGGTGGTAAGTTTCTTACTTGGAAGAAACTTGAAGTATGTCCTTCCTGAGTTAAGAGGGAGTGACGTATGTGATTCTCTAATACATGTGTCATGCACTAGACCAGGACTAACAGCGGTAAGTCTTAGTGAAGGCCATGTGGAGAGAATGGATAGACACATCATTTTGGTCTTCACCTGGAAGACAAAATGGAGGATTGGGTAATCATCTGGCATCCGATACTCTTTGAGAATGAGATAGGGCATTCAAGATAAGAGTAGTCAAAGACCAATATTCTTTGAGGGTTGGCTACCCAAGAGAAGAATAGTCCAAGAAGTTCATAGTCTGGGAACACATGGGTGGAGTATGTACCTTGGAGAGACAATGACTATGGTGTCTATAAGTCATGTGTCTCACTAGCATTGTAACCCATAGTCTTGTTGAGAGATGGTGTTGTTAGTCAAGGCCTTGCACTAAGACAATACTGGTTGATATGATGCTATACAGATGTGATTAACAATCTGATCTTCTTATGAGATTCTTTAGTTTGAAAGTGACCACGTACCTGTATGAATACCTCCCTAGTTAAGAGGGAGTGTTGAAAAGTGTAACTAGTATCAGTGTTCATATTTACTATGTAATTATGAAAAGAAGACGACAAAGATAATAAAATGTATTTGTTGTACTTGCTTCATGGGTTTCATGAGCAAGAATTTTATTATAGGTTAATAGACTTCTTCTTCATGTTTATTTAGGGTTTGTCTTTTGTTTATAAATGTAAATAGAGTCATGTATATGAAGAGCATTGTCATCATTAAAAGCTCCAAGACCTTGTCATGAACCTCGTAAAAGAAAGGCTCTAACAACCCTCAAGATAGCTCTCCTTCAAACACTGGAAAAGATGTAATAAAGTTGGCACTATATACAGATGATCAAGTCGACCTAACAGTCATGTTGGCTCCCAAAATAGTCACATCGGTTCATAAAGTCAGGTCGGCTTATATACAGGGGCAAACAACTATTTATACCCACCTATGCTATGTAGAAAAGAACAGAAAATTGCGGATCTCTTTGAGGCAGATTGCGGATTGTTCCGGACAAATAAAGGGCAGATTTTAGAAGACAGAAGGTGTGGATTCTTTATGGTCTACAGTAGTTTACAAGTGTGGTTTTAAAAGGAAGAAACAGTGCGTAGATATCTCTGTAATTTATGTAGTGAAGCAGTGCGGAGAGGTTGTGATTAAATACAGAGGAAAAGGTGTGGATTAAGTGCAGATTCACCACAGTAAAAAGTGCAGACTCCTCTGTGGAATAGAGTGTGGATTGTTGATCAGGTACAGGGTTATACTGCGGACTTGCTTGAGGTATCTCAGCGTCCATTTTCGGATCCTATCTCAGGACATCACACAGAATTTTTGCATACCGAGTAATGCAAAGAACCTGGATCATAAGCAATGTTAAAGGTAGTGGACCAATACTATAAGTGCGGATCTGTTTAAAGAAGGACTTGCTAATTGTGTCAAGGTTAGTTTGCAGATCAGTTTATATCCGTCATACATGAAGTTGAGACAGTGACATAAAAGAAGAACGCAATCTTAAAGGTTGGAAGCAGAAGAGAAAGATCAATGGTGAAGGCAGTCAAAGAGGTAATGAAAAGGTCTTGGAGGCTCTCATAGGTCAAGGGTCTAAGTCTTGGTCATGGTACTTGTCATTTGAAGATTTATAAGAAGAATTTCTCGTGGGTTTTCATCTCCAAGAGGGAGAGGTTTCACCTTGGCTCTAGGAGCCTAATTCTTGTGTCTCGTGTATTTTGATAATTGACTTGATGAAAAACTAAATAAGCTAAGGAAGAAAAGTCATAAGTAACTCAAGTAAACTCAACAGTGATTATCAAAAAGAGAATTTGTATTAATCTCTAGCCCTCCAAATTCTCAACACATTCCCCTCAAGTGTCACAAAGACAACTGATATCTTGCAATTGATACGTTCTGACTTATCTGATATGCTGCCCGTGACATCCTTGGGAGGATGTTCCTATTACATGAATTTTACAGATGACTTCTTCCGCAAGACCTGGATATATTTTTTGAAAAAGAAGGACGAAGCATTCAAATGGTCTCGTACCTTCAAGGCCTTGGTGGAAAATCCAACTAAGAAGAAAATCAAAGTTTTGAGGACCGACAATGGGACTGAGTATGACTCAAATGAGTTTAATGACTTTTGTAGAGAAGCTCGCATTAAAAGGGAGACCACAACTGCGTACACTCCTGCGAAAAATGGTGTTGCTGAAAGAAAGAACAGGACCATTGTAGAATTTTTCTGTGCCATGCTATGTGACCAAGGTCTTCTGAAGTTTCTATGGGGAGAAGTTGCAAACACTGTTGTGTACGTTCAAAATAGATGCCCGCATTCCGCTCTAGACTCCAAAACTCTCGAAGAAGTCTTCTCTGGTAAGAAACCTGATGTTTCTCACTTTAGAGTTTTTGGTTGTCCTATTTACTTTCATGTGCCGAAAGAAAAGAGAAGTAAGTTGGATGCTTTTGGAAAGAAGGGAATGCTTGTGGGCTACTGTGAAACTTCAAAAGCATATAGAATCTATGTGTTTGGTCAAAGAGAAGTGGAGATATGCCACGATGTCACCTTCAATGAAGATGTTGCCCTCAAGAAAGTGAGAAATCTTCCTAGCTCCAAAGAAGACAAAGAAGATGAAGCAGGGAAGCGGGAAGAGCCGAAGGATGACCTTATGCCCGATGTTGAAGGACCTATGGATCCTATTGATCCACCTCCTTCAAATAAGAGAAGACCCTCATGGCTCGGGGATACTCTCGCGGATGCCGAGAGACATATTGCCCCAAGGGGGGCATTTTGTGAAAGCAAGCAGCCGAAGAGATACCAAGGATATCTAGCAGCCATGATTACGATAGTACAATCTAAGCCTGGATCATTTGAAGAAGTCGTAAAGCATCAAGTTTGGAAGGATGCTATGCACAAAGAATATGAATCCATTATGAAAAATGATGTCTGGGAAGTAGTCCCGAAACTAGAGGACAAATATTTTGCAGTGAACACGTTGAGTCAATACATGGTCGAGCCTCATCACATTCACTGGATTCGTGCCAAGAATCTATTGAGATAACTTCGGGGCACAATCAACCATGGGTTGAGATACATTTCCGAGAGTTTGAGATTTCATGGTTATATTGATGTCGATTGGGATGGCAGTGTGGTGGATCGCAAGAGCACATCTGGATGTTGCTTCACCTTGAGTTATGCTTCGATATCTTGGATGAGCAGGACACAAAAGTCGGTGGCTTTGAGCAACACTGAGGCCAAATACATTGCAGCGAGTATGCCTGTTGTGAAGTTGTTTGGTTGCGAAAGCTCTTCAATAAGTTGTTTGGGCATGTGCTAGATACCACCGTTATCCTTTGTGATAACCAGAGTGGGATTCGTCTTTCTGAGAATCTCGCGTTCCACGATCAATCCAAGCATACTGATATCAGGTACCACTTTATCCGGGATATGGTATAGTGAGGCGTTGTAAGGCTCGATCATACAGGAACTTATGAGCAGGTCACGGATATTCTCACAAAGCCCCTGGGGAAGGTCAAGTTCCTAACCTTCCGTGAGAAGCTTGGAATCGTGGAAAGACCCTATTCTCAAGGTCCTACTTGAGTTGGACTATGAGCTATGGGAGCTCCAGTGGGCTTGGCGATAGCTTCTTGGAGCTATAAGCACACATGGGGCTAGGCTTGCCGAACCTTGTTGTGCTTCTGCCCCATCATTATGATATTGAGTTGGTTCACCTCTCTTTGATATGTGCCCCGCACGCATCCTACCCATGGAGTTTCAGACTCATGGGAAGTACCTCTCATTTGGCCAATGAGGTGGAAAATGTGGATAGAGACCAATAGCAAGACCGATGGACTCATCGGAGATTGTCGTACTCTCTATGTTAGGATGGCATGTGTCCAACACCTTGATCTAGAAACAAGTATGATGAGGTTCTTACCTCTAACTGACTTCGGGTCAGCTGAGTGTGATGTCTTTGTGACTCACCTCTTTGTTCTATCTGAGAACGAGAGCCAGCAAGGCAAGTTACGGTAGGATGACGCACGATGTTTGGTGAAAGCACACAATAGTACTGATGGATGGCACTTGTGGACAGATGGAGTTCTCCCTAGTTGAGAGGGAGTGTTAATTTTGGGCAACTAGGTCCAAACTCCATGTTGCACTACTCATATGACGATGGTCATATTTTTGTTGGATTCTTCTTTCGGAGAGGTGCAAGATTGATCTAAATATCATCTTGATCAGATGAGCAGAACATATATTTTGATTTTATTTTCCACACATGTGCAAGGTCGGCCAGATTTGCAATGTAGGCTCACATACCTAATAGATGTGTCACACACCCTCACTGATAGATATAAATTGGAGAGACTTGGAGGTCATTTTGCTCATCAACTCATCACACATCTCTCATTGTGATCTGATCTGTTCGTTAGCCTTTGGAGGCCTTCTTCCCTTCACACATACGGAGCTGAAGTCTGAAATTTGTGGATCTGTTTAGGGATTGTGACCAGCGTTGACTGTGGTCAACCCTTGGTCGTTTGACCTCAAATCTCTGCCAAAATTCCGATTTTGAGAGGCCATACTGCTGGGCACTAAAATCAAGGAAATCAGAGATGTTTGACCGAAGCCTTAATCTGCAGCGTTGACTTTCTGTTTCTGTCATGTGTTGACTTTGGGTTGACCAGCGTTGACTTGTGATGAGCTGTCTTTGAGGACTGTGGGTGTGACACATGGAGGATTGGCTGACCGAGAAAGACTTCGCTGGCTGAAGCATCCTGTTGACTACCATAACGCAACAATATCTCATATCTTTGCTGGACAAAAGGAATTGTAAATCTGATCTATATTTGGCTTGTCTTCTATTGATCTATTATTGTGTTCTATCAGAATTTTGTATCAGGCCTAGGAAAGATTCAAGTAAAATTGCACCAAGCATAGAACGCCATGGTTATCTAAATTTAACAGTATGCCTATTATCTTTAGAACAGACTATTTTCAGGGAACTTGTACTCTAATAATTATTATTTCCATGGACAGATTGTTGAGAAATTAATTGTTATTGATGTCCAAGGATGTCCAAATTAAGAGATGAATTGCATAGGGTTAAAGATAACTTTAATCCCTTTCCAGTGACATATAGCATGCCCCCTAACTCCTCTCCATTGAGGAGAAACGAATTTTCTAAGACAAAAAACCACTTATCTCACCCCCAGTCAAGTCAGCCCTGTTTGGGTGACTTGGACAGTGTAAATGAGTCTTCTCCTCCATTCAGCTAGCAATTTGGTCAAGCAAGCAGAAGAAGGTTTCCGACCTGAGGAAGAAAGTGAAGAGGTTCTTATCTCATGAACCTAGAAGCATATTGAAGGAAGGATTTTATGGTTTCTATTTCTGTTCTGGATTAAGGGTTCTTGGAGAGTTTTCTGATCAGGTTTTGAGTGTCTTTTGGAGCTATCTATCAATCTGAACTTGGGCTTTTTAGCATTGATCTCAGTCCCTTCTTGTGAGACGGAAATCAGACCTTATAGAACAGAACTCGGCCCCTGTACTCGGCCTCCTCTTGTGGACAGATTTCGGCCTACACTTGTGAACAGAACTCGGCCTTCTGTGGAGCAGACCTTGGCCTTCCGAGGACAAACCTTGGCCCCTGCAACTCGGCCTAGCTTACCTCAGACTCAGCCCTGTCATGAGGAGCAGAACTCACCCCCCATGTACAATTCGTATCTGTAGTAAGGGACAGAGCTTGGCCCCCTAAGGACAGAACTCAGGCCTGTTTTGAGAACGAAACTCAGACTTGTATTGGGACAGAACTCAGACTTATTGGGCATTGATTTCAACCTCCCATTGACATAGAATTTGGCCTCGTGGGTAACTATTATTGGTGTTTGATCTAAGCAGCTTTTGAAGCAGATTTGAGACCACGTTTGAAGCAGTTTTTGGAACAGCCCTTGGAGATATTTTGAAGCAGACTCTTGAAGTTTTTGGAGCAGCCATTGGAGACATTTTGAAGCATCCTCTTGAAGTCTTTGGAGCAGCCTCTGAAGAGATTTTGAAACAGCCTCTTGAAGCCATCTTGGAGCAGTCCTTGGAGACACCTTGAAGCAGCACATTATAACCATCCTGGTAGAGTTTTAATCAGTATTTTGAAGTATTTGTAAAGTTTGGAGCCTAAGAGAATTGGTGTCCTCATATAGACCAGGTTGGTGACTGGATTGGCATAAGAGGATTGGTGTCCTCATTCAAGGTTGGTGCCTTGTAGAATTGAAGTGTTTGTAAAAGTTGGAGCCAGAATTTGTTAAAGAGGATTGGTGTACTCATCATTGTTACTTGAACAATAATTATTTAAGTTATTTTTTATATTATTTCTTGTGTTCTGACATAACGTGTGCTTCTAAATAAGAAAAATCTTAACTGGCAAATAAACAATTGAAAGAAATATTGATTCACCCCCTTCTCTGTATTTCCAGCATCCTGGTCCTCCATGTTCATAAGGTAATTCTAGTTTTGGAAGAAGCTCCATTACGACTGTTTTAACTACATGTAATTTTCCTATATCATTAATACAGAATCTCAGCTAATCCATTTCAAATAATAATAATAAAGGGATGAAGCTACAATATCAAATGAAAATAGTGTTATGATAATGAACATGAACATAGCTTCTTAGAGGATGCCCTTCAAGTGGTTTGATACTTCAACAAAGCACATTGTCATTTTATCCTAAGATGCATGCTTGTGGCGGGTACAATTAGTGTAATATAGAAACTTGAACTGAGGAAATCATTTTATTACTGTAATATTCCAAAATTAGCATACAGCTAATTGGAATATTGATTTTTGTTTTTATCACCTACCAGTTGAATAAATGGTTGAGGCCCATGCATATTAAAAACATGAATAAAATCCCTCATAATATGAAAAGGGATCATCATAGGAGTTGGATTTCACACCCTCATGTGTGAACAGGGACATTTGCATGTGGACAAGGTAAAGTTTGACCAAGTCAACAGCGTTAGGATAAAAGGTGGAGATCATCTTGTGAGACAGCACAGAGATAATGGGAGGAAGATTCCTTGGTGGAGGAAACCCTAATGAGTGGGACCCAAGGTGAGAGGGCTTCCATTTGTATAAAAGGAGGGCAAGGCAGCCATAGCAAGGGATATATGTTATTGATTATTGATTTTATGGTCTGTATGACTTTGTGCTTTCTCCAACTGTTTAGTTGAGATTGTTGTGCTGCTTAGCACAAGGCATTCATGTTTAGGAATTCCTTCTCTTTTCTTGAGAGGCCTCTTGAAGGAGCTTGTACTTCATTTCTCCACATCCAGGCTTCAGGCCAAGCCACCTCCTTCAGCGACAGCGTTATTTCTGCGGCAGTATAACGTTATGTTGCAGGGTGTTGTAGTGGAGGGTTCACAACACCACTTCCGGAGTTTATCTTTCAGAGGAAGAAGCTTTCTTTCCTTTGGGAGATCAATGAGGAAGCCTCTTGAGCTGATTTCAGATCTTGGCACTTGGCCAACATAGTTTCTATCTCCTACAGTGCAGTCCCTCTCCTTGACTGCGTTATTTTCAGTGTGTATCTACAATGAGGGTTTGTAGTGATTGTTGGAGGGTGAGATCTTCAATGTTTGGATCAGCCTTTCACTTGGAAGATCCATTGGAGGAGGTTCATTTATCTCATGTTTCATCTTCAGCCATCTCCATCCAGTTCTTGAGTTGCAGCTGCTATTCAATCCTAGGACTGCAACTTCGGCATTTTTGTATGCAGTGTTAAACCCCTTTGTTTTGAGCTAGTTTCCTAAGGAAAGGGTCAATCCTTCTTTCGGAAAGCTACCTAAGGGGATTCTCATCTATTTCTTGTATCATTTAGCTATATGCATGTAAAGCTGCAGTAAGACTGCATTATTTCATAGTTGGATGTATAGATCTACTCTTTTGTACTTATGCTTTCAAGAAACTCTTGCCGGGTTATCTCAATAATGTATTGAAGAGGCTAGATCTCTGTTTTCTCAGCATATTGCTTAATAAAACTCTAGATCTATGGTTTTCTATCATAATGTTGCAGAAACCCTCAGTAAATCACGCAGTCATGTGCTTCAGAAATTCTGCATGGTGTAAGTCATGGGGTTTGGGTGTTTTTAAGCCATTTTGAGGCCGGGAAATCTGTTTAACTTAGCAAAAGGGATTTGTTTCTGATCCCCTTTTGTATGATGTTATGTATATTTTATTAATTATTAGTTAAATATAGTTATCTTAGGTTTATTAATGTGGAAGGGCATGATCAACGATCATGCCTCTTCGCCAAGGAACACCATAAGGCTATATTTAAAACCTTGGTGATCCCCACTTGTAATCATCTCATCTTTTATCAATAATAATATATATTTATTCAAGTTTACCAGAGTTTTTACACTCCATTGGTATCGAAGCAGTCGCTCTTCAGGATCTGTGTGATCACCCGGAATTAAGGAATTACAAGGAAATTCCAAAATTGCAGATTTTTTTTTAAATCGAGTGCTTGTGGGTAGCATTTGTTTAAAAAAAAAAAATTATAGATTTTTCCTCCCCCGAATTTTTTTTTCCCTCTTCCCCCTCACATAGCACTCCCCTCCATTACATTACACTCCATTTCCCTCGCTACCCATCCCCCTTACACTCTCCACCCGGCATTCTCCCTCTACGCAAACCCACACCCCCCCTCACCCGCTCCAACTCCCTCCCAAACCCTCGGCCCCTCGGCCTCACTCACCTGCCCTGCACCCCGTCTCTCACTGCACTCCCCACGACCATCTCCCCATCCGCCCCCTCACATTCCCCTCCCCACAGCGCTGCTCTCCCCAGTCCTCCGCCCCTCTTCCCCGCTCACACAACTCCGCTCCCCTCACCTACCCACCCTACCCCCTCACCACTACCCACCTGTCTCTCCTATCCCTACACCCGTACCCCCTATCCCCACCCCCCTTAACTCTTCCCTACCACAGCCCTTGGTCATCGCTCACCTCTCCCTACCCCGCTCAGACACCCTCTTCCTCGCGTCCCTACCCACCTGCTCCTGCTGCCCTGTCTGCCTCATGCCCACCTTCCCGCCGTCCTGCTGCCGCCTTCCCCACCACTCATCTCCCATCGTCTTCCTTCCGCACACTCCCACCGTCTTCCTCCCGCCCTTCCACGGCCTGCACACTCGGTCGCCCTCCCTCTCGGCTTTTGGCCTCCCTCCCTCCAACGCAGCCTGCGTTCTTTCTTTCTTTTTCTTATCCTCATGTTTTCTGTTTTTAAATTTTAAAAACTCCCTGCTGTATATTTAAAAAAAAAAATCGTGCCCCTACACGAAGAGACATGATCAGTTTGAGGGAATGAAAAAATAAAAGTCCTTGGTAATATCTTTGGAGGGAACGAAATTTTTGTGGTTGTTTTGGAATTATATAATAAATATATATTATATAATTTTCAATTCATAATTATATATATAATAATTATATAATTTATTTATATATTATATAATTTTTAATTAATAATTATATATATATATATATATATATATATATATATATATAATTTAATTAAAATAAAAAATAAAAAATAAAAAATAAAAAAAATATATATATATATATATCAAAAATCAAAAAACTGGCAGAAAAATATTCACCACCGCATACGCGTTCAATGTCTTCATCAATGTCGATGGTCGATTTCCAAAAAAAATTGTTGGATCTTGAGAAAGAAATCAATGATAATTTTGATGACTTTGGAAAAAGATTAGTCAGTCTCGAAGGTACAGTTGCAGGAAACTCCAACGATATCAAAAAGGTTCAAGATATGACGAATCGATTAGAAAGACATATGTGGCCAAATCATAACTAGGCCACAGAAAATCTTAGAGAAGCAATGAAAAAGATGACAGAACTCATCGATAAGACAAATGATAAGATAGATAAGATAAGTCAGACACAACGACCCATATCCCCTAATATGGAACCACAGAAAATCTTAGAGAAGCAATGAAAAAGATGACAGAACTCATCGATAAGACAAATGATAAGATAGATAAGATAAGTCAGACACAACGACCCATATACCCTAATATGGATCAAAATCAACAGAACAATTCCGCAGATTCAGGGAACTCAGAAAAGCATCAGGAAAAAACCGATTCCCCAAATCATCACGAAGATAGTAATGCAGATTCTCAAAATAAGCAGCTCTGGAATGCATTTGCTAATCAATACCCATTTCTCGTCCCACCGTTAGCATATCATCGAAGAGAAAAAATCGAGCTACCTAAGTTTGACGGTAACGAAAAAAATAGCGTTGCATGGCTTAATAAAGCCGAAGAATATTTTGAGATTTATGACATTGATAGTGATGACAAAAAAATTAAGCACACTTCCATGAAAATGGAAGGAGAAGCATATAATTGGTATATGTGATGGAAAAAGACGACACTTGCTATCAGTTGGAGGGAATTTAAGGATGCATTCTTTAAAAGATTCCAAGGTATAAATCAGGAAATGTTTTTTTCAACATTCATCAAATTACGTCAAAAAGGAGATGTGGATGAGTACACTCGAGAATGGGAGACCTTAGCGACACGAGTACCTGGATTGTCAGAATCTCGTTTAATCCAGTCTTTCATCTCAAGACTTAAAGCACATATACAAGACGAGCTCGAACTTCACGACATTACATCAATAGAACTAGCAAGGCAAAAAGCAAAAGCTGCTGAAAAGAAATTTGAAAGGTTATCGTGGTCAAAATCAAAAAGACTATATTCGAGACAAAGATTTCCTCAATCTGAAAATATAGATAACATAAAATATGTCCCACCCCATCTTCGTGAAGAAGAAAAATCTAACATGGAAATACAAAGGATGAGAGAGGGCAAGTGCAAACGTTGCGGTGAAAAGTAGGACTCTACGCATAGGTGCGCAAAAAGAAACGAGACAAAGAATCTATATAACTGTGAAGCAAGTAATGACTCTAACAATGATGAATCAGATGCAGCCACTCCAAAACTAGATGACGGAAGCATTACACAAATGTCCTTATCAGCTATGTCAGGGGTATCACAACCTCACACACTAAAACTAAAAGGACATATTAAGAAGAACAACGTAATGGTTCTCCTTGACACTGGCAGTACCCACAATTTTTTATATTCGACCATGGCCAAAAGACTCAACATCTTTACATTTCCCATGCCCAATATGAAGGTAATGGTGGCCGATGGTAAGTAAATTGAGAAGGTAGGGAAATGCCACAAGGTCAAATTGCAGATTCAAAATTTTAATTTAGAATCTCCATTCTACACCGTGCCATTACAAGGAGTAGATGTGGTCTTAGGAATTCAATGGCTACAAACTTTAGGTACTTATTCTGCCAACCATCAGAAGCAGTTTATAAGCTTTAAATGGAAAGGGCAGAAGCACAAGTTGTATGGATTCTAAGCCCCAGGAAATCACATCGGATCGTCCTCTCAGATGACGAAGATGATTCAAAAAGGAGCGCCACCCTCTATAGTACAATGTCATCAGTTAGAAATGTTATCTACAAAAAGGAACCACTAAGAGTCACCAGAAGAACAAGGAATAGTTCAGAAACACGAAAAAGTCTTGCAAGACCTGCCAATAAAAATACCTCCTAATAGGGAACACGAACATCCAATAGAAGTCAAGAAAGGACCCGACCCTGTCAATATCAAATCTTGTCGCTATCCACATCACCAACAGATTGAGCTCGAGAAGATGCTCCACGATCTTTTAAAAATGTGGGAAGCAAGAGCCCGCCTCTCGAGAAACCTAGGCATTCGTCAACGATGTCCTTCATTACGTATGCTTTGAGGACAAAGCATCTTTAAGAGAGGGGCAATGTTATGTATATTTTATTAATTATTAGTTAAATATAGTTATCATGCCTCTTCGCCAAGGGACACCATAAAGTTGTATTTAAAGCCTTGGTGATCCCCACTTGTAATCATCTCATCTTTTATCAATAATAATATATACTTATTCAAGTTTACCAGAGTTTTTACACTCCATATGTGAGGGCCATAATACATATTCTAAGGGATCTAAGTGTTATTTCCCACTGTTATAGCGTAATTTTCTGGAAATAACGTTTTTATGGTTAATATTGCTGAATTTTCCCTTTTGGGATATTACATTTACTATACATCTTGTCAGTATCATGCATTTGATTAAAAATCAATTTCAACATGATCATTTGCATCTGGCCAAGCTCAGTGCTCAAACATAGTTCCATACTTACTATGCACCCACGTTCTCACCTTCACTTCAGAGGTGTGCACTGTCTACTATGGACAACAGTCCAAGAACAGACGTTAGAACCCCCAATCAAATCTCGGTAGAGACAGTACTCCTATCGATATAGAAGCATGAAAAGCAGTTATTTGTCTTATTAATTCCAACATAGGGAAAGGAACACTTATCCAAATATGTAATGAATTTGAAATCTTCCTGGAACAGAAACTGGAACCACGAGAAGACTAGATTATTCTCAGCCGTATTCTTGTTTATATGCCTGTTGGGATAAGTCCAGTGGCCACCCAAAGCTCACGAATCATTCTTTTAAGATTCAATTCAATTACTCATGTTTCAGTACTGCAGCAATGAGTTCAACCCCACAACAGAAAGAAGACATGACTGTAGAAATGAGAGACTACCAAGATGATGCAAGCAATAACACCAACGAAAACATAACAGCTAAAAAAAAGTCCTAGTTTTGCTGGTCATAATAGACACTGACAACAAGTCAATAGATATGGTAAGAATGTGCTTAGGCAACAGGAGGCCTTAGCGCATGATCCTGAGATGTATCAACTGCAGCTGGTGGCATCCATTGCCACATTGCCATTCCAGGAAAACCTGGAATAGGTAGGGTCTTGTTATTTGCTGCTTGACTTTGAGCTGAGAATGCATGAGCTACAGCCATATGCGGCATGAACCCTGGAGGTGAAGTCATCATAACTTTCATTTGTTGATCCAATCTTTCCTTCTCTGCTTTCAACCTTGTCTTTTCATCACGAAGCTCATTTTTCTCTGTCTGCAAATAGAAATTGTAGTCCAAACACGCTAAATATAAATGAAAGAAATTAAAGTTAAACTACATGGATCCCAACAGATATGAAGAGTCCTGGTTTATGATAAATATATGCTATCAACCGTCGCAGGTACAAGCATACAGCCATGAAATCGATGCAGAGGGAAATGATTTTGCTATTAAGTTAGAAAAAAGTGTAAGAGTAAAGTGCAATATCAGTTAAAATATCTTGCCTTCAATTCTTTGATGGATTGCCGAAGTTGTTCAATTGAGCCTTTCAGCTTGCCTTCCTTTTCCCGTAGTTGATTCACAAGAGAAAGAGCATCACTTAATATTGCAGATTTATCCATTTTTGGAGGCCGCCCAGGTTCCAACAAGATGCTTAGCTCCATGAACCTGCAGTAACAGATAGCTAGTCAACCCAGAACAAGTTCACTCGTAAATGATTTCGAAGGAAAATATTTGTCTGCAAGTGCATTACAAACTCCAGCACATTATATGCAAAAATAATAAACTTGTTCATGAATCACAGGAACTTGCAAAACAATGCTTATAGAGAAAAGAATACCTGTCATTTAGTCTGTCCCTTCGCATCTTTTCTCGGCAAGCTTTTAAGCCATGTTTATTACATGACTCTTCTCGTGGCCTGCCAACAGAAAAATGTTAAACTAGTTTTCCATTTAACAATTAAGAAACAGGGGGACCCAACTACCTGAGAGAATAATTTAGGCAAACATTTAATACTATAAATAACTTTCCAAGCAAGTCTCAGAGATACATGATCTACCACACCATAGAGTGACGACAGAGATTGTCACAAAAGTCCAAAAAGCAGAACAGATTCTACCAGCTGACCATACATCATAGGCTGAGAGGAGGCATCACCCAGTGAGCAAACATGTCTGATAACACCAGCATCACAGATGGAGTCCATCTATGCAATATGTTGTACCGCACTAACCAGCATTATCCATACCAAACCCACTTAAATTCTGCACAGGTTGTCGGACTTTGCAATGATACTTATCCTCCCCACATCTGAACATTTAATTCTACCATATTTAATTTTTCAAGCATCTAATGCCAATAAAAGGTTATTCCGGGTAAATGAGTACTGCAATTCTTTCTAGAGTAGAGTTTCATGCCAAAAAAAAGGTGTTCCTAAATCAAAACATCTAGTAGACAGGAATTTGTAAAAGCTTGAATCTGACGAATTAAGCATTCTAACAAAGCCTTATGCCTAGAGATTAAAAATTCCACTCAATGCTGATGACCTTTTTACATATCATTGCACAGTAAGAATTAAATGCAGATAGTCAAAGAAGAGACCCTCTATGAAACATACTTCAGGAAATGGATGCGTATGCACATTCTGATTTCTCTCCTGAACTTTCGGGCCAAAATCATAATTAACATATATCCACTACTTCAAGCTATATTACTACAAACCTTTTCAACAAAATACTATCTGGATGATTAAAACAAATTATGTCTCAACACCACCAATTGAGAAATCATTTACACAGCAAAAAGAGAAGCTTTAGCCCTAAATATTGTCACTAAAACAATTTTTTATTACCTAATAAAATGATAGAATTACAAGACTATTTTCAAAAAAATTTCACTGATCAACTGCCTAGGAGTAGACTATTAGATTTTTGGGTTACTTTGAAAGTATTTACACCACGTTTGTGGGTGTTTTCATGAGATATCAAGCACGTGGTGTATGTTCAGCGCCTAGATGGTCCCAAATGGATTGTAGCATGAAAGATGGTCCATGATTGATATGCACAGTTAAGATAGCTTGCTCAATGGGTGGTTGACTTCAATTGATTGCAGGTTCAGTGTTCTTCCTTGGGAGTTGGAGATCTCTTGGTAGTGTGTGTTACCGCTCAAACTAGCAGGGGTACTAGGAGGGGATCCCATAGAGCAACTACTAGGTCAAATGGCAACAATGGAGCAATAGCCCACTGTCACCTCAGCTAAAGCTCCCTGCTGTTTACGGACTTTCACCAATGGGAGGAGACCAAGTATAAGAGGTATCACAAAGGTAGGTAGATCAATGAAGGGATGAGGAGTGATTCCTTAAGCCTATTCATAAGAGAGGCTCATATAATGAAATTCTACCCATATCCAGATATACTTCCAATTAGAAAAAGAAAAAAAAGATAAGAAGGAAGAGGTTTCGACTGGAAGACCTAGAGCCAATTATCGAGACTTTGGATTGTCCGAACACATACTCCGTGAGATGGCCCACGCATGTTTATTGCCCAGAGGTTGGATGAAAGCATCAGAGTACCTCTTCCTTATCCTTTTTTTTCTAATTGGAAGTATATCTGGACTTCTCCAGACAATAATCTTAATGTGGTCGATCGTTCTTCTTTTGCGATCAATTCTGCTACAGCACCTACCACTCTAGCCAATTGTCCACCCTCTCTAGTTTGCTTGCTATGAAAGCAAGATAGATGGCTCTCTTAGAAGGGCTATAGGGACATCTAGACCTCGATTTTGAGGAGTGCTACTTTAAAAGAGTTGCCCAAGATCAAGGAATCCTAAAGAAAAGAATTTCTAAGTGTCCTTTGTGAGATTGGAATTTCAAGTTTTGTGGGACCACAAAAAAGCCCAAGTGGACCCGAACAAGGCCAAGGGTTTAGTTTGCAGCAACAAATTGATGGTCTTGACCAAGTTGGGAGGAGAATAGGATCAAAGGAATTGAATTTATCAGATATCTTGGAATTTGAGTGCAATGATCCTAATGAAGCCACTAACCAAAGGATGCCTAGGGAGGAGGACGATCTTCAAACTAGGGCTTGGAATATCTCAAGATTCCACCGTGAGATCGACCTCAAATTTGGAGGACCTCTCAAGAAGACCCCAGCGCAGTAGTTGACCAATTTTCAAGGATTTTCAATGGCTAGAAATGATTTTAGGTGATGCCCTAGAAGGCCTACTACGTTAGGTCTTAGAAAATAAGGATGGAGGTGAAAAAGAGTTTTCTTGTTGCGATAACCCTTGAACTAGACTAGTGCCTATTCATTTTGTACCATTGGATGTGTTCTAGTCATTAAATTTTGTGGAGGCTAGAATACATGAGATCTCAAAACCTAAAAATCGTTTCTGGAAATTCCGCCTAGTAGTGTCTCAATTAGATTATTAACCGTTTTTTTTAATATTTCCCAAGTCTAAACTTAGGGAATATGGTTCATTAATCAGTATTAATTGAGATAAGGTGAGAATCATCTAGAAACTCACATGGATCAACAGGGAATTAATTTGGGCCATCAATTATGTTTTAATCTTGGTCGTTGCTACTCCAATAGAGGATTATAAGAAGAAGTCGATGGATACATGGAGAAGGAACCAGTGCAGATACTCAATTGCCCAGGCAATTCGGTTTTCTCAGTGGCAGTGATTCAGTAGAGAAGATAGAGCTAGAGGGTGAGTAGCGGGTGGTAGAGGAAGGTAGCAGCTTTCCGAGAGGAAATTTTCCAGCTCTAGAAAGAGGCAAAGTAAGGAAGGACGAAATCCGCACAGGGTCTGCGTAAGCACTACGCAGAGGGTGACAGAGGAGGCTCATTGCAAAGGCTAGGGTGGTAATTTCGGAGGCAGAAATTAGTTGTGGAGTGAGAGAAAATTCTTACAATAATTTTGCCAATATTTTCCTCAGATTAGATTGTCAGCTGAGCATCTAAATTATGGTACTCGGAATTGTTGCAAAAGAATAATAATAAAACCCTCATCTGTTGCACCGGTTTTCCTACATTAGGTTTTTCCAGGGACAATTGTCCAAAATAACTGTCAAAAATTCTTGTGTGCGCTAGAATTTCTCAGTGTTCAGTATTTTATTTTCCACAGTATTTTTATGGTGAAAATTGTAGTTGTGATTTATTCGTTGTTTGTCGTAGCAAATAAACCGCATAATTAAATTTACAGTTAGAAGAATAATTTCCAGTTGTTGCAACAGATAAACTTTTCACATGGTATCGAAGCACAGTTGATCAACTAGAGAACTCAGAAACGAAGGAAAGGAATTTCGTCGTTCAGCAAGGGCAGCGCGTCGAAATTCTCAAGGGCAACGCAGTCCTTTTTCCAGTAGGTCGAGTTGCTAGCGGAAGTTCGATTTTTTCTGAGGGGCAAAAAAAATTGATCTTTCCAGATAGAGTAATTCCAGAGGCAGAGGGAGCAACTCAGTTATTTCGTTGGGCAGATCTCTTGTTGGACGTAGAGGGTTTTTTCAGCAGTTACTAGAGCAAAGCCAGCATTAGGAGGAGGAAAAAGCACACTATAAATTCTTCAGCATGACCATGGACAAGATTATCATTCAGGAGGTTTCAGATTTATCTTCCAGGTTGGAGGATGAATTTGCTTGCTTGTCAGGTTCAGCTTCACAGGGTGTCTGGTATATAGATAGTGGAGCTTCAGCTCATATGATAGGGGCTAGAGAATATTTCTCTAGCTACAAGGAGGAGCAGATGGACTTCCAGATTACTATGGGAAACAGGACGAAATGTACTCCAATAGGAAGAGGTACCATAGATTTTCGGAGGGATTCAGGAGCAAGCATCAGTGCTACAGATGTATTGCATGTGCCAGGTTTAGGTATGAACCTGATTTTAGTATCCCAGTGACAGGATAAGGGGTATGATATTCACTTTTTAGGGAAGAAAGTGTATGTCAAACACCCAAACTAGAAGAAGGTAAGACAGATTGGAGTTCGAAGCAACAGATTGTACCAGTTGCAGCTCGACTCTCCAATGGCACTAATAGGCAGAGACAATAGCAGTGGGAAGGAGTTAAATGAGTTATGGCATAGGAGAATGGGACATCTACACCATGGAGCACTCAAGATGCTCTGAGAAACAATAACAAGGGTTCCAGAACATGGCACGGAACACAATGACATGTGCAGGGGATGTGTACTTGGGAAATATGCTAAACAAGTATTTCCAAGAAGTGACAGCGGAGCAGATGGCGTGTTAGGACTTATACATTCGGATATTTGTGGCCCCATGTCCACTAGAGCTCTCAGTGGTGTCGAATACTTTGTCACCTTTATTGATGACAATTCCAAGAAAACCTGGATTTACTTCTTGAAAACCAAAGATGAGGTCTTCGATCGTTTCAGAAATTTTAAGGCTCTCATGGAGAATGCGACAGGGAAGAAGATCAAGGTACTTCACTCAAATAATGGTGGAGAATATATTGATAAATACTTCATAGATTTTTGCACGAAGGAAGGCATCAGAAGACAATGGACAGCTCCATATAATCCACAGCAGAATGGGGTAGCGCAAAGGAAAAACAGAACCATAGTTGGGGCTGCAAAAGCTATGTTGTATGACTAGGATTTGCCTAGATTTTTATGGCAAGGCATGTAACATGGTAGTATATATCCAGAACAGGACTCCTCATAGAGCATTGAGAAAGAAAACGCCAGAAGGAATCTTCACATGGAAGAAGCCAGAAGTCAGTCACGTTAGGATATTTGGCAGCGTTACTTATTGCCATGTGCCAAATGAAAAACATACCAAATTGGATCAGACTGCAGAGAAGAGGTTTCTCGTCGAGTATAGCTAGACTTCAAAAGCATATAGGATCTACATTCCTAACAGTAGGAAGATTGTAGTGAGACGAGACGTGAAGTTCATGGAGGACAAAGCTTTTAGAAGATCTCGTGAGATGCCTGCAGGTGATCAGAATCAGTGAGCAGAAGCTCCTTTGGTCTAGCAGCAGGGGCAGCCAGTGGAACCTATTACCCACCACTTCGTGGGTGATATCCCTAGGAGAATTTTTTTCTCCATTATGGTCTTCTGCTGACAGCGCCTTGCAGCCCTCAACTAGCTCGTTGTGCCATTTCTCCGCCACATGAGCTAGCCATGTGGTCCCTCACCCATCTGTATTGATCGTATGTTTAAAGGTGGGCCTCCCAAACCTAAAGGTATGTCTTGTCATTTGGTAATTGAGTATTGGGTTTACTTATCATAAACACTTTTGGGCATGGACTAATGGGGGAATTCGGCAGAAAGAGTGGGCTTAGTTTGTGCTTTTGTCCCCTTGACCTCTTTGGGATGTTACCCTCGAATTTTAGTCCCATGGGATCTCCTTTACTGACTATTTGGTTTTAAGGTGGTACTACTTGGGAAGCCCTGACTTTGGTTGTGTGGTCCTGCACCCTTATCCACATATTCCACTCCCTTTCCACTCACTACAACCTCATTCATCATATCCCCTGCCTAGGTCCACATTCCCTCACTGGATCCACATAGGGTTAGCCTCCCCATTCCCTTGCCCCCACCTTAATTCAGGCTTGGAATGACACCTCGAAGTTTGAAGCAGCTAAAAAGAAAATTTAAAAGCATAAATGGCCACATTCAACAGGAAAATGTACCACAAGATGCAAAAGATGGTTGGGACAAACAGATTTAGCAAGTGGGCAAAATCCAATTCATGATCTCTACCCCATACCTATGGCCATCACCCTGCTTCCATAGGCCCTAGATGAGCCTCCTTTATCATTCAAGAACCCATGATTGTCCCAACCCCTGGAAGGAAATGAACCGCACCACCAAAAATGGGGTAATCATTGTTATATCTTACACATCATGCTCTTATCATTTAAGCCCCGAGCAATTAATAAAATAAAAATCATAAAAGGAAAAAGGAATATAAAGAAGGGTGGAAAAATCAAGGTTGGGGCACCTCATGTACCACGATTGCTCCCTCCTATACATTATATACCCAGGTGTGGGCTTCCCTTTTTTAGCTACCATTGTGCCTCGATACGTGGCCCACGATTGCCCCTCTCACACCCTATTCCATTCACCTCTTTATCACATGCCACTACCATTTGAGGGATGTACCTTGGACATACTATCCCCTCTAAAGGTAGAAACCACCTAATAAGGTACTTGGCTAACCCCCTTTGGAGTATAAAGACATTAGCACATGCCAAAGCCCACTATGGAAGGGCATGCCATTATGAAGTGTCCACTTGTTTTCCATGGTTTGTAAGCTCTTTTACTCGATTACTTTAATGACTTGTTGTGTTGGAAGGCTAGGGGACGGATTGGATCTTATGCAAGATTGCAGATGGTTCCATTATGGGTTTGGTCTCCTTATACAAAAACCTAACCCTCCAGAGGGCTACATTGGCACATGTAGGGTGTGTGTAGAGAGCCATGAACCTCCACAGCAGTAGACAACACTCCATGGATCCCCAGAGATGTTCAGAGATTGCTTGAGATCTACCTTTTGGACGAGGAAGATGCATCTCGTACACCATGCTCGACTGGCCCCACAGGTGCACCACACACAGGTGTCCCAGGACTTGTACGTTGACATGGCATCATTTATTCTATCATCTGAGCCCTTATAGATGGTCTACAGGCATCTTGACTCACTTGGAGACCCATGAGGTCATTAGTGTGCCCCCACCCCACTGGGAGCACCACAGGTTTATTGTTTAGAGAACAAGGGACCACCGCCTTCTCCATCACTTTTGAGGGTCTTATTCATCATTATGGCACTTATGGACCTCATCAAGCCTCTTAGAGGGCCCTACAACATGCATAGATTATCATTTGACCCCTTGAGAGGCTTATTATTCTATTTGTGAGCTAGTTTGGTGGGTTTGTCACCAAAAGTTAGTTAATTTGCACATTATTTTATTTTAGGGGCTAATGTAGGCTCGAATAGGTAATTCGAAATCCTAATGAGTGTATAAATAGAAGTTAGATGAATTCATTTTGTATCATCACTTGACTTGGTTCATTCTCTCTCTTGAGAACTTCACATTTTTCCTTGGAGGATATTTTTGGATCATGGATGAATTTTGATGTGTGGATTCGATCTTCTTATCTTGGAGATTCTTATATTGCAAATGTATTGGTGGTTGGATATATTATCTTACATGTAAATACACTTTTTTATGTTATTTTCTTTTAATTTGTTGCATGCATTGATCATGAGATTTTCACTATTTTAGGGCTAATTGTTGCATGCATTTACAACATCAATGTGGAATTATGTTTCTATTTAGCTTGTCTCTATGTATGTGAAGCGAACAAAGTTCCTTCTCAAGCTTAAATACTCCAGAACACTTGGAATAAAAATATATCCATGAGGATACAAATATTATATTAGATAGATGATTGAATGTTACAAGTGAAGCCTGCTTCTACACCTACGCAGGTGCCTCTTCACGAAAGGTCATGTCTTATCAGACATGGCCTTTCAACCTAATTACTAATTAACTAATTAATCACTATTTACATTATTTTATTCATGACATTGCCTTCCCCTCAAAAATCTTTGTCCTCAAAGCTTGTCAATGAAAGGCCTCAATTTCTTTTCCTACTACGAACATCTTCTTGTCTCGAGGCAATCTTCCTTGTCGATACAAGTTGATAAGATCCTCTAAGTGACAAACAAAACTGTCGCACTGAGAATGGATCGGACCATCCTATATCAATCTTCTGTGGAATCTTACGATGACTGGCAACTTGTGATGATTCGTTAGTATTCTTCAGAATATCAGCTTGTTTTTGTTCTGAATACATAGCTTGGTTGAGTTGTCTGCTCCCGCGATTTGGATGTCGATAGGGAACTTTGTTGATTTGACTTTGATTTTCTTTTGGCGAGGATGTTATTGAGTAGGTTACAGAACCTTCACTTAGAATGTTCCTTGTTCATCTGGCATCTAAGTTTGTTTCTTCTGCAACTTGCTTGTCGTCTTCTTCAGTGAAGACATTTATTGGATCAATGTTCGTTTTTGCGACAAGTTGTTGCACCTTGTTTTCCAATGACTTCTTATCCTTCTTCAGTTTCTTAATTTGCGTTAGCAATTTTTCGTTGTGGTCCTTAAGGCAAGCAACTTTATCATTCTTGTTAGTGGTTATTTTGTCAACTTCTCTTTGCAAATATTGTATTGCTTTTTTACTTTATGGGAGAGCTACTCTTGTGATATCTAATATGTCTTCCGGTGTTAGTGAATTCGGCTTCACCGTGACATCTTGTAACGTTATGCTTTTCTTTTTGTAAGAAAATGTCAAAAACTTCTTTTTCGTATTAAGGATGAATGACCCTAGTGATTCCATCCAGAGCGACCCCAAAATTAAATAACTATCGTTACAAAATAAGGTTTTAATGGTAAATTGCGAGACAGAGGAATACTCCCCAATACTTAGGTGTAAATTCCCTATGTCGTATTGTTTTTCATTTTCATGAAATGAATTTGTTTCAGTTATATTTGATTCGGGGATCACTAATTGGTTAGCACATTTAGTACTAACATAATTATTTTCTTGATTAAGATCGATAGATATGAGAACTTCCTTTCCTGCAAGTGACCCTTTGATTTTAATTAGCGCACGGACGAACATACTATAATTTTCAGGAAATCTTCCCTCTTTCCTTTTTGAATTAGACTCCATTTGCGTTTATCAAGGTGAAATGACGGTTTTTTTTAATTAATTAAATAATTTTAATTAATTAAATTAATATATATATAAATATATTAATAATAATTTTTTTTCTATGTTTTGACTTTTTGAATTTTTTGTTTTTTTCAACGTTTCCTTCTTTTTTTTTAAACTTATATCTTCTTCTTTTTTTAATTTAAATGGCCAAAGGCCAAATGGCAAGCTGGATAAACTCCAAATTCTGGTAGCGAAACGCTTCGACGGCAACAATGTTGACAAATTTGATGTCAATGACTTGGATCGGAGAGCGTGGCTCTGTGCAACAGTGAGCAGCCAGAAGATCGAACTCCTCTGATACCAAATGAAGCGAACAAAGTTCCTTCTCAAGCTTAAATATTCCAGAACATTTGGAATACAAAGATATCCATGAGGATACAAATATTATATTAGATAGATGATGAATGAGATAGATGATTGAATGTTACAAGTGAGGCCTGCTTATATACCTACGCAGGTGCCTCTTCACGAAAGGTCGTGTCTTATCAGACATGGCCTTTCAACCTAATTACTAATTAACTAATTAAACACTATTTACATTATTTTATTCATGACAGTATGGGCCATGTTTGATGAACGAATTGCCCTAGAGATCAAATTTATCTCGATAATCCTTCTCCATTTGCAACGAAGTATAAAAGCTTTTAAGGTCACTTTTCTTCTCTTGCCCTTAACATTGGACAAAGTTAACTATGAGAGCCTCCTTGAACAAGAAACGAAATCCATCTTCATAGTTCTGCATGACTCCATATCCCCAAGGGGAATTAGGCACTGATCCATCAAAAGGTGGTCACTTTAAACCATATTCTTCACCTTTTCCTCATTCTTCTAGGTCTAGCCATGTTGGGCCACCTAGGTCATCAATTTCCCAACAAAGTAACCCTAGAAAAAGTTCGAACTCCTAGCCCTTATTGCATTGGTGTGTCCTCAAGGTCTCCTTCGAATTTGAAGAGATTCCGACAATGGGATTGCGATATATCCCGAGCCCTAGGCCTGAGATCAAACTTTGCCCTGGTGTTCCCAAGGCCAGCATAGGATCAATTTGACATCTTTAAGTGAGAATTCTTGTTTTGATCCTTTTACTTGCCTTGTTTAGGTTAAGATTATCATTGGTTGTTAAACACCCTTCCCCATAACCTAGGTTGGGTCCACTTGGCCCCGTGTGGTCCCATTCCTTATCAAAGATAAGGAAAACTCGAGAATCCAAATTCTATAAGGATTTTGCGGATTGGGAAACTCCTTTTCAAGTCATATTCCTTTGACCTAACCTTCAAATCCTCACCTCCTTTTCCTAGAAAATCTTGTACCTTGCTTAAAGAGCAAGCAAGCTCCATTCCTAATCCTATTCTAGGGGAAGGGTCTTTGAAGGTCACTTCACATCTATTTGTTGATCCATCCTTTATAAGTGACTTCCCATAGAATGTCTCCTCCCATCAGTGAATGTCTGTAAAGAGCAGGGAGTCTTAGCTATGGTGACAATGGGCTAAGCCTCCATCATTGCCCTTGACCTAGCAGTTGCCCTCTTAGGAGTCTCATTTAGATTCCTTGGTGGTTTGAGTAGTAATAAGACCGGCAGGAGGAAAATCACAGGGATCGAGTACAGTGACTAGTACCAGTATTTCCTCAGGGGTAGGAGATCCAGGGAATTCTCAACAGACGGAGAAGCAGGGGCAGGATGCGAAGCTAGTTGAACCTCCCACCACTAGTGGTCAAGCCAGTAGAGAATTTCGTCAGACATTGAGACATGCAAAGGAGTTTATTGGAACTCCTAGGATGAACAAAAGATAGTGCAGACAACCTGACAGTTACCAAGCATTGGTGGCCCAGGTTGCAGAACCTTGCAGTTTTCAGGAAGCCACATAGCATCAGGTGTGGGTAGATGCCATGGTAGAAGAATACAACTCTATCATGACGAATGATGTTTGGGAGGTGGTGCCAAGACCTGAAGACAGGTTAGTTGTAGGTTCTAGATGGATCTACAAGATCAAGTATGTTGCGAATGGCAGTGTGGAGAAGAATAAGGCTAGGTTCGGGGCAAAGGGGTATGCATAGAAAGAAGGGATAGATTATGACGAGACCATCGCCCCTGTTTCCACATAGACCTCTATCCGATCAGTTATATCCCTAGCAGCTCAAGTGGGATGGCAGATTCACCAGATGTACGTCAAGACAACGTTCTTGGACGAGGTTAAGAAGAACTGTACATAGAACAACTAGAGGGCTTCGAGACTAATGAGAGGTGCACTGATGTGTGCATACTGAAGAAATCTCTATACGGACTCAAGCTGGCTCCCAGGGCATGGTATGGTCGGATTGACAGTTAATTGTAGCAGATGGGATTTGTCAAGATTGACGAAGATCCCAACCTTTACTATTTGATGGTAGAAGGTGAGCCACTCATCCTAGTTTTGTATGTGGATAATCTATTTTTGACAGGATCATTAGGGCTCATAGAGAATTGCAAAAGGAACCTGGCAGAGTTTGACATGAAGGATTTGGGGTTGATGCACTATTTCCTAGGATTGGAAGTGTGGCAGAAGGATTGGGAGATCTTCCTTGGGCAAGGGAGATATGCTACAGATATTCTGAAGAGGTACAAAATGCAAGATTGTAGACCCACATCAACCCCCATGATCACCAACTGGAAGAAGATAGATGCATCAAATGACAAGGATGTCGACCCTACCTTGAATAGAAAACTTATTGTCTCATGTATCTGGTCAACACTAGGCTAGATATTTGCCTCGCCGTCAATACCCTAAGTCAGTTCATGGTAGAGCCGAAGAGGGTACATTGGGCAGTAATGAGGCATATCCCGCGGTATGTGCGCAGCACAGTCGAGTATAGGTTGAGATATACTCGAGGGGATGACATCCGACTTTGTGGGTTCACAGATGTAGATTGGGCAGGCAGTTCAGTAGACAGGAAAAATACTGCTTCAATGTTGGATCAGGGATGGTTTTTTGGTGTAGCAAGAAGCAAAAGCCAGTAGCACTAAGCTCTGTAGAAGCAAAGTATATGGCAGCTAGCACAGCTACATGTGAAGCTATATGGCTTCGAAAGCTGCTAGTAAGCTTGTTCAGGCAAAGCATGGAGGCGACTAGTGTCTACAGTGATAATCAAAGTTGCATAAAGCTCTTTGAGAATCCAGTGTTTCGTGGCAGGTCGAAGCACATAGATATTCGATGTCATTTCATCAAACATTGTGTGCAACGTGGAGCAGTCCAGCTACAGTATGTTCCCACTGAAGAGCAGGTTGCAGATATACTCACGAAAGCTCTAGGGAGAGCTAAGTTCATCTATTTTAGAGAACGGATGGGTATGGTAGAGAACCCGTTTCAGTAGCACGAACAGATTACTTTGGATGATTCTTAGTTGCAGCAGTAGCAGATGAGAGGGAGTTACAGTGCAGATGCAGTGTTGTCAGTAGTACAGCAGGGTCAGCAGTAGCACAGATGCAGCATACATCAGAGTTGCGGAGTAGTTGGTGGGCAGCAGTGGCCAAACATCAGCAGCGTAATAGGAGATGATGTAGAGACGGAGTGTTGTGGCAAGATGGGTAGCACTAGAACACATTCCTTGCTAAGAGGGAGTGTTAGTTTTTGTAGCATCGGATGCGTTCTAGCCATGAAATTTTGCGAAGAGGCTAGAATACATGAGATCTCCAAAACCCAAAAATCGTTTCTAGAAATTCCGCCTAGAAGTGTCTCAATTAGATTATTAACGATATTTTTAAATATTTCCTAAGTTTAAACTTAGGGAATATGGTTAATTAATCAGTATTAATTGAGATAAGGTGAGAATCATCTAGAAACTCACACAAATCGGCAGGGAATTAATCTAGGCCATCGATTATGTTTTAATCTTGGTCGTTGGTGCTCCAACAGAGGATTATAAGAAGTTGATGGGTAGATGGAGAAGCAACTAGTGCAGATACTCAGTTGCAGGGATTCGGCAGAGAATATAGAGCCAGAGGGTGAGTAAGAGGTGGTAGAGGAGGGTAGCATCATTCCAGGAGGAAGTTTTCTAGTTCTAGGAAGAGGCAAAGGAAGGAAGGTCGAAATCCCCACAAGGTCTGTGTAAGCACTGCGTAGAGGGTGACGCAAGAGGCTCAGTGCAGAGGCTAGGGAGGTAATTTCGAAGGTAGAAATTAGTTGTGGAGTGAGAGAAAATTCTCACAATAATTTTGTCAGTATAATATTTTCCTCGAACTAAATTTCCAGTTGAGCATCTAAATTATTGTACTCAGAATTGTCTAATTAGGCCTAATTAAGCCCCAAATAATAAAATAATGTACAATAATGACATGACTTGGTGACAAGCCCACCAAGATAGCTCCATACCAAGGTTACTTGGGAGCGGGAGCGAAAACAGGGAGTGGGAGTGGGAGCGAGAGCGCCATTTTCAAAAGCTCTCGGTCCGAGAGCGTTTCGGGGAGCGTTTTTTATAATACATATATTTTTTATATTTTTTGTATTTTGATGCATATATGTCAACAAAAACATGTAGAATGATGAATTAGACATAAAAAACATAAAAACATAGATTGAACCAGAGGTATCTTTATCATTACCTCTAGATTCGTATAGGGATCTTTGTCATTAATATCCACCTCTAAGCATGCGCTTCGAGAGCGGGTTCGATAGGGGGGAGGAGCTCCCCCGCAACCTTGCTCCATACTACAAAGATAAGCTTCTCAAAAGGGCAAAATATACAATGAGTCATTGAGCCATTGAAGAGGCCTAGTGGATTCCAAAGTGTGCCAATGTGACAGAATAGGCTCCAAACATAGCGATCAAGGGGGTGGCCCCATGATATCCAAGCAAATCCAATGTGGTGTCCCCAAGTGGGTGCAGGGGCACAATGACATCCTCATGGGTCTCCAAGTGGATCGATAATGCATGTATACAATCTATAAGGGCTAGAATGATGACATAAGCCCTCCCTCTGTCTCCCATCGCAAGACGCATCCTCATCCAGGCCTTGAAACATTTGCCAAGTTTATGGTGCAAGTGTGAAGTTGGCTCGGCATGGTGGTCCAGGTGCATCATCCAAATCTAAACGGTGGAACACAAGCAATCAATGAATGGCATTGAGGGATCCATGAAGTGACAATATGCTCTCTACTATGGTGGAGGCCCATGGCTCTCAACACCCACCCTACAAGTGCCAATATGACCCTTTAGAGGACTTGGACCCCGTATAGGGAGACTAACCCCCAAATGGGGACCCACCTGCAATCATGTATAATATCCAATGTGTCCCCTCGCCTTCCAGTACAACAAATCATTAGAGTAATCGAGTAAAAGAGCTTACAAATCATGGAATCAAATGGACACTTCATAGCGGCATGCCCTTCCATAGTGGGCTTTAACATGTACAGGTGTCTCCAAGCTCAACAAGGAGGCTAACCAAGGACCCTATTAGGTGGTTTCTACCTCTAAAGGGGGTGACATGTACATGGTACATCCATCTACTAGTAAGTGGCATGTGATCTAATGGTGGAACAAAATGGGGCATCAGGGAAAGGCTCCAATCCGCATGCCATAGTAAAAGGGTAGCTATAATAAGGGAAGCCCACACATGGGTGTATGAATGTAGGAGGGAGAAATCGTTGTACATGAGTTACCCTAGCCTTTGTTTTTCCACCTTTATTCATATGCCTTTTGTCTTTTATTGATTTTCTTTTATAACTGCTCGGGGCTCAAGGGGATGAGATCATGATGTGCAAGATATAGCAATGGATACCCCTCTTGAGGTGGGGCAGTTCATCTCTCACCAGGGATCGGGGCAATCATGGGTTCCTTAATGATGAAAAGGGTCAATATGAGGAACCCTAAGAACCAGGGTGATGGCCATAATGATAGGGGTAGAGCTCATGTAGAGTTCATGTTTGGATTTTGCCCATGTGCTAAATGTGTATGTCTCGACCATCTTTTGATTCTTTATGGTACATTTCCTGTTGAGAGTGGCCAAATTATGCTTTTTCTTTTTGTTTTAGCTACATCAACCTCTGGGGTGTCATTCCAGGCCTGACCCAAGGTGTGGACAAGGGGAGGGGAAGGCTAACTCCTTGTGGACCCAATGGACAAATGTGGACCCGGATGGGAAAAGTGATGAATGGATTATAATAAGCGGAGGGGAGGTGGTTTATATGGTGTCGAGAAGTGGGACCATGCAACCAAGATCGGGTTTTCCCATGTAGTGCCATCCCTAAAGCTAGTAGCCAGTAAAAGAGATCCCACTGGACTAGGATACAAGGCTAGCCATCAAATTGGCCAAAGGAAACAAGAGTACAAACCAAACCCATTCTTTCCGCCGAATCCCCCCACTAATCCATGCCCAAAAGTGTCCATGATAAGTAAACAAAATTACTCAACTACATAATGAAAAGCCATACCTTTGGGGTCGGGAGGCCCACCGTCAAACATACGATCATAACAGATGGGTGAGGGACCACATGGTTGGCTCAGGCGGCGGAGATAGTGGCACATCAAGCTATCTGGTGGTTGCAAGGGGTTGTTGGTTGTCGGCTGAGGACCATCTAGGAGAAAACATTTCTCCTACGGATACCACCCACGGCTGGTGGGTAACATCTGGATCCAACTGGGACATGAGCTCTCAGTAGAGTGCATGAACGTACTCGAACGGGGAGGTCATGAGAACACCAGCAATATCTTGGGACCGCAGACCTATCACCTACAGATACCACAAACCGAGCACACAAGGCAGCATGTTTTTACGACGTCTTATGATCGCCCATGCTTACATTAGGCTGTAAAAATCAACAAGAAATAAATTTTTAATCCAAATGCAATTTTAATCTAAGTGTAGCTAATCTAGCATGATAATATCATATGATGTTAGTTATAATGCGAAAAATCAGCATGCAATGCATCCTACCCTAACATGCATATGGTATAAGGGTAATACTAAGTGTAATCATAAAGCCAGTGCAACCAACATATTATCAGATCAATATAAATATGTCTACCAATATGATTACACATGTAGCAAATCCCAAAGCGAACATGGACACAATCACATGGAGGATGATGTGGGTGGGAGGCAGGAAGATTTGATATCCTAGAAGAAGGAAAATAAGTGAATCTAGGAGTGTGGAGTTTTCCTTCTAAGCATAGGATCGAAGAATGAATGATCAAACTCAAGAACTCTCTATCATAACCATTTTTCATAATGTTGTACCTCATGGATGCCACAGGGTTATGATTGGAAGGAAAAGGGGATTCGGGACATGGAAGGGCACAACAGATTGGTTGCTCAATGGAGTAAGTGTATTCGCAATCATGAGGGTATGAGGGGGAAGGAGGGATACATCTAATGGATAGTTCTTCCTCAACATCATACTTAAGAGGGGAAAAGGGGTGAACATTAATGGTGATAATGTGAGAATGATCAAGGCAAGGGCTTGTGGATAATGTAGCTATACTATTGGGATCTTGGAGGTGGCATGGGAATGCAAGGTCTTAGTGAGTGTCATCATCGGTGTCATAAATAGGGCCTACTATTTCCAATAAACCTTCTTCATGCATGAGAAAACAATGACCCTCCCTTTCGATGGTGTGAGTAGGAATATCATTATGAGTAATATCCTAGAGAAAAGGAGAATCAATTTCAACCTCATTTTTTGTGTCAGTATCATAAATAAGGTCACTATCAAAATGATGGTTGCCCATGTCTCATTTTCTCACATTAATGCACAAGAAATAGGAAATATCATAGGGAGCTACAATACTCAAATCTCCAAATGCCCTTTCTTGAATGAAAGTCCCCACTTCATCGTGTTCATCCTCATGGACTTTAATAAGGCTTTCACTCATGCCATGCACATTCTCAATCCTTAAATTTGCATCTTGAAGGTCCTCATCATGATCTTCTTTGGATTGATTCCATTCGTCCATATATTCCTCACTTTCATGATGATCCTCCACACTTGAATTTTCTTCAAGTTCACCCTAATCACCATATTGATTACATTCTATGGGGCTTTGGGATTGGTTATAATATTTTTCATTAATAAGGACAGTCAAAAAATTAAAAGCACAGGTTTGTCTGGGAAATTCAAAGAGACGACTCGGATCCTTCTCATAGCCACATGTCATCATGTAAAGTTGATTGTGTGTTATTTTATGAAACCTAAGCATGTATTCTTTATCCATGTTCTGCAACAAATCTTCACAAAACTCAACATATTGGTCCACAAATTCTTGCAGTTTTTGAAGGTCTTGATCATTGAGTTTTGCAAATGAAGAGCCAAGGGTATTTTCTTCTTGACAATAGGCCATTTTTCATGATTTTGCATATTAGAATTTAAAATGGAGTCACCAAAGTGTGAATTAAAATGCCTTGATAGATGCTTGCTTCACCCTACAAGCATTAACTTTGAAGTTCTTCATTAACTTTGAAGTTCAAAGAAGAACTAGGGCTTCGTTCTCCCAATGGAGTCACCAAATGATATATCAACAATGTCGAAAGGGAAACAAGACACGTCTTGTGTCCCTGGCAACGGCGCCAAATGTTACCGCTAAAACTAGCAAGGGTCCTAGGAGGGAATCCTATAGAGCAACTACTAGGTCAAGTGGCAACAATGGAGCAATAAGCCACTGTCACTTCAGCTAAATCTCCTTGCTCTTTACAGACTTTCACTGATGGGAGGAACCTAGTATAAGAGGAATCACAAAGGTAGGTAGATCAATGATGGGATGAGTGTGAAAATTTCCAACTTGAAATTCTACCGCAGCAACTGATTTATTTCTCCTACTTATTTTCCATAATAAGTTATTTAAAAAACCCGTCAGATTTTATCAAAATAAATTCTACTGCAGTTATGACATAATTGCATAGAGAAAATAACAGCAAAATGCAAGCACAAGAATCAATCGCATCAACACAGTTGTTTTTGGACAATAGTCCCCAGAAAAACCCAATGCGGGAAAACCAGCACAGCAAATGAGAGTTTATTTTTTATTATTTAGCAACAATCTCTTTACAAGTAATGATTTGCAGAATCATGGAGAACCTTTTGTGAAAACACCTGAGATAATTTTCCTCCAATCACTTGAGAAATTCTGAAACCCAAGAGACCTTCCAGTCTCCACTGCGTCACCTCTGCGTAAGGTCTGTGTCCTTTGCTACGTTGCCTCTTTGCGTTGTCCCTCTACTCCACAACGTCCCTCCTCCTCTGTCTTTGACTAATGTTGATACCCTCCTCTTCCTTCACCCTGCAACTCTCCCTCTGAAATCGAATTCTTGCTTCTGAAGAATCGATTTCCCTCAGGTTACTGAGTATTTGCCTAGTTTATCTCCAAATGACCCTCAAGTCTTCATTTATACTTTTCCTGTTGAGATATCAACGGTTGCGATCAAATCTCTCATCAACGGCTAAGATTAAAACAAACTTGATCCTCGTCACTTAGACGCTTCTCACCCACATTTACATTAATTCCCTTTAATTATTTTAATTTCCTAAGTTTTAACTTAGGCTCCACTAAAAATAATTAATTATTTGAATAAAATGCACTCCGAGCGAAATTTCTCCAAACGATTTCTAGGTCTTGGAGCTCTCATGTTTTCTAGCCCCTTGCAAAATTTCGGATCTAGAGCACATTTGATGCTACCCAAAAAATCAACACTCCCTCTTAGCGAGGAATGTGCTCTAGCAATACTTCCCACAAGAAGCATCACCCTGATCCACGGCGTCAGTCCTCTGCGCTACTGATGCCCGGTCTGTTGCCCTTCATCTACTGCGATGATGTTGCCACTGTACTGCTGCCCATGACACCATTGTTGTCACTGTTACTTTCGTACTATAGCTCCCTCTTAAGTACTGCACTATCCGTCTCTGCTATTGAAACAGATTCTTAATCATGCCCAACTTCTCCCTGAAATAAACAAACTTTGTTCTTCCTAGAGACTTAGTGAGGATGTCTGCCACTTGTTCTCCTGAGTGTACTACAACTCTACTGCACCCCGTTAGACACAGTCTCTCATAAAATGACACATGATGTCAATGTGCTTCGACCAATCATGAAAAAACGGATTCTCAAAGAGTTTGATGCAGCTCTGATTATCACACAAAATGTTGGTTGCTTCCATTCTTCTCCTAAATAGATTCACAAGCGACTTGCTAAGACATATGGCTTCACACGATGTTGTGTTGACTGCCATATATTCTGCTTCAACTGAGCTCAGTGCTACGGACTTTTGTTTCCTACTGCACCAGGAGGTCATTCCTGATCCAATGTTGAAATAGTACCCAGTGGTACTTTTCTGATCTACAGAACTTCCAACCCAATCTGCGTCAGTGAACCCACTTAGTCTGATGACATTGCCTCAGGAGTACTTTAATCCATGCTCAATTGTTCCTCATATATATCTGAGAACATGCTTGGTTGTTGCCCAGTGCGCCCTCTTTGGTTCCACCATGAACTGACTGAGGGTATTGATTGCGTAACAAATGTTTGGCTTGCTGTTAACCAGATACATCAAGGACCCTATGAGTTGTCTGTACAAGGTGGGATCTACTTCTTTATCTTCAGACGCATCAATCTTCTTCCAGTTGGTAATCATTGGAGTAGCCATGGGTCTACAATTTGTCCAAGGAAGATTTCACCCTTTTTCTGCCAAACTTCCAACCTCATAAAATAATGCATCAGTCCCAAATCCTTCATGTCGAATTTTGTAGTTAGGTTCTCCTTGCAATCCTTGATGAGCCTAGATGAACCTGTCAGAAATAGGTCATCTACATATAACACCAGAATTAGAGGCTCATTCTCTATTGTCAGATAGTAGAGTTTAGGATATGCGTCGCCCTTGACGAATCCCATCTTCTGCAAGTAACCATCAATTCGACCATACCATGCTCTAGGTGCTTGTTTAAGCCCATATAAGGCTTTCTTTAGCCTACATAAATGATTTTTCTTCTAATGTGTCTCAAAGCCCTCTGGTTGTTCAATGTATACTTCTTCTAACACCCCATTCAAGAAGGCAGTCCTAACGTCAATCTAGTGAATCTCCCACCCCATCTGCGCTGCAAGGGATATTAAGGATCTGATAGAAGTATACCTAGCTACTAGGGCGAAGGTTTCTTCGTAGTCTATCCCTTCCTTTTGAGCATAGCCGTTAGCCACGAACCTGGGTTTGTATTTTCCACGCTCCCATCTGCAGCGTATTTGATCTTGTAGATCCGTATCGAACCTACAACTGATCTGTCCTTTGGTCTAAGTACCACTTACCAGACATCATTGGTCATTATGGAATTGTATTCCTCCACCATAGCATCTACCCATACTTGTTGCTGAACTACTTCCTGAAAACTAGAGGGTTCTCCAACCTGAGCCACCAAAGCTTGGTATCTGTCTAGTTGTCTACGCTGCCTTTTCTTGTTTCTAGGAGCTCCAATGAACTCCTCTGCATCCCTTAGTATCTGTCGTAATTCCCGGCTCGTTCTTCCATTGGTAGTGGGTGGATCTACTTGCTCCTCCTCCTAAGAATCTTCCTGAGGTGATACTTTTGGATTCTTATGCCTTGGAGAAGCGTTGGTGCTGGTTTCGGCTGGTCGAAGTGGCTGGACCAATGGATCGTTCTCTGACTGCTTTTCAGAAGGCATTTCTCGAGATTTCCTAAGAGCTCTGTCCTCCATGAACTTTACATCTCGTCGTACTACGACCTTCCTACTGCTAGGAATGTAGGTTTTATATGCCTTAGAATTCTTGCTATATCCCACCAAATATCCTTTAGGTTTTATATGCCTTATAATTCTTGCTATATCCCACCAAATATCCTTTTTCCACGGTCTAATCCAACTTCTTCCTCTTTTCTTCGGATATATGGCAATACGCCAAACTCCCAAAGATCCTAAAATGACACACTTCTGGCTTCCTACCATTGAAGACACTCTCTGATGTAATCTTACCTAGTACCCTGTGAGGAGTCCTCATCTGAACATACACAGTTGTGTTGCTTCTTCCCATAGAAATTTGGGCATATCCTGATCATACAACATTTCCCCCGCTGCTTCAACAATAGTCTGTTCTTCCTCTCTGCAACCCCATTCTACTCTGAATTATATGGAGCGCTCTATTCTCTTTTGATGTCTTCCCTAGTGCAAAACTCAGTGAAGTCTTTATCAATATATTCTCCACCATTGTCTGAATGCAATACTTTTATCCTCTTCCCTGTCAGATTCTCAACCAAAGCCTTAAACTATTTGAATCAATCATAGACCTCATCCTTGGTCTTTAGAAAGTAGATCCAAGTCTTCCTAGAATGGTAATCAATGAAGGTGACAAAGTAATTGGCACCACTAAGAGAATTTCTGGACATTGGTTAGCAGATATCCGAGTGTATTAATCCCAAAACACTCCTTGAATTATTGTTACTTCTGGAATAAACCGATTTGGCGTACTTTCCTAGTATGCACCCTCTGCAAACATCATCTCATTTGGTGCTTAACTCTCGAACTCCTGTGACGGTTTCTCTGAGAATTCTTAGAGCCCCATGGTGTAAGTGCCCTATCCTTCTGTGCCATAGTTCATTCAAATCTTTTTCACCACTGCTGCCTATCAGTTCCATTGGAGATTCTAGCTGTAACTTATACACTCTGTTGCTTCTAACTCCAATTTGGGCCTTCTTCTTCCAACTTGGGTGTTTGACATATACTTTCTTTTCAATGAAGTATACATCATAGTCATTGTTTTGTAACTGAGATACAGTGAGCAAGTTCATCCCTAATCCAGACACACACAGCACATTAGTAGCCCGAAGCCGATCTCCTGCTTTTGTTTGAAAAACTATAGTACCTCTTCCAACAAGGGTACATTTAGCCTTGTTTCCCATGGCGATTTGGAAGTTCATCTGTTCTTCTTGGTAGCTCAAGAAACATTCTCGTATTCTTGTCTTGTGCGCAGAAGCCCCGCTATCAATATACCAAACCTTGGCGGAAGCAGAGCTTAACAAGCAAGCAACTTCTTCTTCCAGTCTGGAAGTCAACACAAAAATGTCATGATCCATCATATCTTTCGTGCTTTCTTCTTTCCCAGGAGAACTGCGTGAGCCCCTTCGAGTTGCTGCTCTAGCAGCATCATGACCGCGACTCATTGCAAAATCTCCAACCCTGTTGCCTGATCTCTGCTATAATACCATGTGAAATTTTCCAACTTGAAATTCTACTACAGCAACTGATTTATTTCTCCTACTTATTTTCCACAATAAGTTATTTACAAAACCCTTCAGTAAATATCAAAATAAATTCTACTGCGGTTATCACATAATTGCATAGAAAAAATAACAGTGAAATGCAAGCACTAGAATCAATCACATCAACACAGTTGTTTTTGGACAATAGTCCCCAGAAAAACCCAATGCAAGAAAACCGGTGCAGCAAATGAGGGTTTACTTATTATTCTTCAGTGACAATCTCTTTACAAGTAATGATTTGCAGAATCACAGAGAACCTTTTGTGAAAACACCTAAGATCATTTTCCTCCAATCACTGGAGAAATTCTGACACCCAAGAGACCCTCCAGTCTCCATTGCGTCACCTCTGTGTCCTCTTCTACGCTGCCTCTCTGCGTTGTCCCTTTGTTGCACTGTGTCCCTCCTCCTTCTGTCTCTGACTGATGCTCATACCCTCTTCTTCCTTCACACTGCAACTCTCCCTTTGAAATCGAATTCTTACTTCTAAGGATCGATTTCCCTCGAGTTACTGAGTATTTTCCCGGTTTATCTCCAAATGACACTCAAGTCTTCATTTATACTTTTCCTATTCAGATATCAACAGTTGTGATCAAATCTCTAATCAATCGCTAAGATTAAAACAAACTTGATCTTCGTCACTTAGAAGCTTCTCACCCACATTTACATTAATTCAGTTTAATTATTTTAATTTCCTAAGTTTTAACTTAGGCTCCATTAAAAATAATTAATTCTTTGAATAAAATGCACTCTGGGTGGAATTTCTCCAAACGATTTATGGGTCTTGGAGATCTCATGTATTCTAGCCCCTTCACAAAATTTTGGAACTAGAGAACATCTGATGCTACCCCAAAAATCAACAATAAGGAGTGATTACTAAAGCCTATTCATAAGAGAGGCTCAGATAATGGGTTTGCTTGTTATGAAAGCAAGATAGATGGCTCTGTTAGAATGGCTATGAGGACACCTAGACCTTGGTTTTGAGGACTGCTACTTAAAAAGAGGTGCCCAAGATCAAGGAATCCTAAAGAAAAGGATTTCTAAGTGACATTTGTGAGATTAGAGTTTCAAGTTTTATGCGACCACAAAGAAGCCCAAGTGGACCCGAACAAGGCAAAGGGTTTGGTTTGTAGCAACAAATTGATAGTCTTAACCAAGTTGGGAGGAGAATAGGATCAAAGGAATTGAATTTATCTTGGAATTTGAGTGCAATGATCCTAATGAAGCCACTAACCAAAGGATACCTAGGGAGGAGGAAGATCTTCAAGCTAGGGATTGGAATATCTCAAGATTCCATCGTGGGATCAACCTCAAATTTGGAGGACGTCTCAAGAAGACCCCAACGCAGTCGTTGACCAAATTTCAAGGATTTTCAATGGCTAGAAATGATTTTTGGTGATGCCCTAGGGACTAGGTTACTACTTCAAAAAAAAAGGGAAGGAGGTGAAAAAGATTTTTCTTTTTGTGATCACCTTTGGACTAGACCAGTGCCTAGCCTATTGGGAGAATGAAGTCTAATGAAAATAATGTTTAGAGATTCTTAATTCCAATCAAGGAGTTCCCAAGCAACTTCGTGTTGCATTTAGCAACAACTAGGTTACAAGGAAAATTTATATTTCTAAAGTTTCCAAATGATGACTTATCAAGGTAATTATGAGCCAAGCATATACCTTTAGGAAAATAATCCACCATACTTCACACGAATCATATGAAAAATCCCTCACAAAGATAAGATTACAACTTCGAGCTACAATTAGGGCAACTTCACCAGCTTCATGAGCGAAAATATTTCATAGATTAAACATGAGACAAAATTTCAAGATAAAACATGAAAATATACTCACAAGTATAGCGAAATTCTTCCATTCATCAATGAGAAAGAAAATCGAAACTCCAAGACAAGATTTAAGCTCTTCCAAACATCGAAATGCATTTAGAAATCCAATTCATCCATCAAAGAGGCTAGTTGAAATTCTCAAGAAGAGATAGTCCAATCCAAAAATGTGATGAGATAAATGAATGAGCCTCTCATCTATTTATTCAATCCATAAGGGGGTTCGAATTGCCTAATTAGGCCTAATTAAGCCCCAAATAATAATATAATGTACAATAATGACATGACTTGGTGACAAGCCCACCAAGATAGCTCCATAATACAAGGATAAGCTTCTCAAGAGGGCAAAATAGTAGATACAATGAGTCGTTTGGCCATTGAAGAGGCCTAGCGGAGTCCAAAGTGTGGCAAGGTGATAGAATAGGCTCCAAACATAGTGATCAACAGGGCAGCCCCTTGATATCCAAACAAATCCAATGTGGTGTCCCCAAGTTGGTGCACGGGCACAATGACATCCTCATGGGTCACCAAGTGCATCAATAATTCATGTATACCATCTGTAAGGGTTAGAATAATGACATAAGCCCTCCCTCTATCTCCCATGGCGAGACACATCCTCATATGGGCCCTGAAACATCTGCCAAGTGTGTGGTGCAAGTGTGAAGTTCGTTGGGCATGGTGGTCCAAGTGCATCATCCTCATCCAAAAGGTGGAACACGAGCAATAAACAAATGGCACTGAAGGATCCATGAAGTGACAATCTGCTCTTTGCTATGGTGGAAGCTCGTGGCTCTCAACGCCCACCCTGCAAGTGTCAATATGACCCTTTGGAGGACTTGGACCCTATATAGGGAGACTAACCCCCAAATGGAGACCCGCCTACAATCTTGTAGAAGATCCAATGCATCCCCTCGCCTTCTAGTACAACAAATCATTATAGTAATCAAGTAAAAGAATTTACAAATCATGGAATCAAATGGACACTTTTTAGCATTTACAGGTGTCTCCAAGCTCAACAAGGAGGTTAACCAAGGACCCTATTGTTGAAAAGTGTAACTAGTTCGGTCTTCATGTTGACTATGTAATTATGTATATATGTAAAGAAGATGTCAAAATGTATTTTTGGTGTACTTGCTTCATGGGTTTCATGAGCAAGATTTTTATTTAAATAGACTTCTTCTTGATGTCTATTGGTTTGAGTCTTCTAGGCATACAAGTATAATTAAGTGTCATGTCAAGTCTAGAAATTATGCTCCAAGACCTTGTAATGATATCATGAAGAAATGGCTCATAAACGAGGATCAAAGCTACACTCTCAATGTTGGAATAAGAGTTCTCAATGTCAGCCTATGAACAGAAGTTAAAGTCAGCTTTCACGAAGGTGAATGGTCAGCCTAAATAGAAGAACATACCACTATATATACCCAGACCTGCAGTTCATTTGACATATAAAAGTTTGCGAATTTCCCTCTGAAAATTACGGACAAATTTGGGGTTAGGTTGCAGATTGTTTTAGAAGGAAATAATCGAACAACTCTGAAGTTATATTACCGAATTCACTGAAGTTTTAAAGTGCGGATAACATATAATCGTAGGCTACTCCAGCGAGGAAGAAGGGTGAATAAACACTGAATATACAGTGGTCTCATCTCTGAAATATAATCAGAGATCAAGTATAGACATATACAAATCATAAGGCAAAGAAAGTGGTAGATACATTATTGTTAAGAGCAGTTGATTTGCAGACACAATTTGCAGAGGTTGAGATAGTGATCATAAGGAGAAGACGCAGTAATTGTGAGTAAGGTAAATCTATGATTTACCTTCCTACTGTTCAAGCAATTCATCTACAAGCATATGTGAAGTGAAGATCAATGTCTTGGAAGCACATCTAGGTTAAGGGTCTAAGTCTGGGTCATGGTACTAGTCATTTGAAAATCTATAAGAAGAATTCTTTGCGGGCTTTCCTCTCCAAGAGGAGGAGGTTTTGCCCTGGCTCTAGGAGCCTAACTTTCGTGTTTTGTGCTCTTTGATAATTGACTTGATGAAAGATTAACTAAACTAAAAGAAGTGAAGGCATAAGTATCATAAGTAAGGTCACAAGTAATTATCAAGAAGAGAATTTGTATCAACCTACAGCCCTCCAAATTCTCAACATGGTATCAGAGCTAAGGTGTTGAACACAAGGATTGCTTGTCATCAAAAACACTCAAGGAAGCGTAGATCAAAGGTTGGATTGGAAAGTCAAATCAATTTACAAAGAAGACTATCTAGCTACTTCAAACATCCTCTACCATCAAGAATTCAAGATCACCTAGATTGAAGAATCCTATCTTCGAAGAAATTCTTAACCTCTTCGTTATCATCAAGAAAGTTGTTGCAAGAAAAAGTCACTCTCTCAAGTAAGTATCTATGACTTCATCTAAATCGGTCCAAATGACTTATTGTTTAGAAAGCAACAAATTGGTTGGGTTATCTAACTTCTATGCATGGAAGAAAAGGACAGATTTGAAGCTAATTGAAAATGAAATCATGGGTTTCATAGAAGGATCTACAATACAACCTCCAAAAGAAGATATTCTAGCATATACCAAATACATGCAGGGAGACATAAGAGCCCGAAGGATTCTTATAGAATCCAGAAAAGACTCTCTCATTCCCTATGTATCAAAGCTAGAATCCTCAAAAGAAATATATGATAAATTGGTGGAACAATTCTCAAAAGGTTCTACAAAGGAAATAATATCCCTGAGACAAAATCTATACAAATTGAAAATGTCAAAGGAAGGAACAATTCTATATCTGATGGAGATTTTCGCAATATGAGAACAACTACTAAAATTGGGAGAAGTAATGTCCGACAGAGAAATAATCACTATGGTACAAAATGTCTTACCAAAAGAATGGAGAGATTACTCTTCCAGCATAGATGGGTGAGAAGAAGCCATGACATTCCGAAGTCTAGGTAAGATAGAAGAATCAAGATTGAAAGAAGGATCAAGAGAAGAGAATCAAGCCTTTGCCACCATGTCCGGGAAGAAAGGAAGATTCAATAAATTTGTTCCTCAAAATAAGAAGAGAATTGTGAACAAAGCACGGTGCTTTGGGTGTAATGATTTTGGGCATTATAAACGATATTTTCCTAGACTAAGAAAGGAAAAGAGGAAAAAGGAAGAAGCCCATATAAAAATAAATCTAAGAAAGAAGAAGCGAGGGATCTCAACCATGATTAGGATCTTCTTCTTCTTTAAGTGATTTCTGTTGGTTGTAAAGTAGTATGATAGGGAGCAATGCATATTATAGCATCATAATACAAGCAAGATAGGAGCTTTTGGTGTTGAAGCTCCAGGGAAAAACCTCTCTAATAATATTACTAATGGAAAGCAGTGATCAAGAGCAAGGGTCATCATGGAAACAAATTTCTGGGATGTGATGACATATTAATGGAGCAGGCCAAGAGAATGAAGCTCTTCATTCTTGAGAAATTGCTACAAGATGACTCAAGGGAAAAGGGTATGAGATATGTATACATTTATATGCTAACAATGGATGTTGTGAAGTCATGTCATATGGTTGCAAGTAATGAACTTCTATATTTAGAAGTATGATCTATGGAGGAGTATCTCTCAGTGCACGGACAGATGAAATCAACATAATATGTCCTCATGGAATATGAGGTGGTTGTATATGAACGAGAAACTTGGAAGGTTGTAAGTTCCAGGGAATGGAGAATGTGCAGAAAGAAAGAGATCATGAAATACAACAATGTCAAAGAGGTAGTTATCATCCGGAACCCAAGAAGATGTGACTACGAAATCTCCTGGGAGGATATGTAGACTCTGACAGAAGTCTGGTAAATAAGAAGACCCTTGACAAAACATATCATTAGGAGATGTGCCAATTTGTATGAAGGATGTCGATGCCTACAGGAAGATTTCATGGTGAAAGATCATCACTAAGGTAACTTTTGTTCTAAAAGGGTTCATATATATATATATATATATATGCTTATCTGGATGAATTTGTGCAGGGTTGCTAATCATAAGAAAGGATGTATGATCCTTGGGGATAATTCGAAGGAAAGCAGCATGGCATAACGATGAATCATTTTCTTTTTGTTTTAGTTGCATCAACCTCCAGGGCATCATTCCAGGCCCTACCAAAGGTGTGGACAAGGGGAAGAGGAGGCTAACTCCTTGTGGACCCAATGGACAAATGTGGACCCGGATGGGAAAAATGATGAATGAGGTTATAACAAGCGGAGGGGAGGTGATGTATATGGTGTCAGGAAGCGGGACCATGCAACCAAGATCGAGTTTTCCCATGTAGTGCCATCCCTAAAGATAGTATCCAGTAAATTAGATTCCACAGGACTAGGATACAAGGCTAACCATCAAATTGGACAAAGGATACAAGAGTACAAACCAAACCCACTCTTTCCACCAAATCTCAGCACTAATCCATTCCCAAAAGTGTCAATAAGTAAACAAAATTACTCAACTACATAATGAAAAGCCGCACCTTTGGGGTCGGGAGGCCCACCTTCAAACATACGATCATAACAGATGGGCGAGGGACCACATGGTTGGCTCAGATGATGGAGATAGTGGCACATCGAGCTACCTGGTGGCTGCAAGTGGCTGCTAGCTATCAGTTGCAGACCATCTAGGAGAAAAAATTTCTCCTACGGATACCACCCACGGATGGTGGGTAACAGTGTGGACATGCTTCATTGAGATCTCGTGGAGGAGCCAATTGTTTATAGAGCAACCCATAAGGGATGTGGAGCATTGTGCATCAAGGAGGAGGGCTTCAAGCACTAGTTGACATGTTGCAACATGGTTTCCTATTTGAAGGATTGGAGATAGCTCACAAAAACCTAGGGCTTTGACAATGTTCTTGTAGGAGATAGTTGACCCAATGGAGTACAGTGTTTTGGAGGATAGATGGAATCGATGGAGGTTCACGATGGAGTGGTGTTGACTTGCGTTGTGTAACAACCAATGTTATTAGAATCGGACCGGACCGGTCAGAACAAGCCGGTATGACCGATTGGAGGGAAAAATTGGTTCGAATCGGTGAACCTAACCGTTTTGGTTGGTTCGATACCTAAACAACTGGTTTTGAACTTAGATTTTTAACATTACCATTAATTGACTCAGGATGTTTGAAGTGTGATTTTGAACTCATTGGATTTCATATGGAGAAAGTAGAATTTTAGATCCCACTCAAAATCCAGCAACTTAACAGTTTTTTTAGAAATTTAGGATTGGGAGGATTGCAATGTTTCCATTGGATTTTGTCATGTACAAGAGTATGGAACTAGCATTTAATCAAGAGCAGCAACCCCTCCATGTACCTTGATGTTAGTGGCATTGATTGTTGAGCTCCTCTATCATGATCCTACTAAAAATGTACCCATCACTCAAACAAAATATTGACTTGACATGCTAAGAATTTTCTATCTTATTTTAATGATTAGAGGGTGATATTGATGACGAAGATCCCAATATAGGCAAAGCCTTGTAGCATGATTTTTTTTGGAGGCTAGAGGTCTTAAAATTGGCAACTAGGGCCAAATTCCACTATTAGACAACTCATTTGATGGAGATGATTATTGCTTTGAATTCCTCTTTTCGAGAGGACCAAAATCGACCTAAAGATCATCAAATTTGGACAAGCAGAAACGTGTTTTTGAATTTATGCCCACACATGTGCAAATTGTCAAGGTCGGCCACATCATCATGTAGGTTCATGAAGCCCAATGGACATGTCTCTTGAGCTCCAACGACTTGTATAAATATAAGAGATCTTCAAACTCATTTGGCAACTCACTCACACATTCTTCTCTCTCCTTCTCTCATTGGTTCGTACAACTATTGGCCGTACCTTTTCTCTCACACATGTGGCATGGAGGACAAATTTCAAGACAGAATTACAGGGCCGAAAATTTCAGAATTTCCTATAGTTTGACAAGCGTTGACCAGCGTTGACTTTGACTTTCCAGGTAGAATTTGAGTTTGATCTTTTGGGTTGTTTTATGTTTGGGAGGTCGTACCATTTGGCACAAAAATCGAGGTGATCTGAGCACTTTGGCCGCAAAGATAAATTGCAGGTTGACCGCAAATTTCCAAGGCAGAATTGACCAAGTTTCCCTGCCATGATCTTGCTAGCCCCCCCCCCCCCACAACTGGCCAACATCATGCTATGATACCACTATAATATTCCAAATTGGAATTTCCAGCAAATAACATATAAACATGTTCATGAACAATGCCCAAAAATGGGAAACATACATAAATAGAAGATACACATATATCGGCACCAAAACTGGGTCTTTATATTAAATTTGAGTTGAATAAGTACAATATAGTGATGGAAAGAAGAACTTGGGCTTGCTACAGCAAGCAAGCAATGCCCTAGGTTGAGAAAACGTTGCCCAAGTGCTCACATAAAAACCCAAATAAGCTTTGCGCAAACCCAGTAAATTCTTGCTTCTACTGCTGGAAGGAAATGGTGATATTTGCCACTCTTGCGCTCATAACCTCCTGGAATTACAGGTTGACCCCAGATTTCCAGGGCAGAATAGACCGAGCTTGTCTGTCATGATCTTGCTAGCCCCCCCCCACAGCTGGTCAAGATCATGCTATGATACCACTATAATATTCCAAATTAGAATTTACAGCAAATAACATATAGACATGCTCATCAACAATACCCAAAAATGGAAAACATACATAAAGAGCAGATACACATATATTGGCACCAAAATTGGGTATTTATAAATAAATTTGAGTTGAATAAGTACAATATAGTGAGGGAAAGAGGAACTTGGGCTTGCTATAGCAAGCAAGAAAAGCCCCAGGTTGAGAAAACACTGCCCAAGTGCTCAAATATCAACCCAACTAAGCTTTGTGCAGACCCAGTTAATTCTTGCTCCTGCTGCTGTAAGGAAATGGTGATATCTGCCACTCTTGCGCTCATAACCTCCTAAAATTGTAGTTGGTGCCTTTTCACAATGTACTCAACCAAACCCTAAAAGGAATTTGCCCCAAACAAACCACCCGGAAAACCTACAAAATGGTGCAATTATCGACTGAATAATAAACGTATTGTTGAACAAAAAGGAGATTTATGGCCTGAACAGTGAATACTGCCTGGAAAATTCTGCAAATTTAACCTCATACTCCTCTCAACAAACCCACAAAAACCCAAAAAGAGTTTTGGCTAATTCCGGCCTTCCAAAATTGCCCAATTTTGGTACTACGCCCTCCTGAACAAAGACTGCGTCCCCCAGTGATGAAATCTGTTGAAATCCTCCTTATTCCTCCTCAATATGCTAAGGAAGTGTTTTAGAAAATTTCCCTTGTAGTAGGAGAGGCGTTCTACAACAAATTCCGACACTCAAGCGCTAAGCCCGACACCTGCGCAAACCCTGAAAAGAGAAATATGTTTTGCCCAAAAGCAGCAATCTCCAACCTCCAAATTCTCCATAAGGCTTAGTCTTCCCTTGGAGCAGCTACACAATTTCCCCCGACAAAACACCCCCGGAAGCCAGCTAAAAAGAGTAATATGATTTCCCTACTGCATCCTCCCTGGAGTACGAATTAGCTTAAGGAAACCTGCTGAAATGGGCTCCAAACTCCGCAAATCTCCTCACCCAAGTAGCAATAGATTACCTCCCTAGGGTGGCACTTGAGCTCCACTGAAGAAGAGGGTGAGATTTCCCCTTGTAAACCTCTGGTGCTAAACAACACTTGTGACTCAACTGAACAACTTGAGCAACAATGTGTAAATGTCAAACTATCAAAAGGTACTCAATGTTGCCTTCAACCCTCTATTTATAATTGTTGTCTCACCTTTCCTTGTGGGTCCCCCATCCAAATATTTCGACCTCCTTCCCATAAAGTTGATTTTTCCTCCAAGGGGTGTGGATTCCTTGAGGGATGGCCCCCAAATTCCACTAAGGTTGAAATTTTCGATTTCTCCTAAGTCTCATGTACCAAAAATGCCTCTGATGCCTAGATTACTAAATTGTGCTATGCTTAGCACTCCCCCAATAAACTGTGTTAATCCTGTTAAATGACAAATCAAAATTGGGGATATTACAAAGAAAGAATGTGTTAATTTTAGTTAACCATGGTATGTTCTATGCTTAGAGCAGTTTACTTCAATCTTTCTTATTAGCCCAATTCAATTTGCAATCACATAACCATTGGTAGTAAATATTGATAGAACATAAAATAAATCGACACAAGACAAGCCAAGACAAGAGACACAAGAATTCTTATAATTCTTCTTATTTAGCAGAGAGAGAAAAAATGTATTTTAAAGCAGTCAACAGGATGCCCTAGCCAGCAAAGACTTCGCTGGTCAAACCAGCACTTCAACCTCCAATCAAGCTTGGTCAACCTTGGTCAAATTGGGCCTTCAATCAAGTCAAACACACCTCAAAACAATTCACAAAAATGGTCAACGCAGAAGTCAAACTCTACGGTCAAAACAGCAGCCAATGTTGCGGTCAACGCTGCGATCAGTTGCAGTCAACATCTTGCCTCGGTTTTTGTGCCTCCAGTTGCAGCCTCTTCAGATCGGATTTTTGCCCTCAAAAACGCAGTCAAAAGGTGAGAGTTGACCCAAAGTCAACATTGTCCAAAAAAGCCCTAAACCAGTCCGAAAATTGCAGCTTCCTGTTTCACACGTGTGGATGAGAGAGAAGCCTCTAAGGTTGTACGAACCAATCATATGAGAGAGAGATATGAGAGATGAGTGAATGATGAAATGAGCATCATGTCTCTCCTTTTTATATCCATGACTAAGGGTGTGTGACACATCTTTTGGGGCTTGTGAGCCTACATTACAATTCTGGCCGACCTTGATAAATTGCACGTGTGGAAAATTAATTCAAAATCCAAATTCTGCTCATCCAGACAAGATGATATTTAGATCAATCTTGCACCTCTTCGAAAGAGGAATCCAACAAAAATATCATCTCCATCATATGAGCAGTGAAACATGGAGTTTGGCCCTAGTTGCCAAATTTAACACTCCCTCTCAACTAGGGAGAACTTCACCTGCCCATCCATCTATCCACCTGTGCAATCCTGTCATTCAGTACCATCATGTACTATCATATATCATCATTTAATCCTCTGTCATCCTGTTGTCTCTGCTTTGCTGGCTCTGCTCTGCTATAGAAGAAATGAAAAGAAAATATCATCGAGAGTGAGTCACAAAGACCTTGCCACTCTCCATTGACCCGAATTCAGTTTAGAGGTAAAAACCCCAACCATCACTTCATCCCAGATCAAGTTGTTGGACACATTCCATCCTAGACATAGAGAGTACGACAATACACGATGCGTCCATTAGTAATGTTATGGTCTCTATCCTCATTTCCCAACTCATTGGCCAGGTGAGAGGTATTTCCCATGAGTCCCGAACTACATGGGTACGATACATGTGGGGAATAGATCAAAGAGAGGGTGAACTAGCTCAATATCATAACGATGGGGAAAGCGCACACCAACAAGGTAAGTTGAACCTAGCCCTGTGGTTGCTTATAGCTTCAAGTAGCTATCCCCAAGCCCCCTGGAGCTCCCAGAGCTCATAGTCCAACTCAAGCGGGACCCTCACAATAGGGTTTGTCCACGATACCAAGCTTCTCGCGGAACGTTAAGAATTTGACCTTCCCCAGGGGCTTCGTGAGAATATCTGCGACCTGCTCATCAGTCCCAATGTGATGGAGCCTTACGACACCTCATTGTTAAATTTGGCAACTAGAGCCAAACTCCATGTTGTATTGCTCATATGATGGAGATGATAGTTTTGTTGGATTCCTCTTTCAGAGAGGTGCAAGATTGATCTAAATATCATCTTGTTTGGATGAGTAAAACTTGTATTTTGATTTTATTTTCCACACATGTGCAAATTGTCAAGGTTGGCCAAAATTGTAATGTAGGCTCACAAGCCCCAAAAGATATGTCACACACCCACAATCATGGATATAAAAAGGAGATACATGATGCCCATTTCATCATTCACTCATCACACACATCTCTCTATCATCTAATTGGGTCGTACAGCCTAAGAGGGCTCTCTCTCCTCCACACGTGTGAAAACAAGAAGCTGCAATTTCGAACTGGTTTAGGGCAAATCTGGACAATGTTGACCAGTGTTGACTTTGGATCAACCTTCATCGTTTGACTGTGTTTTTGAGGTAGGAAGTCCAATCTTGAGAGGCCGCAGCGTTGACCGCAACAACATTGACTGGTTTGACTGCAAAATTTTGACTTCTGAGATGACTGTTTTGTGAGCTGATTTTTGCGTTGTGTGACACTTAAGGGAGGTCGAATTTAACCAAGTTTGACTGAACCTGATTGGAGGTTAAAGGGTTGGTTTGACGAGCAAAATCTTTGTTGGCTAGGGCATCTTGTTGACTGCTGTAAAAGACATTCTCTCTCTCTCTGTTGAATAAGAAGAATTATATAAATATTCTCTCTTGTCTTGGCTTGTCCTTTGTCGATTTATTTTACGTTCAATCAACATTTACTTTCAATGGTTATGTGATTGCTAATCTGAAATTGAATCAGCTAATAAGAAGAAAGATTGAAGTAAACTGCTCTAAGCATAGAACATGCCATGGTTAACTAAAATTAACATGGTATCAGAGCTAAGGTGAAGACAAATCCCAAACAAGAGTGAGAAGAGCAACCACCGAAGTTGAAAAGTCAAGGATCGGGATCAATGGCCTCCTCATCATATTTCAAATCTAATAACAAACTGACTGATAAGTCTGATTATCATGCTTGGAAAATGTCCTTGGGTCTGACATTAGAAGAACAAGATGTCATGGATTATGTGCACAGAAAGATCAATGAGCCTCTAACAAATGCACCGGCTGCCACTAAGACAAAGTACAATAAAGGGGAAGTCAAGGCGAAGAAGATCATCAGGGATTCTATTCATAAGCACTTGGTCGCTTGTATCTCTGAGCTGGGCACATCTAAGGAGATGTATGATAAGTTGGTTAGCATGTTCAAGGCTAGCAATGTTAATCAAATTCTATTTTTGAAGAACAAGCTGAAGGAGATCAAGATGGCAAGGGAGAATCCATCCAATCATATTTCATGAGGATCACCGAAATCAAGAATGATCTCTTAGCTATTGGAGAAGCCATAGCTGACCGAGAGCTCACTCTCATTGCTCTTGGAGGACTTCACCAGGCATGGTATACATTTAATACCACTATTCTCAATAATAATATAATTCCTGACTTTGATGAATTGTTGAAGAGATGTACTCAAGAGGAGACAAGGACGATGGAGAGAGACCATCCCCCTAATGGGAATGGAAGTGACCCTATTGCCTTCACCGCTCATGCAAAGAAGAGGAACAATGCTGGTCCAAGACATCAAAGTCATGGAAGAGCGAGTCCCAAAGGAAGAAAAGGAAGATGTTACACTTCTAACAAGTTTGGTCACTATGAAAGAGAGTGTCCTAATAGAAGGGACTCTCCCGAAGATGATGACAACAACAACTTCAAGAGGAATGGGAATCAAAGGAACAACAAGTTCAAAGGAAAAAGTAAGGCTCCCTCTAATCAGAATGAGAATGCAAATGGTCAACCTTTCAAGAGGTCAAGAGACTCCAGGTATGATGAATCTAATGTTGTTGATAAGAAAAATGAATATATTCTTATATCTGCCCTCTCTGTTGCATCTCCTTCCGACACCCTGGACAATTGGTTGATTGATAGTGGTGCCTCAAGGCACTTCACTGGATATAAGGAAGCCCTCTCTGATTTGATTGAAAATGATACTAATTTGGAGATTATCCTAGGAGACAATGCCACCTATCTCGTGAAAGGGGCAGGGACTATGACCCTTCATCTAAATCAAGGTCAAGTCCTTCGTTTGCAAAATGTGTTGTATGTACTTGAAGAGGAATCTAGTGTCTATCTCGACAATGGAATACAAAGGATTCAAGGTGGCATTCATCGATGGAAAAGTACGCATTAAGAAGACGAACTTCAAAGAAGCGTTCACTCTTGGTTTCAGGGTTGACACACTCTATCAGGTTGGAGGAAGTCCGCTGGGGGCCATGACATGTGACACAACTCTTCAATCCGAGCTATGGCAACAAAGGCTTGCACAACATCATTACAATGCCCTTCCTGAAGCAAGGAATGAGGTGACATGGATTCCCGATTTCAAACATGATCATGAAGGTGTATGTCAATGTTGTGTCGAAGGAAAGCATACAAGGGGACCATTCCCCTCAAGTGTCACGAAGACATCTGATGTTTTGCAATTGATACATTCTGATCTATCCAGTATGCTGCCCGTAACATCCTTGGGAGGACGCTTATATTATATCACTTTTATAGATGACTTCTCCCATAAGACTTGGATATACTTTTTGAAGAAAAAGGACGAAGCATTCAAGTGGTTCCGTACCTCCAAGGCCTTGGTCAAAAATCAAACAAGGAAGATCAAAATTTTGAGGACAGATAATGGAACCGAGTATGAGTCGAATGAATTCAATGACTATTGCAGGGAAGCTAGCATTAAGAGGGAGACCACCACTGTGTATACTCCCTAACAAAATGGTGTTACTGAAAGGAAGAACAGAACAATTTTGGAAGTTGCCCGTGCCATCCTATATGACCAAGGTCTTTCGAAGTTCCTATGGGGAGAAGCTGCCAACAACGTTGTGTATGTTCAAAATAGTTGCCCGCATTCTGCATTGGACTCCAAAACTCCCAAAGAAGTCTTCTCTGGTAAGAAGCCCGATGTCTCTCAATTGAGAGTTTTTGGAAGTCCTATTTATTTTCATGTGCAGAAAGAAAATAGAAGCAAGTTGGATGCTTCTGGGAAGAAAGGAATGTTTGTGGGCTATAGTGAAACCTCTAAGGCTTATAGAATCTATGTGCCTAGTCAAAGAGAAGTGGAGATATGCCATGATGTCACCTTCGACAAAGATTGTGCCCCCAAGAAAGTCAGGGATCATGAAGAGTGATATATGGGATTTGGTCCCTACACCGAAGGACAAATCTGTTGTCACCTCGAAATGGCTCTACAAGATCAAGCATGGAGCTGATGGAAGTGTTGAAAAGTTCAAGGCAAGATTTGTTGCCCGCTACACCACCATCTGATCGATCATTGCCCTTGCTACAACGCAAGGAGGGAGTCTCCGTCAGATGGATTTGAAGATTGCCTTCCTACATGGTTCAATCAAGGAAGAGGCCTATGTGGAACAACCTCTGGGGTGCGAAGTCTGAGATAGAGACACATATGTGTGCAGGTTGAAGAAAGCCCTCTATGGGTTGAAGCAAGCCCCCGGCGCTTCATATGAGAGGATCGATAGCTACTTGATGAAGCTAGGCTTTACTCGAAGTGATGTTGATCCAAACCTTTATTTTAAGGTTGATAATGAAAAGTCTCTCATTCTGGTTCTCTATGTGGACGATTTCTTCCTGACAGGTGCTAACCCTCTCATTCATCAATATAAGAGGGAGTTAGCTTCCGAGTTCGAGATGAAGGACCTGGGACTGGTGCACTATTTCCTAGGCTTGGAGGTCTGGCAAAAGCCAGGTGAGATTTTCCTTTCTCAAGGAAAATATGTTGTGAAGTTGTTGGAGAGATTTGGGATGGTGGACTGCAAGTCCGTGACTACTACGATGGAACTCAACTTTAAGAAGTTGTGTGGAAGTGTTGTTGGGTCCGAGTTGGGAAATCCCACCGAGTATCGTCAACTTGTGGGGACCTTGATGTTCTTAGTGAACTCACGTCCTGACATACGTTTTGCAGTGAACACGTTGAGTCAATACATGGTCAAGCCTCATCACATTCACTGGATTGGTGCCAAGAATCTCCCGAGATATCTTCGGGGCACAATCAATGATGGGCTAAGATACACTTTCGGGAGTATGAGGCTCCATGGATATACTGATATCGATTGGGCAAGCAGTGTGGTGGATTGTAAGAGCACATCTGGATGTTGCTTCACTCTAGGTTCTGCTTCGATCTCTTGGATGAGCAGGGAGCAGAAATCGGTTGCTTTGCGCAAGTATGGCTTGTTGTGAAGTTGTTTGGTTGAGGAAGCTCTTCAGTGAGCTATTTGGGCATGTGTTGGATACCAATGTGATACTTTGTGATAACTAAAGTGGGATTCGTCTTTTTGAGAATCCTGTGTTCCATGACCGATCCAAGCATATTGATATTAGGTACCACTTTGTCCGAGACATGGTACAGCGAGGCGTCGTAAGGCTCCATCACATTAGGACTAATGAGCGGGTCACAGATATTCTCATGAAGTGCCTGGGGAAGGTCAAATTCTTAACCTTCCGTGAGAAGCTTAGTATCATGGACAAACCCTATTGTGAGGGTCCCACTTGAGTTGGACTATGAGCTCTGCAAGCTCCAAGGGGCTTGGGGATAGCTACTTGGAGCTATAAGCAACCACAGGGCTAGGTTCGCCTTACGTTGTTGGTGTCCTTCCCCACCATTATGATATTGAGTTGGTTCACCCTCTCTTTAATCTATGCCCCACATGAATCCTACCCATGTACTCCGAGACTCATGGGAAGTACCTCTCATCTGGCCAATGAGACATTAGCATAGGATAGAGACATTAGCATTACCAATGGACGCATCGGGTATTGTCGTACTCTCTATGTCTAGGATGGAACATGGGAAGTACCTCTCATCTGGCCAATGAGTTGGGAAATGAAATTAGAGACCTTAGCATTACCGATGGACGCATCGGGTATTGTCGTACTCTGTGTGTCTAGGATGGAATGTGTCCAACAACTTGATTTGGGATCAAGTCTGATTGAGGTTCTTACCTCTAAACTGACTTCAGGTCAGTTTCGAGTCAGTGGAGAGTGGCAAAGTCTTTGTGACTCACTCTCGATGATCTTTCTTCTATAGCAGAGCAGAGCCAGGAAAGTAGAGACAGCAGGATGACACAGGATTACATGATGATGATGATATATGATAGTACATGATGGTATGGATGACAAGATTGCACAGGTGGACAGATGGAGTTCTCCCTAGTTGAGAGGGAGTGTTAAATTTGGAAACTAGGGCCAAACTCCATGTTGCATTGCTCATATGATGGAGATGATATTTTTGTTGGATTCCTCTTTCAAAGAGGTGCAAGATTGATCTAAATATAATCTTGTTTGGATGAGTAAAACTTGTATTTTGAATTTATTTTCCACACGTGCAAATTGTCAAGGTCGGCCAAAATTGTAATGTAGGCTCACAAGCCCCAAAAGATATGTCACACACCCACAGTGATGGATATAAAAAGGAGAGACATGATGCTCATTTCATCATCAACTCATCACACACATCTCTCTCTCATTTGATTGGTTAGTACAACCTATGAGGCTTCTCTCTCCTCCACACGAGTGAAAACAAGAAGCTGCAATTTCAGACTGGTTTAGGGCAAATCTGGACAATGTTGACCAGCGTTGACTTTGGGTAAACCTTCATCGTTTGACTGTGTTTTTGAGGCAAGAAGTCCGATCTTGAGAGGTCGTAGCTGGAGGCAAAGAAATAGAGGTCAAACGTTGACCACAAACCGCAGACCTTGACCGCAGCGTTGACTAGTTTGACTACAAAATTTTGACTTCTGCATTGATTGTTTTATGAGCTGATTTTGGGCTGTGTGTGACACTTAAGGTCGAATTTGACCAAGTTTGACTGAACCTGATTGGAGGTTGAACGGTTGGTTTGACCAGAAAATTCTTTCCTAGCTGGGGCATCCTATTGACTGTTGTAAAAGACATTTTCTCTTTCTCTACTGAATAAGAAGAAGTATATAAATATTGACTCTTGTCTTGGCTTGTCTTCTGTTGATTTATTTTATGTTCTATCAGCATTTACTTTCAATGGTTATGTGATTGCCAATCTAAAATTGAATCGGGCTAATAAGAAGAAAGATTGAAGTAAACTACTCTAAGCATAGAACATACCATGGTTAACTAAAATTAACACTCATTGTACCATGTCCAGGACAAAGTGGTACCTAATATACATATGCCTGGATCGGTCATGGAACATGGGATTCTGAGAAAGACGAATCCCACTTTGGTTGTGACAAAGGATCACGGTGGTATCCAGCACATGCCCCAACAAAGCATTGAAAAGCTTTCTCAACCAAACAACTTCACAACATGCCATACTTGCTGCAATGTATTCAGCCTCGGCGGTGCTCAAAGCAACCAATTTCTGCTTCTTGCTCATCAAGGAGATCAAAGCAGAACCTAGTGTGAAGCAACATCTAGATGTGCTTTTACTATCCACCACACTGACTTCCCAATCGGCATCGGTATATCCATGGAGCCTCATACTCTCAGCAGTGTATCTCAGCCCATGGTTGATTGTGCCCTAGAGATATCTCAAGAGATTCTTGGCACCAATCCAGTGAATGTGATGAGGCATGACCATGTATTGACTCAACGTGTTCACCGCAAAACATATGTCCAGACATGAGTTCACTAAGAATATCAAGGCCCCCACGAGTTGACGATACTCGGTGGGATTTCCCAACTCGGGCCCAGCAGCACTTCCTCACAACTTAAAGTCAATTCCATCGAAGTAGTCACGGACTTGCAGTCTACCATCCAAAATCTCTCCAACAGCTTCATAACATATTTTCCTTGAGAAAGAACAATCTCACCTAACTTTTTCCAAACCTCCAAGCCTAGGAAATAGTGCATCAGCCCTAGGTCCTTCATCTCGAACTTCGAAGCTAGCTCCCTCTTACATTGATGAATGAGAGGGTCAGCACCTGTCAGGAAGAGATCGTCCTCATAGAGAACCAGAAAGAGAGGCTTGTCATTATCAACCTTAAAATAAAGGTTTGGATCAACAACACTTCAAGTAAAGCTCAGCTTCATCCAGTAGCTATCGATCCTCTCATACCAAGCCCTGGGGGCTTGCTTCAACCCATAGAAGGCTTTCTTCTACCTGCATACATGGTTGTCTCTATCTCGAACTTCAAACCCCAGAGGTTGTTCCACATAGACCTCTTCCTTGATTGAGCCATGTAAGAACGCAGTCTTCACATTCATCTGATGTAGACTCCATCCTTGCGATGCAACAAGGGCAATGATCGATCGGATGGTGGTGTAGAGGGCAACAAGTGCAAATGTTTCATCATAATCTATGCCTTCCTTTTGAGAGAAGCCTCGGGTAACAAATCTTTCCTTGTACTTTTCAGCACTTCCATCGGCTCCATGCTTGATCTTGAAGAACCATTTCGAGGTGACAACAGATTTGTCCTTCGATCTAGGGACCATATCCCAGACATTAGTCTTCATGATTGACTCATATTCCTCATGCATAGCATCCTTCCAGACTTGATGTTTCACGGCTTCTTCAAAGGTTCCAGGCTCAAATTGTACGATAGTGCTCATGGTTGCTAGATACCCTTGGTACCTATTTGGCTTCTTACTTTCACGGAATGTTCCCCTTGGAGCAATATGTCTCTCGGCATCTTTGAGATTGTCTCTAAGCCATGAGGGTCTTCTTTTATCTGAAGAAGGTGGATCTATAGGATCCATCGTACCTTCAACTTCGGGCATCAGTTCATCCTTTTGTTCTCCCTGCCTTCCAGCTTCTTCTTCTTCTTTGTCTTCCTTTGAGATGGGAAGATTTCTAACCTTCTTGAGGGTAGCATCTTCGTCGAAGGTGACATCATGACATATCTCCACTTCTCTTTGACCAAGCACATAAATTCTATATGCCTTCGAGGTATCACTGTAGCCCACAAACATTCCCTTCTTTCTTGAATTATCCAACTACTTCCAAAAACTCTAAAATGAGAGACATCATGCTTCTTACTAGAGAAGACTTCTTCGGGAGTTTTGGAGTCCAATGTTGAATGTGGGCAACTATTTTGAACATAAACAGCGGTGTTGGCAGCTTCCCCCCATAGGAACTTCAGAAGACCTTGGTTACATAGCATGGCATGAGCAACTTCCAAAACGGTTCTATTCTTCCTTTCAGCAACATCATTTTGTTCGGGAGTTTACGTAGTAGTGGTCTCCCTCTTAATGCCAACTTCCCTGCAATAGTCATTGAATTCATTTGACTCATATTCGGTTCCATTATCAGTCCTCAAAATTTTGATTTTATTCCCAGTTTGATTTTCAACCAAGGCCTTGAACGTGCGGAACCACTTGAATGCTTTGTCCTTTTTCTTCAAAAAGTATATCCAAGTTTTGCGAGAGAAGTCATCTATAAAAGTGATATAATATAAACATCCTCCCAAGGATGTTAGGGCAGCATACCAGATAGATCAGAATGAATCAATTGTAAAATATCAGATGTCTTCGTGATACTCGAGAGGAATGGTCCCCTTGTATGCTTTCCTTCGACACAACCCTGACATACACCTTCATGATCATCTTTGAAATCAGGCATACCTATCACCACCTTCCTTGCTTCATGAAGGGATTTATAATGAAGGTGGTCAAACCTCTGGTGTCATAGCTCGGATTGAAGAGTTGTGTTGCATGTCATGGCCCCCAACGGACTTCCTCCAACTTGATAGAGTGTATCAACCTTGAAACCAAGAGTGAACGCTTCTTTGAAGTTCCTCTTCCAATGCGTACCTTTCCATCAATGAATGCCACCTTGAATCCTTTCTCTTCCATTGTTGAGATAGACACCAGATTCTTCTTCAAGTCAGGGACGTACAACACATCTTGCGAACGGAGGACTTGATCTTGATTTAGATGAAGAGTCATAGTCCCTGTCCTTTTCACGGGATAGGTGGCATTGTCTCTAAGGATAATCTCCAAATTAGTATCCCTTTCAATCAAATCAGAGAGGGCCTCCTTATATCCAGTGAAATGCCTTGAGGCACCACTATCAATCAACCAGTTATCCAAGGTGTCGGAAGGAGATGCAGCAGAGAGGGAAAATGTAAGAATATATTCATTTCTCTTATTATCAACAACATTCGATTCATCGTACCTGGAATTTCTTGACCTCTTGAAAGATTGACCATTTCCATTTCTATTTCGATCAGAGTGGGCCTTCCTCTTTCCTTTGAACCTGTTGTTCCTTTGATCATTCCCCCTGAAGTTGTTGTTGTTGTTGTAGTCATCATCTGAGGGAGAGTCCTTTTATTGGGGCACTCTCTTACATAGTGACCAAACTTGTTACAATTGTAGCATCTTCCCTTCTTTCCTTTGGGACCCGCTCTTCCATGATTTTGATTTCTCGGAGCAACATTGTTCCTCTTCTTTGCATGAGCAGTGAAGGCAGTAGGATCACTTCCAATCCCATTTGAGGGATGGTCTCTCTCCATCATCCTTGTCTCCTCTTGAGTGCATCTCGTCAAAAATTCATCAAAATCAGGAATTATATTATTATTGAGAATAGTAGTATTAAATACATACCATAGTCAGGGAAGTCCTCCAAGAGCAATGAGAGTGAGCTCTCGGTCAGCTATAGCCTCTCCAATAGCTAAGACATCATTCTTGTTTTCAGTGATCCTCATGAAGTAGGATTGGATGGACTCTCCTTTGTCCATCTTGATGTTCTTCAACTTGTTCTTCAAAAAGGGAATGTGATTAGCATTGCTTATCTTGAACATGTTAACCAACTTATCATACATCTCCTTAGATATGCCCAGCATGGATATATAAGCAACCAAGAGCTTATGAATAGAAACCCTGATGATCTCCTTCGCCTTGTTTTCCCCTTTCTTGTACTTTGTTTTAGTGGCAGCCGGTGCATTAGATTAAGGCTCGGTGATCTTTCCCTACACATAATCCATAACATCTTGATCCTCAAATGTCAGATCCAAGGACATTTTCCAAGCATGATAATCAGACTTATCATTCAGCTTGTCATCAGTTTTGAAGAATAAGGAAGTTATTGTCCCTGGTCCTTGTCTATTCAACTTCGGTGATTGCTCTTCTCACTCTTGCTTGGGCTTTGTCTTCACCTTAGCTCTGATACCATATTAATTTTAATTAACCATGGTATGTTCTATGCTTAGAGCAGTTTACTTCAATCTTTCTTACTAGCCCAATTTAATTTGCAATCACATAACCATTAACAGTAAATGTTGATAGAACATGAAATAAATCGACTGAAGACAAGCCAAGACAAGAGACACAAGAATTCTTATAATTCTTCTTATTCAGCAGAGAGAGAAAATGTATTTTACCACAGTCAACAAGATGCCCTAGCCAGCAAAGACTTTGCTGGTCAAACCAGCACTTCAATCTCCAATCAAGATGTTATGAACCTAATTCATAACTAATGTAATAAATATAGTCATTAATAGAATAAAAAATAATAAATGTGATTACTAGCTAATCAATTAGGATTATGTTAAATAGTCATTAGGTTAATGAAAAGGCATGTCTAAAAGACATGCCCATTCGTGAAAAGGTACCTGCATAGGTATAAAAGCAGGACCTCATTGTAATCATTCAATCGTCTTATATCATACATCATATCAATAAATATTTATTATTATAAATACTTCGTGTATTTTTATAATTAAAGCTACTTTTGCTATTAAGTCTACAAATCTACAAATGTTGCTGCTACAGTAACCAAATCTACAACTTCCGCTGCTACAGTGGTATCAGAGCCATATTAAGGACAAGTTGAAGCAATGGCACACAACAGCGTTCTACAAGCCTACGAATGTAGTTTACAAGCCCGAGAACATTGTTTACCGTATAATGTGCCATTATGTGAAGATCCCAAAAAAATTGAGCAGATTAAAAAAATTCAACAAAAGCTTCAGCAATTAGAGAATTCATGTTCAAAAGTCACAAACGGTTATAAAAAAATTTCTGCAGTAATCCATAATAGAGAAGATGAAAAATGTTGTAATAATGAGAGGCCAGTTAGTTATGCCAAGGGAAAATCAAGCAGAACATCCATGGAAAATTCAAGTAAATACATTCCCCCACCAATGCGTAAAAAAGGAAAACAACCAATTAATATTGAAAGTAAAGAAGAAGGGAAATGTTGGAAATGTGGAGACAAATATTTCACAGGACATAAATGTGTTTTTTATACAAGAAATGAGATTGCTATTAGTGATGTTTGTCATTCTGGACATCGTGTTAGTCAAACAGAAGAGGATCTGAATGGACTATGTGTTCCTCCATTTGCTGGATCCGATCTAGTTTTGTGTCCCAACAGTGGTGAATGTCAGACTAATATGGAGGATGACTCCAGAAAGTTGATGCCAGTCCCAGGTTCCCACTTCTCTCAGGAGCCTGACAGAAAAATTAAGAATGGTTTAGAATATGTCAGAAGCAGTAACAATGGTGCAATAGCAGTAGCTAATAAAGAGGGATCTCCAGGGTTCAATTTATCTAGATCTTGTGTGGCTGAGACTTTGTTGGTCAGCCGATGTGGACCGGTCCTAGCTTGTGAATTCTTCAGTGCTCCAAACTCTTCTGCTGATAATTTTAATGTTAATTCGGTAAATGGTGTTGATATAAATACTTGTCAGAAAAATTCTCTTACAACGCTCAATCAACTAGCTAACAATGTGGAAGTATTTGAGGCAAGGAGAAGGAAAGCCTTTCCCAGTCATTTATGTTCTGATGATTCTCTACTAGGGGTGGGAGGCTGTAAACCTGAAATATTTAAGTGCAATACTCGATATGTGGATATTGATACTTGTCAGACAAACTCCGTTACAACTTTCAGTCAATTAGCTAATGGTCCAAAGGTACTTGAGGCAAGAAATAGGCAACATCTTTCCCTGCATGATTTATGTAGGGGTGATTCCTTTAATACATGCTCTGCTTTACTAAGCATAGGAGATAGTGACACTGAAAGCTTGGAAACGAATGATTGTATCAAACATCAACTGGCAAAGGAGCATACACTGAATGTTGTATGGAAGAATTCAATTTTAAATTTCCAAATTAAGGAATCACTCATTCTACAATCGGGATCATTGATAGAAATTGCAGCCAACCTTTATATTCTACAAAAGTGAAATCTGAAGAACATGTCATATTGGGTCTAAAGATGGGAATAGTCAAAGGAATGTTAACAGTAACACTGACTGCAAATCTTGCCCATAATCATATAGGGCCAATATATGAAAACAGAAAAACGCTGCAGATTAGTGGATTTGCTAAAAATAAACACAATCCTGCTGATAAAGATATAAACCAAGGAACACTCGTTGTTTTTAACTTGGATCCTTTGGCCAAAATCAACAAACTGTTGCATGAAAGTGACAGTGTCAATGACGAAGACTCCAAGAATCTTGTGAAAAATTTCCGATGGGGTTACATTCCTTCCGATACCAAGTTAAGGTGGTTCGAGTCACCCTTCGTATCAACGGTCCACTGCATAATTCGACTGGAGGACTTGGCAAATTACGGGATTGTCGATTTGTCAGAAGCCCGTGGAAGATACGACTCTTTTTCAAATTTGACAATTGTAAACAACAATACTTTTAACACAATCATGATATCTGTTCTTGGTGAGATTGATGGAAGATTCAGGAAATTGCTGCGAATGCCTCTGTCAGGTAGAAAGAGGGAGGCAATTTTAGAAATGAAAGACACTCCACGATGGAAGGATGGGGTGTTTCACACAATGTGCAGCACTTTTGGGTTCAGCACGCCCGAGATTTTCAGGCAGAGGGGTTACGATGCTCGCAACGCAGACATATGGTCGTGCGGAGTAATTCTGTATGAACTTAGGTCTGGTTTTCTACTATTCGGTTCTGACATTTTTCCCGACATGTACAAGAGAATGATATACATGCAGTACAGTTGCGAGAGACACTGCTTCTCGGGTGAAGTTCGGTGCCTCAAGAAGGCTTCCAGAGCGTTCAAAATCCAGACATATGAAAATCCAGAGACTATTCGAAGGTTATTTGAGCGAGACCTGTCGGTTCTCGGAAGACACCTCAGAAAGCGTGCTCTTGTATGCTGCGTAAATCACGGTTGGCCGATATCATTGATACCGAGCCAAGTTCAAAATCGTGTGAATCAGGTGCTCTGTCCATTCCGTCGTTCTGGATATGGAAGGCAACTAGTCAATGGACTTGATTAAATAAATAAATAAAAACGCTTTTTGTCGAACACAAAACGACATCCGTGAAGTCACTAAAGGGCGTATGAAACGGTGTATCATTTATCAGTGACCTTTTAAGACACTTAGGTTAGATTTAATTAAAATCATAACAAAAAGTTATAATATATATATATATATATATAAATTATAATTATATAATTTATATATATATATAGAAAAAATATATATATTATTATTTAAATTAATAATAATAATAATTATAATTATATATTAAAAAAAAAAAAAAAAAAATAGAAGAGAGGAAATAGCACAAAACAAAGGAATCTTAAGGACAAATTTTACGTTCAAGATGACAAGGGCCAGATGAAAGAAATTGTCAGAAGTTAAGCTTTGAGGACAAAGCTTTTCGAGAAGGAGGCAATGTTATGAACCTAATTCATAACTAATGTAATAAATATAGTCATCAATAGAATAAAAAAAAAAAATGTAATTACTAGCTAATCAATTAGGATTATGTTAAATAGTCATTAGGTTAATGAAAAGGCATGTCTAAAAGACATGCCCATTCGTGAAAAGGTATCTGCATAGGTATAAAAGCAGGACCTCATTGTAATCATTCAATCCTCTTATATCATTCATCATATCAATAAATATTTATTATTATAAATACCTCGTGTATTTTTATAATTAAAGCTACTTTTGCTATTAAGTCTACAAATCTACAAATCTTGCTGCTACAGTAACCAAATCTACAACTTCCGCTACTACACAAGCCTGGTCAACCTTGGTCAAATTTGGCCTTCAATCAAAGTCAAAGACACCTCAAAACCGGTCAATGCAAAAGTCAAACTCTGTGGTCAAAACAGCAGTCAATGTTGCAGTCAACGTTGTGCAGAAAAGCCCTAAACCAGTCCGAAATTGCAGCTTCTTGTTTCACACGTGTGGAGGAGAGAGAAGCCTCTGAGGCTGTACGAACCAATCAGATGAGAGACAGATGTGTGAAATGAGTGAATGATGAAATGAGCATCATGTCTCTCTTTTTTATATCCATGACTGAGGGTGTGTGACACATCTTTTGAGACTTGTGAGCCTACATTACAATTCTAGCCGACCTTGACAAATTGCACATGTGTGGAAAATAAATTCAAAATCCAACTTCTGCTCATCCAAACAAGATGATCTTTAGCTCAATCTTGCACCTCTCCGAAAGAGGAATCCAACAAAAATATCATCTCCATCATATGAGCAGTGCAACATGGTGTTTGGCCCTAGTTGCCAGATTTAACAGGATGAAAGCAAAGGAGACAAATCATCAATGTCTTCATCCTTCTTCTTGCTTCCATTCTTCACTTTTCTTAGATTTTGAGCAAGCAATTATGCTATTGTACTAGTTGAGTTTCTCCATTCAGTACCATAGTAGAATTTCAACTTGTGTAAGGAAATTGGAAGTGTCATGGCATGATTATTCTATCCCCCAAGAACCTTCAGCCCATTGACTTGTAGCCAACTTGCTCAGGACTTTGTTCTTTCGATAAATCTAATGAAGATCCAATTAGTGTCTTTTGGCAACAAATAAGAGCATACTTGTGTGCAAGAATTTTATCCTTTTGCATAGCTCCTGCTTGCTTGAAAATGTGTTTCCTAATACATGAACTTGTGAGATTCAATAGGTTCCATTGGCCTTATAATTTTTCTATTTCATCCACACCATTTACCAAGGACAAGAACTGGTCATCAAAATTAGTTGATTTAAGTGTTCTATGGCCAAAAACATTGGATATCATTGCCACTTTCTGAACTTAATTGCAGATCTGTAAGGGGAATGCTTAGTATCAATAATAAAACACTGATTTTAAGTATTTTCCTTGCATTTTAGGTCAAGTTAGTTCATTGTTCTGCAACTGTTATTGTAGAAACACTGGGAAACTAAAGCAAATTTATGAATTTTCTGACTCATTTTTGCATCTATAATCATAAACTTGAAGTTTCAGTTTACTGATCCGAAGAACAAGTTGCAGATTTCTGAGTTTCCTAGTGCAGATCAATTAACTATTATTGCAGACTTGAAGTGTTACATTCGCCAAAGAGTTCATAATTGAAGCTTTGAATCATCTAGAGATACCCCCTTGAAGTCAGCAACGCACAAACACAAAGTGAGACGGAGCATGTGAAGTGACATTAGCACTTTCCCTTCCGTTATCCAGACACCTTTGGGTCCTTTCAGCAAAGGTATTTATCTATTTAAATTTTAGATTATAACTTTACACTTTGAAAATACCACAGAAATACACATATGAGAAGGCCTTCTGACAAACACAAGATCTTCAATTACCAAAAGCATTGAATAACAGCAGTAAATAGCATTTGATTATAGAGGCTCCATGAATGGACAGGGAATCTTAAAGACAGCAAGCTCATACCACAAGAGCATACCATCTACAAAAATAAATATCATAAATCACAAATACTATCCATCCTGATACTTGAAGCATATATGTTTTGAAAAAGAGGGCAACAAAGGGACTGTCGAACAGATAAAGTGAATAGAAAAGGCTGAGACTTACCTCTTTCTAGGGCACATTTTTTCTCGATCCTCCTTATCAATTTTAGAATCACTGGGTATGGCACCGGAACAGAACAGCACAGAACATTAGTAAAGAGAGTGAGTTAATGATGTAAATAAAGAAAAACAGTACAGGCAATATTCTTTGAAATACTTCGGAAATATTTGTCAATTAAGGAACTATAACATTATAGGAGTTTTAGAGGGGAGGGGGAGTGTATAATGTTATCATAAATAAACAATTCTTTTAACTCCAAACTTTTCCTGACGCTAATTATGCTTCAACTTTGGTGGAAGCCTACAAGTAAAATATTTTTTCTATTGTTTCTAATAGAGTAGCCATTAGTATTTGTACCTGACGGTAAATAAAAGAGAGAACTTCAGTGTATGCATCCCAGTTATAATTGCCATGAATATATTACTTGTTTACAGAATAAATGCTGTCACTCATAAACTGCAAACCAAATCAAAATCCATGTCTCAAAGTGCAATTAACTATGACTTAGATGAACTCTGTCCTTAGCACAGTAAGAATCCACATTATTCAGAAGAACATCCCCAGGGGTGAGGATCACATTCCCTGCTTTCCCCACATTCGTGACACAGGATGATGCAGAAGATCCCTAATATTGGATGAGGGTTGCCCCCAAGTACCAAGGACATTGAACTCATGTTTCTGATATGGTCAAGGACTATCTCAGGTATCTCGAGATGCCTAGACGTCCTGTTAAATCCAGATTTGCTCCTTAGTAAACTGGAGGATTAAGGGCCAGCTCATTTCATCAGGCTGGTGTTCAGAGTGTGATTCCAAATACAATTTTCATGAGTCAGAGGTTGGTTCACACAAAATCCAGATGCAGATTGGTTCAGTGATGTGATCCTGATTCAGAGACGGATGCTGCACAGGTTTTTCATCAGATTGGAGAAAGTTATTATTTAGGCAGCAGTACTATATTTTAGGAGACAGGGTTCAGAGGCTCACACGGCAGAGAGCATGGTATATTTGGAGTCCTTGACAACTGCTGAGTCTGATGAGCCTTTTCCAGACGACACACGTGACACCTATTTTTAGCAGTTTCAGTACAGAAGCTCACATGTCAGTTTTGATTGCATGTATGGACTCCTAGCTGAAAATCAAGACCATTGAGTATACTTTCATCAACATGTGAGGATTTTCTATTTTTTAGCAGTGCTTATTTTTAGGCATGCTATATTTAGCAGGGTTCCCCTAGCAATTCCAGACAGTTTCTAATTCTTCCTAATTTTTAGGGGGGCTGGTATTTGTGGCATGTCTATATATGGCTTATAGCATGGTGACATGTGGCAGTTCCATGATGACACATGGCAGCTTCTGGTGGTGGCATGTGACAAATCCAGCAGTGACATGTGGCATGCACGCAAGGACATGTGACAGTTCCTGGGGATGAAAAGTGGCAGCATCAAGGTACATGCATATGGATTAGTGCACATGGATAAGACTGGGAGTATCTTGGAGTTTACTCTAGCACTTGCATGAGTTAGCTGAACACCACTGGCATGCATGCATTGACTTAGGAGATAACTAAGCATGTGGATGAGCTAACTAGGCACATGACATCCCTCTCTCCACTTCACCATCAGTTGATGATCAGTTGAACTCAAAGAATCTCCACTGGACTAGTTCGCATGCTTTAGTTCACTCAACATCTCACCAGATCGACAAAGTGCATGCATCTCTCTCCACTTCATCCTTAGTTCGCTGAAGAACATCTCAAGAGGATCAAGGCACATGGGGTAAGGACTCCAAGATATCTAAAGCACATGCCCACTCTTATTCACTTCAACTCCAGCGAGCTAATACTTCACTCCTCTCTATCATTAGTTCTTCACTGCCTAACTCTAGTGTATAAAAGAGCATGAAGGAGAAAGATTTCAGTGCATGAACACTCTACTCCACTCATTCAATGAGCAATCATAACTCTTCTCCACTCAAACTCATCAATATGCATGGCTCAGAGGAAGATTCTTGCATGGGTCATTCAACCTCATTGATCATTAAGAGGATAAGGTCGCTCTTAGACAATGGTGGGGTTTTCTTCCTAACAGCAACATATCTCTCTTTGTTAAAATCTAAAAGTTCTATGCAAAAACTTAAAAATTCTTTGCAGACACTTAAAAGTACTTTGCAGAAAACTGAATGCTCTACGCTGGGACTTGAAAGTACTTTGCAGAAAACTAAATGTTCTATGTTGTTACAATTACTTAAAATGCAGATTTCTTCTTCAAAACTTTTCAGATCAGCAATTGTAAATAGAACATAAACTTAAGGATCATATGAAGACAGCCAAGCACAAATATGAGACACTGAGATTTAGATCCAATGACCATGGCAAAATCCCTCAAGGGGAAAACCCAAATGATTCTTATTCTATTAGATTTCTTCAAATGTTCAGCAGAGAACAAAGAGAGAGAGAAAATGAGAATGAATAAAGACACCAATGTCTGATCAACTTGCAGCTAAAATGCCCTTGCTCTTTGCTTGAAGATATCCTCCTACACTTGTTCCACCTCTTTCCTTTCTCTTGCTCTTCTCTTGCTCTCACACTTCTCTTGCACACACTCAACACTTGCTCTTCTCTTGCTCTCACACTTCTCTTGCACACACTCAACACTTGCTCTTCTTTTTCACAATGAGCATGCTACTCTCAACTCTCACTTGTTCTTGCTTAAATAGATGAGAAAAAAAAAGAGTTACAAAATGAATCCATGCCTTGAGCCAACAATAGGAGAATCAAATTCCATGAAGGAGGAGTTACAATTTGAAATAGGTATAGAGAGAGAGAGAGTTAGAAGTAGACATGAGAGAATATTTGGTGAGAGTTACAAATCGAATTGAGTGAAGGAGTTATAAGGGCATTTAATGAGTTACACTTTTTCCATACATCGAATTTGTGAGGGAGAGTTACATTCTCTTAAGTGTGGAGTTACTATTTTATTCCAAGAGAGAGGTTAGATTTGCCAAGTAAGAGATTCTCAATTTAATTGACTTATTCTATGAGAGTATTGAGAATTCGTTTTTAGTAATCCATTAAAAGTGAATGACTTTAGACCAGTGAAGCGAACATCGCAATATTTTCGCAAAAAAGATAATATCACCAATAATATTGGCGTTTTTTAATTCGAAAAAATCACGTCGCGCGACCTAACCCTAAAAAATCATGGGTGGCGGTAACAACAATCTGTAAAGGGGAAAATTGGTTTTTTTTGTCATTTTTTTCAGACAGAGGGCAAGAGAGAGAAATAAGGAGGAGGAGAAGTCATCTACAAGGGAAGAGAGGAGAAAAGTGAAGGGATTAGCATCCCAAGCCAAATAAAATCAAGTTTGGACCAAGTTTCTTCACCAAAGCATGGTTTCCAGGTATGGGCATCAAATTTGGCAATTTTTTTTTGTTTTTTTCTTGTTTTTCCTTGGGTTCTATCAGCGATGTATTTTCCATGATTTTTGTTTGGATTTGATTGTGTTTTTGTTTTTTTTTTTTTTGCATTTAATGGAGGGTTTATTTTGGTCAAAAATGCAAAAACTTGATTGTTAGATTTATCTGTCTCATTTCTTCTTGTGCCCTAGTTTTTTTCCATCATTTTTTCTTGGGTTTCAATGTGTATTTTTTTCCATTATTGTTGCATTGAGTTGATGGTTTTTTTTGTCAAAAATTCAAAATGTTGTATGTAAATTTTAATTTTAATTTTTTAACTTGCAATTTTTCTTGTGCCCTAAGTTCAAACTTCAAACTTCATCTTACATTAAAACTAAAGAGTTCAACAAAGTTACAAACATGCCAAGGAAATTGGACCCTATGTGGGAATTTGGTGAACCTGATGTGGGGTTTGACAGATCAAATTTGAGTTGCAAGTTATGTGGGCACCATATGACAAAGAGGTATACAGATTGAATTTCGACCTAACACAAATACCTGGATATGAGGTAGGGCTTTGCTCAAATACAAATCTAGAAATCATCCGAAGAGCCCTCAAATCGTTGGAAGTAATAGAGACAACCAAAATTACCAAGGCAGCTCTGAAGAGTCAAATAGCAAGGGGTGGAGTGTCAAGATTTGGAGGTGACCATGAGAGTGGTATTGGTTCTTCACCATCAGCATCTTCACCCAACCCCATAGTTGTCTCATCATATTTCATTCATAGAACCACACCTGGTGCACAACCATCTATCTCGTCAATTAGTAAAAAAAGGGATAAGGAAGAAACTGACAAGTTGTTGGACAAGTTTCTTCTTTGGAGTGATATTTCTTTTAGTGTTGCCAGGAACAATCCATTTTACCAAACCGTGGTTGATGCTATTGTTATTGTTGATCCAGGGTACAAAGCTCATTCATATGATGACTATAGAGAGTGCATTCTTCAAAATGAAAAGGTTGCTCCTTCATATGATGCCTATAGAGGGCGCATTCTTCAAAATGAAAAGGTTGATTGCACAAAGAGATTGGAGGAGTTTAGGGGATCATGGGCACACACAGGATATACTGTAATGTCAGATGGTTTGACCAATCAAAAAGGTAGAACCCTTATTAACTTCTTGGTTAATTGTCCCAAGGAGTCAATGTTTATGAAATCTGTTGATGCATCTGCACATCAAATATGCACGGTTATTATGTGATTTGTTGGATGTGTTCATTCAAGAACTGGGTCCACAACATGTTGACCAAGTCATAACGAACAATGCTGCAAATTTTGTTGTTGTTGGCAAGATCCTTATGGAAAGGCATCCTAAATTATTTTGCACATCTTGTGCTACACACTGCATTGACTTGATGTTGGAGGACATAGGGAAAATTCATTTTGTCAAGGATATTGTTGAATCATCAAAAAGCATTACAAAATTTATATATAATCTTGCATTTGTGCTTCATTTGATGAGAACATTCACCAACAACAAGGAGTTGGTGTGGCCTGCCATTACACGGTTTGCCACCAATTTCATATCTCTTCAATCCCTCCTGAATTCTATGTGTGATGTGAAGAGAATGTTTCTTTCAAAGCAGTAGTGCGCTTTGACATATAGCCACAATCCAGAGGGAAATGCCATATGCAGGTTAGTTTCATACCAGAAAAGCTTATGGCCGGGAGTGCAGGAGATGTGCAGCATTACTAAACCTTTGGTAAAGGTTCTTCGATTAGTTGATGGAGAGAAACTCGCAATGGGCTACTTGTATGAGGCCATGGACAGGGCCAAAGAATCCATTCGGACCTACTATGATGATAAGGAGGATGAGGGGTTTCAAAAACTACTTCTTTTATGAGAAGTGATTGATGAGCGATGCAACAACACACTCCATCGTCCCATTCATGTTGCAGGGATCTACCTAAACCTTGCATTTTCTTACTCCTGTGGTTTCTTATTTGATGTCGAGGTCATGGATGGAATCTTCACTTGTATTCTGAAGATGGTGTCATCTCCAGCAGAACGTGCAGAAATATCCAAAGAAATGGAGATATACAGAATGGCAGGTGGCACATTTAACTTTGGCATGGCTATCTATGATAGGAATAATAAGTTCCAGGTAAGATTTATTTTTTTTCAAAATTCATGGTCTTTTCAAGTTCATAACTTCATACTTTGCTTCAGCTTTCAATTTTCACTATTTTTCTTATGTTTATAACTTTATCTTATTTGTTGTAGATGCGTGGTGGAGAAGCTATGGTGGCAAAGTACCCAATCTCCAAAGGCTTTCCATTCGAGTACTCAACCAAACATATAGCTCCTCGGGATGTGAGCACAACTGGAGTGTATTTGAAAAAATACACACCAAAGAATGCAATAGCTTAAAATATTCCAATTGATTTTTTGAATTCATTAAATAATATTAACATTTTTTTATAATTATTATTTTGTTATTTATAATTTATTAATTTATGACCCTTGTACAGTTTGAAGTCCCAGCGACTTAATGACATGGTTTACGTCTATTACAATCTTAGATTGTGGGTGAGACAACTTGAAAGGGCACCTGATATGGAGGCCATCTCATTGGATGTGATTGACACCACTATTGCATGGAGAGTCGAGGCCGAGAGGCCTATCATGGAGTCGGCCCCTGATTGGTTAAAGGAGGAGGTAGTGGAGGGGGCGGAGGAGTAGTAGCAGGAGGAGGAGGGGGTGACACCACATACCCCTGTCATCGGTAAAGGATGTGGTCTACCTCCTATAGCTCCTGATGCTTCAGCATCTAGAGCACTACAGAGTCCACTGCCAGCCCCACCAGCTTCTTCATCTAGAGGGGAAGTTGTTACATTTTCTAACAAGAGGGGCAGAGGAAATCAGTAGTATTAGTTATTTGGTTCATTCCTTTGTATATGACATTATGCCTCATGATATGAGATACATTATTATATTTTTTGTTGATATTTTGAGGTTGAGTTAGGACTTAGTATTCAAGACATGATTCACTGTTATGTGTGATGTAGCACTAGACATGATATTACACATCTTATATATTAGTTCTCTTTTCATATTTATGTGTCAATGCATTTATTTTATAATGTGGATGCTTTAGATATTTAAAAAATTGAAATAAAATAAATATTTTTGTACGTGACTATTTTTTACCGATTTTTTCCCGATTTTCCCGATTTTTTCCGATTTATTCCCCTCGTCGGCTTAATCCCGACCGCGATGTTCGCAACACTGCTTTAGACTACTTTATAAATAATAGTATCATAATAATAAAAATACTAGTAAGGATAGTATCATAATAATAATAATAATACTTGTAAGAATAAAATATTAATCCTTGACTTGTATAATCATAATTGATTTGATTTTAAAGTGGATTCCATATGTCGAGATCATCCTTGATCATTTAGACATGAATTTCTATTTTTGGAAAGTCACTTCCAAGTTGAGATGTGACTTGCTATTTTTGGAAGGTCCTATTAGAATTGTTAGAAATGAAATTTTATTATAGGTAGTTCAAACAGAACTGAAAGATATGAATTCTTCTAGAAGAAATTCATCCCTGAGCTGCCAAATTTTAACACTCTCTCTTAGCTAGGAAAGAATTTCTTTCTGCATCAAAGATCTCTGCTTCCTCCGATCTCTTCATTCATCTCAGTTCAACTCTTCTCTGTAACAATGAAGTCACAATCTAAAGAAGAATCATCCACTTGACACAAATTTGGAAAGGAAAGGATCATCACATGTCACATAGACAAGGATTACACTCAACCAATTTTCATCTAAAAAAATTTAAGTGATAGAACACGTCACATAGACAAGACTGAAACAAGTCACACTGACAAGAATCAAACACAACCAAGTTTCAATAAACGTCAAGTGTGTTAATTTTTGCAACTAGGGTCAAATTCCACCATGGATAGCTCAGATGGTCGAAATCATAATTGCACTAGATTCCTCTTTTCGAGAGGAGCAAAATCGACCAATAGATCACCCCATTCGGTTAAGCAGAAGTTAATTATTGAATTATTTTATTTATTAAAGTGTAATGGAATGGGTCGGCCTAAGCACATGTGGAATTAGTCAAGCTGGCCTCAACCCCAAGTGGACCCTCACGAAAGCTTATAAACAGAAGCAAGCTCAAGCTCATTCTTACACATTGCTCAAGCGATCTTCTATTTGCATTTTCTCTTAGTTCGTATATTTTGTCTTGGTTCGCACAGCTTTGACGGAAGAAGTTCGTGCAGGGTCCGAAATCACAAGCAAGAGGTTCGCTCTGATCTAGGGGTTTTTGGATCATAATTGCAGGCTTGATACTGAGATGTTTCGGCTATAGTCGCAGGCACAAAGTGTCATGCCTGCGGCCAGGGTGTCATAGCCGCAGACACAGAGAGTCCAGGTTGCGGCTAGGGCTTCAGAGGTTGATCGGGTTGCGCTCAGCCATAGCAGTAGGCACAGAGTGTCCTGCCTGCAGCTAGGGTGCCATAGTCGCTGGCACAAAGTCTCAAGGGTGCGGCAAATGGGTCTTTAAGCAGATCTAGGCTAGATCGACCTCAGTTGCTCACACATTGTTTCCTGGTAATGTCCGCACAATCACAGATGCACGCAGTCAGTTTTCTGGTAGCGTCATAAATTCAGATCTGGGATTTGACAGTTGACTTCAGTGGTCTGTTGGATTCGTGTTTCTCACTGTTTTAGATCTGTAGATTTGTAAATCTGTTCTGTATATTTTCGCTGCATATGTATTGGGCTCATTGTACTCTCTACTGAAAACTTTTTATGATGATCTATTGAAGAAGATTTGAAATGGTTTCCCCCTTTTGGGGTTTTTCCCTGGTCTTGGACCAATTTGCTGCCTCTTATGGTTGTGTTATTGTCTTCTTTATCACTGCATATATTGTTCTATCTTCAGTTATAGTTTATAATTGATTACACTGCTAATAATTGGATACATTGTTTATGAAGAAGTAATTTGGCTTAAAGTAATTGATACAGCATAGAACAATCTAGAAATTTAACACGGTATCAGAGCTAAGGTGAAGGACAAGCCCAAAAGAAGACAAGCATTGAAGCCCCCATTATCAGAAAGCAGATCTACTAGCCAAGGTCAAGATGTCTTCCTCTACCTTCAAGGAGCATGAAAAGTTGAGTGATGCATCAAACTTTGTTACATGGAAAATCAAGTTGGAGATCATAGCTGACAACAATTATGTGTTGGAATACATTCAAGGAAGGATGCTCGAGACTCCAGAAAATGTTTCTGCTTCTCTCAAGAACAGGTACAAGAAAGGTGAGTCCAAAGCAGAGCGAATTATAGCTGATGGTTCACAAGATCATTTACTTGCATATGTTGGGAATTTAAGAAAGTCTAAGGACATGTACGACAAGACAGTCGGTATGTATGAAATCGACAATATGAATGAGATCATCACCTTGAAAGATCAACTCAAGAAAATGAAGATGAACAAAGGAGAAGTTGTTCAATCATACATTATGAGGATATCTCGTCTCAGAGATCAACTGCAGAGGGTTGGAGAAAATGTGCCCGATAGAGAACTGTTAGTCGTGACTCTTAGAGGTCTCCATCCAGTTTGGGAAACCTTCATTACTACAATCAACAACAACAATTTCCTCCCGTCATTTGATGAAATTGTTGGGAAGCTTACTCAAGAAGAATCAAAAATGATAGCAACAAGAAGAATTCAGAAGCATGAAGAGGGAGAGCTTGTCGCATGCATCGCTCATGACAAAAGGAAGAAGGCAAAAGGAGGTCCTTCAAGGAAACCTCCTTCTCAAAATTCAAAAGGAATGGCAAATCGCTATCCCATATTGAATACTATAACTACCACAAGAAAGGTCATTATGCACGTGATTGTCCTAAGAAGAGAAAGAGGCCATGATACAACACCAGAAGCAACAACAATAATAAAAGAAGAAAAGATAATCAAAGGAACAACCGCGACAGACGATATGGAAGGAGTAGAGATTCTTCAAGCGACCGTGAAGAAGAACATCCTCCTCAAAAGAAGTCAAGGGCTCCCAGGTATGAAAGTAATGTTGTGAATAAATCTAAATATACTCTCATTTATGCACTTAGTAGTTCTTCTCCACTGGATTTGTAGGATAATTGGTTGGTTGATAGTGGGGCCACTCATCACTTCTTTGGATACAAGGAAGTCCTCTCTAATCTTGTAGAGAGGGAGACTAAGTTGAAAATCATTCTTGGAGATACCTCCACTCATCCCGTAAAAGGCTTTGGATACATTAAATTTCAAATGAATTCTAGGGAATTAGTATTGTTGCATGATGTTATGTATGTGTAGGGATTAATGAAGAATTTGATATCTATATCCGCATTGGAAGATTGAGGGAGGAGGGTTGCCTTCATCAATGGAAAAGTCTTGATTTGGTCTACTGATGCACCTATGAAAGATGCATTCACATTATGTAGGAGATCTGAAGGAATTTATAAAGTCACCAGAAGGCCACTTCTAGCATTGGTTCACAACACCAATCATCTGAGCGAATTGTGGCACCGCAAACTAGCTCATTTACACTATGATGCTCTTCCAAAATTGAAGAAACTAGTCTCGAGTATTCCTGATCTTCAAGCTCATCATGATGGAGTTTGTCCAGGTTGTGCGAGTGGAAAGAAAAAAAGGGGACCATTCCACTCTAGTAAGAACAAGACAACTGACACCCTCCATCTCATTCATTCAATTATATATGTGGTCCGATGCCTGTGTAGTCTATTGGTGGTCATCTCTACTACATCACCTTCATTGATGATTTCTCAAGAAAGACATGGATATACTGCCTTCAGCATAAGGATAAAACCTTTGAAAAGTTCCAAGAAATCATAGCCTTGATCGAAAATCAATCAAGGAAAAGAATCAAAGTATTCAAGTCCGACAATGGAGGGGAATACATGTCAAATGAATTCATAGCATTTTGCTAGAAAGAAGAGAGCAAGAAGGAAACTATTGTGCCATATACACTTGAACAGAATGGCTTAGCTGAAAGATAGAACCAGTCTATATTATAAGTTGCCCGTGCCATGCTCCACGATCAAAAGGTTCCAAAGTTTTTGTGGGTTGAAGCCACACATGTTGTTGTATATGTTCAAAACTGGGTGCCTCATCAAGCATTAGAAAACAAGACCCCCGAAGAAATATTCACGGGTATCAAGCCCGATATTAGCCATCTTCATGTATTTGGATGCCCCGTATACTTTCATGTACCGAAGGACAAAAGAAACAAGCTGGAAGCTACAGGAATAAAAGCTATGTTTGTGGGTTATTGTGAAAACTCTAAAGCATATGGAATATATATTCCTAGTCAAAGGAAGGTCGAAATTAGTAGGGACATAACTTTCGATGAAAATGCAACTCTTGGTAAATCAAGAGACCTTCCTCCGCCTCCTCCTCCCAATAAAGAAAAGGAGCACTGGGATATTCTAGATAGTCCTTCTATGCCCATTCCGATGATATTGATGATCCCATGGAGCCTATGGATCCTTTAGATCCACCTCCCACTGATCCTCCTACCAGGAAGAGACCACTTTGGCTTCACGACACTCTACAGGATAATGAAAGAAATGTTCCCATTCGCAGATCTTTCAGAGAAAGGAAGCAACCATGCAGATATCAGGGATATGTAGTTGCCATGAGCACTATGATTCAAGTCAAACCATCCTCATTTGAAGAAGCAGTCAAAGAACAAGTTTGGAAAGATGCTATGGCCGAAGAATATGAATCTATTGTGAAAAAGATGCATAGGATATTGTGCCAAGACCGTATCGAAAGTCTATTGTGACTTCAAAGTGGTTATTCAATATCAAACATGGAATCAATGGCAGCATTGAGAAATACAAAGCAAGGTTCATAGCTCGAGGCTTCTCTCAGAAAGAGGGAGAAGATTATGATGACATATTCTCTCCCATGGCTCAATACACAACCATCTGTTCGATAGTTTCCCTTGCTGCTAGTCAAGGATGGACTCTTCATCAAATGGACGTAAAGACCGCTTTCCTTCATGGCATGTTACAAGAAGAAGTATATGTTGAACAACCACAGGGATTTGAAGTGCAAGATTGCAGAACGCATGTTGAAGAAGGCATTGTAAGGTTTAAAGCAAGCTCCCCGAGCTTGGTATGCACGCATTGACAGTTATTTAATGAAGTTGGGCTTCACAAGAAGCAATGCTAATCCCAACCTTTATTTTAAGGTTGTCTAAGGTATGCCATTGATTTTAGTTCTATATGTTGACGATCTATTCTTGATAGGAAGTGAACCTCTGATGATGGAATGTAAGAGGGAGTTAGCCTTTGAATTCAAGATGAAAGACCTTGGACTCATGCACCACTTTTTAGGCCTTGAGGTGTGGCAAAGGCCTGGCGAGATCTTTATCTCACAAGGAAAGTATGTTGTGAAGTTGTTGGAAAGGTTTGGTATGACTGAGTGCAAATCCATGGCTACTCCGATGGAGATGAACTTCAAGAAGTTGTGTGGAAAAACACCTGGACCTAATCAAGCAAATCCATCCAAGTACAGACAAATAATTGGGCCTTTGATATTCCTTGTGAACACCCGTCCAGACATATGCTATGCAGTAAACACATTGAGTCAATTCATGACTGAGCCCCTCCACGCACATTGGATCGCTGCCAAACATGTATTGAGATATTTACATGGGTCGACCACACTTCGTCTAAGATATTGTGCCAGAGACGTTCAATTTCATGGATACACTGATGCTGACTGGGCAGGTAATGTTACTAACAGAAAGAGTACATCTAGATGCTACTTTAGTCTTGGATCTGCCATGATATCCTGGATGAGCAAAAAACAAAAGTCTATAGCATTAAGCACTATCGAAGCAGAATACATTGCTGCTAGCATGGCTAGTTGCAAAGCAGTTTGGTTGAGGAAGCTCTTTGGAGAGCTATTTGAACACGTCTTAGACACTGCAGTGATATCCTGTGACAACAAGAGCGGGATCCGTTTGGCATAGAATCTCATGTTTCATGACAAGTCCAAGCACATTGAAATTGGATATCACTTTATTCGAGACATGGAGCAGAGAGGAGTTGTTAGACTCCATCACATATCGACATATGAGAAAATAGCAAATATTCTCACCAAGGCATTACCAAAAGAAAAGTTTTTGGTTTTCAGAGAGCAGCTTGGACTGATGGATGTAGCCCCTCCAAATAAGGGGCAGCATTAATCGAGGACACTGAGCAAACTCTTCCTACCCTGCTTCAGCTCTTGGGGTGAGGAGTTGAGATAGAGGGATCCTGGAGTTGAGGGATCTCTGGATAATAGGGTACTCCCCTATCTGTTACCCATAAGGTTCAAGATGTTGCTCCCCTATCTTCATAGGGTCGGAGAATGTTGCTCCCCTGATTGGTCTTTGCAGAGTATACCCCAGTTGGCATCATACCCTCAAGCAAGGCTTGTTCGGAATACCACTCCTTGTTTGGCCAACGAGTTGAGAGTGTACTTGGGGTGTACAACCCAAGTCGATTATGATGGAGGTGTTCTACCACATGACTATTGAGAGTCAACGATGGGAAGATGAGTAGGCAATAGGATTAGGTTGAGATTTGCTCCCCTCTTGAGATTCCAGGGTCAAAGATGTGCTCCCTTATGATGTGTTATCCTATTGCTTGGTATGGGTGGAAGATTGTGAAAATTCCAAGTCTAAAATCCTACTACAACCAACTAAATTTACTTTGCCTACTTGTAAATTACATTAACAAGTTATTTACGGATTTCTTCTGTAAACACTGAAGCAATTACTGAAGCATCCTTCACTTAATTAAATAAATATGCTAAAACAAGAAACTGAGCAAAAGAAAAGAATATCACACAGCACACCGTTGTTTTTGGACAAACGTCCACGGAAAAACCCAACGTGGGAAAACAGGTGCAGCCTAAGTCACCAGATTTGCCTAAAAGGGGCAACGAATCCCGAATCCCCGTATCAGGTACTTATACGTACGAGATTCTGCCCCAATTCAATGGATACGGCGTATCCGAACGAGGTACGGCGTATCTCGACCGTACCCCGTTCGGATATGCCGTATCCCGTAAAATCGGATACGGCCGGGTCCGCGAGTTCAAAAAAGCGTTGTTTTTTTATTATAAAGGGGGGCTTTTGCTCATTGTTTTTCAGCAATTGAGGAGGATTTTTCAGGAGAGGGCATCAAGCCTATGGTCCTAGTATTTATATGTGATTCATGGTAATGTTAAATTCTTAAAGTAAAAGTGACATTCTCCTTCATCCTTTTACTTAAATTTTTAACATTACCATGAAATGACTCAGGATGTTTGAGAGTGGTTCCAACCTCACTGGATTTCATATGGAGAAAGTAGAATTTTAGATCTCATTCAAAATCCAGCAGACTTATCAGTTTTTCAGGATTTCAAGATTGGGTTATTGCAATGTTTCCATCGAATTTTGTCATGTATTAGGGTATGGAACTCGTATTTAATCAAGAGCACCAATCCCTCTATGTACCTTGATGTTAGTGACATCGGTTGTCAAACTCCTCTATCATGACCCTACTAAAAATGTACCCATCACTCAAACAAAACCTTGACTATCTAAGATGATAGAACCTTATGCCAGTCAATGAATTACATGAATTCCAAAATATTCACTTTTAATTATATATATATATATATATATATATATATATATATATATATATATATATATATATATATATATATATATATATTTTAAATATATATATATTTTTAATAAAATAATATATAACGTATCGTATCCCAAAAGTACCCTGTTCCGAGGTCACCGTACCCGTATCCGATTCTTCGAATCTCGGTATCCCCGTATCCCAGTATCCCCGTATCAGGTGACTTAGGGTGCAGCAGATCTGAGGGTTTTTATTATTAAGCAGCAGCAGTTATTTCTGAATACAATCTCTGGATGCCTTGCTGGCAATCTAGCACAGAGAATATCACTCGGCAAAGAAAAATAGTGAGATGACCTCACTCTACACTGCAAGTCTCGGTTAATCCGGTAGCTTGAAACGACGAACCCCCAGCACCCTCTACGCTACCTCTACGCAGTAATTACGTGGGCATGCATGGGGAACTCTAGAGGACTGTGTCACCTCCTCTGTTGGATCGATCTGCTCTCAGGAAACTTGATTCCAGCCCTTCCGGCTCAGAACCCTGATCTCCCAGCGAAATCTCAAACTACTGCTCAGGAAGACTGCGTTGCCTCGACGTGTGGCCTTTGTGGCCCTGCATCACCCTCTCTAGGCATTGCGCTGCCTCCTCTGCGTCTTTCTCTACCTCTTTGCTGAGCATTCTTGGCCCCAAAGAAGATCCTCTGACCAAAACTATCTCTGGCCCTCAACTGCGTGAGAATCTCTCGATCAAAGTTTTCCTCTGAGCACTGCTCACTTGAGAAAATTCGATCTCTTGATCTCTCGGTGTGTTTTTCCAAATGACCCTCAAGCCTTCTTTATAGTCTTCTCGTTGAGACTTCAATGGTTGAGATTAGATCTCCAGTCAACGGCTAGGATTATATTTTAACTTGATCTGCTTTTTCTAGAACATTCACACCCATATTCTATTAGTTCACTTTAATTATTTTATTTTCCTAAGTTTAGACTTAGGGTCACTTTAAAATAATTAATTTTCTTAATAAAATACAATCCGGGTGGAATTTCCCCAAACAATTTTTGGGTTATCTAGAATACATGTGTCTAAGTCTCTCCACAAAGTTTAAGACTTAGAGCACATCCGATGCTACCCCAAATCAACACTGCCTCTTAGCAAGGAATGTGCTCTAGCAAATATGCCCTGTTGCACATTTCTCTGACTCTGAAACATCTCCCTCTGCACTACTGATGACTGCCAAGTTGTCCCCCAACTACTGCGTTGTTGCTGCAACTATACTACTGTTGACGGTTGACCCTGCCACGATCAACACTACATCTGTACTGCAACTCCCTCTCAAATGTTGCATATGCTGCTAGCACTACCTCTGCTAACTCTGCACTGCAACTTAGTTGCTGAGAGAAGCAACTGAAAAAAAATCCAAAAAATTGAACAAGTGTTCAGGATGCATCTCAATTTTGAAACTCTGACTGTTGCTAGTCCCATGTTGTCCCTCCGAAGCACTACGTTGTTGATGCTCTGCGTTGTTCCTTTCTGCACTGCGTTGCTCAAATTCTAGCACTGCTAACCACTGCACCTATCGCTCCAACACTCCTTTGCAACAACTGAAACCCCTCCAGCCTACTACTACTGATCTTGGGCACCCGTTGCAAGGTCACGGTCATAATCCAAGAGGTGGACTGCTCAAAGATCCTGCCCAATTGAAGTCCTTGCGAACTTACAGTTCAATATCACCCCATTTCCCTACTGGAGATGCGTGGGTACTCATGGCATACGCATCTTCGATCTTTGCGGGTGCAGCCTTCGGATCATGTTTCTTGTCCTTGTCCTTTTCCTTCAAAGGACACTGCGTTGTGTAGTGACCAAGTTCACCAGACCTGAAGCATTTAATCTTTGAGACGTATTTCTTCCATCTTCGTTGCTCTTGTTGCCCCTTGCATGCAAGGGCTGCATTTTCCTCCTCCTCCTTTGCCTTCGACCCACTGCTATTGTTGTCGTCAATTTTACACTTGACTAGGTCCCTTCTTAGCTCTTCTTGCTTAAGAGCAGCCCACATCTCTTCCCAGCTCAACAAGGTTGCTCTGCCCAAGATGCTATGGAAAAAAACCTGCCATTCTTCTGTGACTACGTTGAGGGCCAGCCTTACCATCACGATAGGCTGAGGTGTGGACCCCATAGCTACTAGTTGATCATGAGTTTCCTGAAGCCTAGACAGGAACGGAACAATACACTCCCCTTTTTGCTTCTGAATCATCCTCAGTTTTTGCTCTAAGTACATCTTTTATTGTTCAAAAGATCCTTCGTATAGCGCTACTAAGGCTTCCCACATCTGTCTAGTTGTTTCCTTGCTAGCTATGTGGGACACTATGTGATCTTTGACTCCATCAAGGATTAGCCTCTTAGCCTTCACCATATCAGTTGTGTACTTCTTCAGCAGATCTGGATCTGCAGGGACAGCTACTATACTCGTCACAAAATGCTTGAGATCGTATTCATCTATAAGGCGTGTGATTCGCACCTTCCAGGTTACATAGTTGGAGGCTCCCTCCAACCGTTCCTGATCTCTAAGTCCGTGAACTGCGATGGCTGTCAAGAAAATGTCGAATTTTCTCCCTCTTTCTCCTCTGCGGAGTGCTAGACTGGCTTACACAATCCTTGCTGGAGGTGGTAAATCAATCACCCAGATCTGTTGCTCAGATCTCAAAAAATAGAATTCCCCGGCTAGGAATTCCCTGAGGAAGAAAATTCCCTCATTGCGCTTCTTCTCTCTCTTCTAACGACTTTCTACTCAACAAATTACCTGCAAAAAAAAGCGTTCCACCAGCTCTACGTTGAGGCTTTGCGTTGCTCCCTCTAGCTCGGCAAAATCTCGATCTGGAAGCCCTTCCTCTCTGTCGGCTCACTCAGAGAGAGACTTTCCTCGAAAATTCAACCCTCCTGGCCTGGACTGCACAATCCATCTAGGGATTCAAACTGCTGCCTTCTACAGCTATTCGACCTCCTGCCCAGCACTAGATCTGCTCTTATTGTCTCACTTGCAACCCTCTGATACCATGTGAAAATTCCAAGTCTGTGATCCTACTGCAACCTACTGAATTTACTTCACCTACTTGTAAATTACATTAACAAGTTATTTACGGATTTTTTCTATAAATACTGAAGCAACCTTCACTTAATTAAATAAATATGCTGAAACAAGAAACTGAGCAAAAGAAAAGAATATCACACAGGACACCATTGTTTTAGGACAAACGTCCCCAAAAAACCCCAATGTGGGAAAACCAGTGCAGCAGATCTGAGGGTTTTTATTATTAAACAGCAATTATTTCTTAATACAATCCCTGGATACCTTGCTGCCAATCTAGTACAGAGAATATCACTTGGCAGAGAAAAATAGTGAGATGACCTCAACTCTACACTGCAAGTCCCAGCTGATCTGGTAGCTTGAAACAACGAACCCCTAGCACCCTCTACGTAGTAATTACATGGGCCTACGTGGGGAACTCTGAAGGACTGCGTCACCCCCTCTGTTGCATCGATTTGCTCTCAGAAAACTTGATTCCAACCCTTTCAGCTGAGAATCCCGATCTCCCAGCAAAATCTCGGACTATTGCTCAGGAAAACTGCGTTGCCTCTGCGTGTGGCCTTCATGGCCCTGCGTCACCCTCTCTAGGTGTTGCGTCACCCTCTCTGGGCACTGCGCTCCCTCTCCTACGTCTTTATCTGCCTCTCTGTTGAGTATTCTTGGCCCTGGAGAAGATCCTTCGACCAAAACTGTTTATGTCCCACAACAGCATGAGAATATCTCGATCAAAGTTTTCCTCTGAGCATTGCTCACTTTAGAAAATTCGATCTCTTGATCTCTCAGTGTGTTTTCCAAATGACCCTCAAGCCTTCTTTATAGTCTTCTCGTTCAAACTTCAACGGCCGATATTAGATCTCCAATCAACGGTTAAGATTACATTTTGACTTGATCTGCTTTTTCTAGAACATTCACACCCATATTCTATCAATTCAATTTAATTATTTTATTTCCCTAAGTTTAGACTTAGGGTCACTTTAAAATAATTAATTTTCTTAACAAAATACAATCCGTGTTGAATCTCCCCAAATAATTTATGGGTTATCTAAAATACATGTGTATAAGCCTCTCCACAAAGTTTGAAACTTAGATCACATCTGATGCTACCCCAAATCAACAGTTATTGCTCCTCGATTCCTCTTCTTCTAGATCCGAGAAAGTTCCAGCAGATAGAGTTGAGCAGTGTCAGTCTTAGTATGACAACACCATGATGTGAAGATCTACAGGCAAGATGTTAAAAACTGGAATTCTTCCTAGTTGAGAGGGAGTGTTAATTTTTGCAGCTAGGGTCAAATTCCACCTTGGATAGCTCAGATGGTCGAAATCATAATTTTTGAAATATTTTATTTATTAAAGTGTAATGGAATGAGTCATCCTAAGCACATGTGGAATTAGTCAATCCGGCATCAACCCCAAGTGGACCCTCACAAAAGCCTATCAATAGAAGCGACCTCAAGCTCATTCTTACACGTTGCTCAAGCAATCTTCTATTTGCATTCTTTGTCTTGGTTCGTATATTTTGTCTTGGCTCGCACAGGTTTGATGGATGGAATTCGCACAGGGTCCGAAATCACAGGCGAGAGGCTCACTCTGATCTAGGGTTTTTTGAATCATAGCCGTAGGCTTGATACTAAAGTTTTTGGCCATAGCCGCAGGCACAGAGTGTCCTACTTGCGGCTAAGGTGTCATAGCCACAAGCATAGAGAGTCAAGGTTCTGGCTAGGGCTTCATAGGTTGATCGAGTTGCGCTCAGCCATGGCCGTAGGCACAGAGTGTCCTGTCTGTGGCCAAGGCACCATAGTCACTGGCACAGAGTCTCAAGGGTGCGGCTAAGGGGTTTTTGAACATATCTGAGCTAGATCGACCACAGTCGCTCACACAGTGTTTCCTAGTAATGTACGCACAGTCACAGATGCACGCAATCAGTTTTCTAGTAGCGTCCTAGATTCAGATCTAGGATTTGACAGTTGATTTTAGTTGACTTCAGTGATCTGTGTTTCTTACGGATGTAGATTTGTTCTATATATTTCCGTTGCATATGTATTGGGCTCATTGTACTCTCTACTGGATAATTTTTATGACAAATCTATTGAAGAAGAAGATTTGAAAGGGTTTCCCCCTTGTGGGGTTTTTCCCTAGTTTTGGACCAATTTGCTGTCTCTTATGGTTGTTTTGTTGTCTTCTTTATCACTGCCTATATTGTTATATCTTCAGTTATAGTTTATGATTGATTGCATTGCTAATAATTGGATACATGGTTTCAGAGCTATTGCAGATCAAGTTGGATTTCCAGCAAGACGGTTGAAGAAATCTATGTTGTCGAAAGCAACAAAGAAAGCAGCAGCAGCAACAGATAAACTAGAGAAGGCAGCACAGCAACAGAAGGACGCAGAGGCAACAAGAGCCACGCAGGGGCTAACGCAGTCCCAACTGGGTGATGCAAAGACAACGCATAGTCTTCCAAAGGGACGCAGGAGCAGTCTGCGCTACGCAGAAGCTACGCTGAGCCAATCTGCTCACGTAGAGGTCAGTCAGGGTAACGCAGTCCAAAAGTTGATTGTTGTGCAGAGTGCCATGAATCGGAAGTTGAGCTGCAAATCTTCAATAATTGCTAGTGAGGTGAAGATTCTGCCAGTGCAAAATTTAGCCTAAGTTAAGTTGACAAAGAGAGTGAGGAGAATAGTTTCTCAGTAGATTTTCTGCCAAAGAAATCTAAAGATTGATCGTAGGGTGATCGAAGAGATCTGATTCGTTGTGTTTGGCAGAGCCTTCCAAGGTAAGAAGTCAACTGTTAGAGGGCGCAGAGGGTGCCTTTCTCCCCAAGGACCCTAGATCTAAGTCTCTAGTATAAAGAGGATGTTAAAATTGGACAACTAGGTTCAAACTTCAGGTTGTGCTGCTCAGATGACGATCGCAATATTTTTATTGGATTCCTCTTTCGGAGAGGTGTAAGATTGATCTAAAGATCATCTCGATCGGATGAGCAGAACATGTACTTTGAATTTATTCCACTTATGTGCTAGGTCGGCCTAGAATAAAATATAGACTTAAATGTCTTAAAGGACGTGTCACACACCCCCAAAGATTCCTATATATTGGAGAGACTTAGAGTTCATTTGACACACATTGAGTGGAGGAATTCTCTGATAGCATTGGAGCTGCGTATCTATGGACTGTTCTTTGTTTGGGTTGTTCTGGGGTTATCTGTGACATGTTTGGCTGAATGACCTATTGGAGACTTTTCTGGTAGAAGCATCCTGTTGATTGTCGTAACGCCACCACTCTTCATCTCTATTTTGGCTTGTCTTCTATCGATCTATTAGTATGTTCTATCTCCTTCAGTATTGTGTGCCCTAATTTGAAATGGCATAGAACATGTTCTCAAATTAACATGGTATCAGAGCAAGGAGAAGACAACGCCCAGCTTATAAATCTAGGGCAGCAAGATGTGGGTTATTCTGAAAGTGAACTTTCTGTGGCTAAGATCAAATGGGATCATAGCTAGTTATTTCACACATCATTACGGATGCTTGTGAAGAATTCTGCATGCCACGTTAATACACCGTGGAAATATGGACATCAAAATAAAAAATTAATCCTAAGAATCCTATCATGGATGAGCTTAGAAAGAGGGCAGAAGAAAGTAAAAATAAAAATAAAATGACTAGTCTGTCAAAGATTCAGTTCTATTGATGTTCGAAACTGTTTTGTTGACGTCAAGGTTCAGCCTCGATGATCCTAATACTTTGAATAACAGGATTCACAGGATGATGAAGTTGGGTCTAAGTATTGATGAGGACGAAAGTAAGAAGCCCGTGGAAATCTTGCCATGTGGCATGACCTTGATACAATGATGGGAAAGGCACGGGCCTGCTGCCCATGGCTGTCCGACTGCGAAAAAAAATAATAATAATTAGGGTCAGATACATGTGCGTGAAATGCAAGGGTTCCATGCGTATCTGTGTCGTTCATTATATTGTCAGGCGGCAGCTCCAATGAGCGGCGTCTGAGCGAATAAGTTTTTCAAACATCAATTAATTCCTTAATCGAGGTGACATATATGTAAAGAGAAAAAAAAAATTGCCAGATCACATGTAACTCACGAAAGCGGGTTGATGACACAAGCATTCACTGCCATTGTTTCGTCTACTTACGAAAATTCCGCAAATCTGTGGCCAAGAAGATCTCGAAATTTTTAGCATGTGGGCGATAATGATTTTTCTCGTCAAAGCATATATTACTCGCGAGGTTCAATTACAGTCCTGTGGATTGCCAACCCGACCTGGAATCCAAGACAGCAAAGTCACTCCCCATGGGACTTCTTCTTGTCGAAGAACCGGTGCCAAGAATCAAGTGGTATCGACTTTGCCTCATCGCGTTGGTCGTTACACATTTATTGACATTTGAGATCATTGGGGCAGATCGAAATAAGCCAAATCCGATTCTGTTTTCTGTGCGATTACTAAGTTTTCTGCAGTAAGTTCCATACTGTAAATACCATTGGTATCTCTGTTGTGCAGTGTATAGCTTTTTGAAGATTGTTTATGGTGAATGTGGCGTTAATGGTATGGAGGATGGTATATTGGGTCTGGGTTGAAATTCTATGAAGACCATGGTTCTTTATTATATGCATTGTGCTGACATTGAAAACTTGTATGCGAACCAAAATTGTGACATGTGTGTTGAGTTTTTTTTTGACGTGGAGAAATTATTTAAGGCTATGGGCTCCATCGAATTCTGTTTTTCTTCTAACAACCACATCAGATTCCGAGCATGATATTTTCAATAACATTCAGTGCACAGCTCAATGTGGGTATTCGTAATTAGGAGCCACATTCCGTTGAGAGCGATGATGCCTTAAATCTGGACGCGGAAATCATATGGTGCAATTCGTTGTTGAAAAAAAAAAAATTGATGGCTCTAGTGGGAATCAGTGGAAGCCGATAACAGGAATAAAAGGTGTTGGACGGTGTATGGTTTCATGATCGTACCTGTGCGCACACTAAATTGATGTGGCCAAGCAATTATTTGGAGGCCGAGCTATATTCTCAAAGGAGGATGTAGTGATTGAAAATCAAGGGTTGATGTCTCAGAAATTGCACTAGCGGAGCAATTCTCCAGATTTGGGAAAATAGAAAATATCACTGTGTATTCTGCCCATAGCTATGCCTTCATAATCTTCAGGAAAGAGGAGGATACATTCTCTGTCCAAAATTGACACCCCATTTGAAAATCAATTCCAGCAGCAGTAAGACCACATTTCTCTGAGGGTTTGAGTGTCATTGATCCATGAATTTTCTAGGAGATGGAATTTTACAGGAAAGAGGGCAGAGACCCTAAGAAGGAGACATATACCTGTGATGTAAGCCACAGTTTCTGAGTATCTTGCATACAAGCCCTGTATATTATTCATCAAAAGGGGACGATGCTTGGAGCATATTTGAGGAAGTTGTTTTTGAGATATTTTGAGCCCTAGGTAGGGCTCCTTCCAAGCATACACAACTGGAGTCTGATATATTCTCTGTGATAGGGTCACAAGCCTCAATAAAATTGCACTTTAACTCGGTGGTATTGTCTGATTCAAGAGAAAGGCAGATTCTTTGAAGTTGTTTTGGGAAAGTCTGTCCTTGAATGTTGAACAGTACAAAGTGATCACTGCGTTGAAACCCTTGTTCGAACCCCGTGATCAGTGATGCTGAAATAGATCTATTTTTTTGAAGGCAGAATTGCTGAGATGATATTTTACAGTGCTTTGAAAAACTAATATAAGAAGGCAGACAAAAGAAGAGAGACTATATGAACCTGATCTATGGTATCTTCAAAGGCATACATATGACCATGAAGCTTGAAATCTTCAGTACTGTTAATGATGAAGAAGACAGTGATGACAGTTCAGAAGGTATCTCTGTAACCGCAAATTTGAAGAGCTAAATCTGTGAATCTGTCACTGACATTATGACAGTGACATAGACAGACACCCATGTTTACGAAATTCATAATCGCTGTAAGCTTGTGACAGTATCAGTCTTACATTGGAGCATAATGATAAACTTGCAAGTAGTTTTTGCAGCCTTCAGTCAAGTTGTTGGAGTCTTGAACCATGATCAGCAAAGCCTGTGAATTGTATATGATACGTGCCAAGATGGCTAAATGACAGTATATGGCTATGAGTCTTGGATGGCTTTCACTGTGGGAGAATAAGACTCCTTTCCAAGTTGGTGTCTGGGATGCCCTCATTTAAAATAGATGTCTTCTCTCACAAGAGAATTTGGCATTAAGAGGGAGAATACAACTGTATATGCTTCTGAGCTAATATTATTGCTGAAAGAAAAGAAGACCCACATGGCTCAAAGATATATGGCTTCAGAGGGGGAAATTACGGAAGAAAACCAAGAAGCCATATAAATACCAAGGGTATCTAGCTGCCATGAGTAAAATATGAGCCTGGATCATTTGAAGAAACTGTAAAGCATCAAAGTCTGCAAGGATGCGAGGGTGATGTCTAGGATATGGTTCCCTTGCTGCTACGCAAGGATGGAATCTTCATCAGATGGATGTAAAGACCGCTTTTTGGCATGGTGCGATAAAGGAAGAGGTGTATGTATATCAACCTCTAGGGATCAAAAGTCCAGGATCGGGACACCCATGTCTGCAGGTTGAAGAAAACCCTCTATGGGCTGAAGCAAGCACCCAGAGATTGGTACGATAGGATAGATAGCTACCCGATGAAGCTGGGCTTCACTCGTAGTATTGCTGATCCGAACCTTTACTTCAAGGTTGATAGAGAAAAGCCTCTCATTTTGGTGTTGACCCTCTCATTCATCTGTGTAAGAGGGAGATCGCTGCTGAGTTCGAGATGAAGGACATAGGACTGATGCCTATGCCTGGAGGTCTAGTAGAGACCTGGCAAGATTTTCCTTTCTCAAGGAAAATACATTATGAAGCTTCTGGAATGGTGGACTGTAAGTCCGTGTCGACACCAATGGAGCTCAACTTTTAGAAGTTGAGTGGCAGCGCTGCAGGGCCCATGTTAGCAAATCCTACTAAGTATCGTCAACTCATAGGGGCTCTGATGTTCTTAGTAAACACCCATCCGGACGTATGTTGTGAAGTGAACACTTTGAATCAACACGTGGTTGATCATTCACTGGGTTGGTGCCAAGAAACTCTTGAGATATCTCTGAGGCACGATAGACCATGGGCTAAGATACACTGTCAGGAGTATGACACTCCATGGATATACTGATGCTGATTGGGCTGGCAGTGTGGTGAATCGCAAGAGCACATCTGGATGCTAATTCACACATAGATCTGCTTCGGGCAAGAAATTGAAGTCGGTAGCCTTGAGCACCATTGAGGCCGAATACATTGTAACATGTATGCCCTGTTGTGAAGTCACTTGGTTGCGAAAGCTCTTCAATGAGTTGTTCAAGCATGTGCTAGATGCCACCGTTATCCTTTGTGATAACTAGAGGGAGATTCGTTTGTCATAGAATCCCGTGTTCCACAAACGATCCAAGCATGTTGATGGCTAGTACCACTTTATCTGGGATATGGTACAGCGAGGCGCCATAAGGCTCGATCATATAGGAACTAATGAGCAGGACATGGATATTCTCACAATGCCCTTGGAGAGGGTCATGTTCCTAAACTTCCGTGAGAATCTTGGTATCGTGGAATGACCCTATTTTGAGGGTCTTGTTGGACGATGAGCTCTGGGAACTCTGGGGGGCTTTGGGGATAGCTTCTCGGAGCTATAAGCGCCCATAGGGCTAGGCTTGCCAAACCTTGTTGGTGTGCTTGGGCCCCACCGTGATGATTGAGTTGGTTCGCCTCTCATGATTTGTGCCCCATATGCATCCTACCCATTTGAGTTCCGGACTCATGGGAAGTACCTCTCATTTGGCCAATGAGGTGGGAAAAGCTAGAGACTAGTAGCAAAGACTGATGGACGCATCAGAGATTGTCGTACTCTCTATCTAGGATGACACGTGTCCAATCACTTGATCTGGGATCAATTCTAGTGAGGTTTTGGACCTCCTACTGACTTCGGGTTGGTATGTGACTCTTTGAGTCCATGTGAGGTTTCGGACCTCCAACTGACTTCGGGTCAGTGAGACTAACTTCGAGTTAATATATATAACTCTATTGAGTCCAAGCGAGGTTTCAGACCTCCTACTGACTTCGGGTCAGGTAAACCAACTTCGGGTTGGTATGAGACTCTTTGTGAATCCTATAGAGGTTTCGGACCTCTGGGCTGAATTTGTCAGCCGGGTATGATGTCTTTGTGACTGACCCACTTCTGTTTTGAAATAAAGAGGCCACCAAAGCAAGTTACGACGGGATGATGCACGATGTTTGGATTGCACTTGTGGACGGAGTTCTCCCTAGTTGAGAGGGAGTGTTAAAATTGGACAACTAGGTCCAAACTCCGGGTTGTGTTGCTCAGATGACGATCGCAATATTTTTATTGGATTCCTCTTTCGGAGAGGTGTAAGATTGATCTAAAGATCATCTCAATCAGATGAGCAGAAAATGTACTTTGAATTTATTCCACTTATGTGCTAGGTCGCCCTGGAATAAAATATAGATTTAAATGTCTTAAAGGACGTGTCACACACCCCCAAAGATTCCTATATATTGGAGAGACTTAGAGTTCATTTGACACACATTGAGTGGAGGAATTCTCTGATAGTATTGGAGTTGCGTATCTATGGACTATTCTTTGTTTGGGTTGTTCTGGGGTTATGTGTGACACGCTTGGCTGAATGACCTATTGGAGACTTTGCTGGTAGAAGCATCCTGTTGATCGTCGTAACGCCACCACTCTTCATCTCTGTTTTGGCTTGTCTTCTATCGATCTATTAGTATGTTCTATCTCCTTCAGTATTGTGTGCCCTAATATGAAATGGCATAGAACATGTTCTCAAATTAACAAAGGAGGATCTGCTCCGACAAATTTATGAGCAGATGGCGCCACACGGACTGCGTGATTAGGAGAGGTTGGACGGCCTGTCCAACTTTGCTATCTAGAAGGCCAGAATCCTGGTAGTCCTGGAGGCCTACAGTATACGGGAGCATGCAAAGAATGTCTTGGCTACACCAATTGATGTAAAACTCCTAGAGAAGCACAATGAAGCAGCGGCACATGCTAAGCGCTTCATTATGGACGGGGTCAAAGATCATGTGGTACCACACATAACCGAGAAGACGACGGCTCATGAGATGTGGGAAGCTTTAACCACATTATATCAAGGGAGATCCGTCCAGAGAAAGATGCTTTTGGAGAACCAGCTGAGGTTACTCATGATGACCAAGGGAGAGGAAATTGATCCTCTCCTATCCAAACTGCAGTCGATCCGAGATCAGCTGATTAGCATGGGGGTGAAGGTGGAAGATGATGTCATGGTGAGGACAGCTCTAAATGTTGTCGCAGAGGACTGGGAAACATTTGTCCAAAGTCTTTTGGGCAGAGTGGATCTTCCTAACTGGGACAATATGTGGGCTATCCACCAACAAGAGGAAATTCATCGAATGACCAAGAGGAAGTACAACACCGGTTCGAGCAAGATAAGGAAGGAGGAAGAGGAAGATGCAGCCCTAGCATCAAAGAGGCAGCAAGGGAAAATGAAGCGTGATCTGTCAAAGATCAAATGTTTCCAGTGCAACGAACTTGGACATTTCGCCAGCAATTGTCCTCAGAAGAAGAAGGACAAGGAAGCTTCTAGTTCCAAGGCTGTTGTAGCAGACGATAGCTCTGATGATGACGTAGCCATGAGCGCTCATGAACCACGGAAGTGGGGCGATCTTGATCTATAGAGCAGCTACAGAGTGGTGGCGGGATCCTTGAGTAGCCCAACTCTTGGATCACATATGAGCTACGGGAACCTTAAGACAATAGTGGGACAAGTGGAGCAGTGGATGCAGAAGATCACAGATGGAGGAGAGGCAGAGCTGACACGCTGAAGAGGAAGCAGTGCAGTGCATATACAGCAGCAGGGCAGAGGCAGAGCAGAGAAATCTTGCCTACGCAGTGCAGTGTTGTAGCAGCGTAGAAGGCTTCAGGAGGACAGTGCAGTGCAGCGGCAGCGTAGAGGGCAGCAGCACAGAGGAGGTCTGCTTACGCAGTGCAAAGCTGCAGCAATGTAGTAGCCTCCGCAGAGCAGCAGCCTGTGGACCTTAAGTGATGAGATGCAGCCCAACTGACTTGTTTGTCAAAGATTGGGCACGGGTTCTTCAGTTGCTTACTCTCAGCAGCGTAGAAGGCTTCAGGAGGATAGCGCAGCGCAGCGGCAGCGTAGAGGGCAGCAACGCAGAGGAGGTCTGCTTATGCAGTGCAAAGCTGCAGCAATGTAGTAGCCTCCGGAGAACAGCGCAGAGCAGCAGCCTGTGGACCTTAAGTGATGAGATGCAGCCCAACTGACTTGTTTGTCAAAGATTGGGCACAGGTTCTTCAGTTGCTTACTCTCAGCAATTGAATTGCAGTGCAGCAGTTAGCAGTGACAGTGCTATGGGTAGCACGATGCAGCAATTTGAGAGGGAGCTGCAGTACGGATGTGGCAGTGACGATGGCAAAGTCATGGGCAACAATGCAGAAGAGCAACATCAACGCAGTGATGAAGGGAAGCAGGCCAAGCATCAGCACAAAGGCCAACACCAGAGATCAGAGCAGCCTTCGGGGTGAAGTGTATTGCTAGAGCACATTCCTTGCTAAGAGGGATGATGCAGAATTCTGCTAGAAAGCAGATCCCGCATATAAGAATACAACTCCTTCACTTTAATGAAAATGCTTCAAATTTTCTATAATATAAAACCATAAAAAAAAAACATTCAGCTCAAATTTACATGAAGGCGGAAAGAGCCATGCAAATCAACTCCATTAACTATATAAAATTTCTGTGGCCAAATATTACATTGGGCAGCGTCTGGCTCTTGGCCCTTCAAACCTCTCCTCACTCACTCAACTCTTCACTATCTCAGCTCTTCAACTATATTTTTTTCCTCACAAAAACACTCACATTTATACACAAATAATGAATTTAATTCATTCCAAAAATCTCTCCACCTAATCCTCAACTAAATCTAATTTAAATTCATTTTAGGTGTGGACTCAACAAAGTCCCATACATAGAATTCCTACTCCCTAAATTTGCTACCTAACTCTATTTTCTCTCATATCCTTTTAATTATTAAAAGAATATATACAAAATCCTCACCTTCATAATTTATCTCCTATTTTATTTTAAAATAACAAATTAATTAATAAAACAATTAAAATGTCACCCCCTACTTTATTACATAATTAAAAATGAAAATTGGCCTTGATGCTCCTACATCAAGGGAGTGTTGAGAATTTGGGGTGTTGGTGTTGCATCGGATGTGCTCTAGCTCCCAAACTTTGTGGAGGGACTAGAGTACATAAGATCTCCAAGACCTAGAAAGCGTTTTAAGAAATTCCGTGAGGTTTAAGAGATATTTAATTAATTAATCTTTTTAATTAAGGACCCTAAGCCTAACTTTGGATAATTAAAAGATTAAAGTTAATTAAATTAAACATGTGATGAGAATGACTTAAGTGACGCGGATCAAGCATCTTCTAATCTTAGTCGTCGATTCAAGATTATATCACGGTCGTTGATGTTTCAACGAGAAAAGTATAAGAAGAGGACTTGGGGTCAGTTGGAGAATACACACACTGGCAGAGCACTCAAGCTAAGCTGGAATTATAGGGCGTGGTTTGCTAAGAATTTCATAAGTGTTGCAGCTGCAGTGAGGGGCAATATTGGCGAGGGGGATGGTCTAGTCCCAAGCCAAGAGTACAACGAGGGCAGAGAAGCAGCAGACGAAGGCAGCAACTACGCAAAGCAGCCGAGAGCCTAGCAGGGGCAGTGCAGAGGCCAGGAGGGCTAACGCAGGCCCAACTAGGGCAGCGCAGGGGCAGCGTAACCTAGTTTAGGGTGACGCAGGCCTTTCTTGAGCAGCGCAGAGGCTGACGCAGGCCTTTCTTGAGAGCAGTGTTGGGGTTTCTAGAGGCCGGAAAAGGCTGAGTTCTCAAAATCCCGTTTGAGGGTGTGAATCAGTCAGTTTTTCTGACTCCGGAATATAGGTATTGCTGCAAATTTATTTCTCTGTCGAGTTAACCAGTTTTGGTGCCCAGGATTGTTGCACTTAGAATCTTCTTAATAATAAAAACCCTCCAAAAGCTAGCAGCATTGGGTTTTTTCGAGGACATTTGTCCAAAAAATCCTTGTGTCTCACTTTTTCATTGAGCATGTTATTCAGTTTAGATCTGCATGTGTAGGTTGTTAATGTATTTACTTCGATGTTAATGCTGAAGTTTTCAGATTAATAACTTATGTAAGTAGGAGAAGTAAATCAAGAATTTAACAATAGGGTTTCTGTAATTTAGATTCAGAAATTTTCACAGTGTTGTCTTATTTATCACTGCATATATTGTTCTATCTTCAGTTACAGTTTATGATTGATTACATTGTTTATAAAGAAGTAATTTGGGCTGAAGTAATTGATACAGCACAGAACAATCTAAAAATTTAACAAAGTGGTGGAACACCTACATCCTAGACAAGTCTCACTACACCTATTAGCCAGATAGGTAGCTCTTTCCACGTCCCAAACTGTGAGTCAAATGCATACTGAGGCCTACTCTTGTGGTACACACTACATAAGAGGTACCTCATCCTCAGGATATTTTCAGCATCATTCCCTAATCCTGTGAGCCCTGACAAGGGGGAAAGGCAACTCAGTGTTCGTAATCAGTTGTGATCGCTTCCCGAATGGGGGGTCGCGTCCATAAGTCCAAGTTGCTCTCTAAAAACAAAAAACTTTCCTATCACTAAAGGCTTGGTAAGAATGTCAGTTATTTGATCATCAGTGGAGATGTGATGGAACCTCACTGCTCCTCTCTCCACCATATCCCGAATATAGTGATACTTAATCTCAATATGCTTAGACTTGTCATGAAACACAGGATTTTCTGTAAGACGAATCCCACTCTTACTGTCACAATGTATAATTGTTGTCTAGAACTTGATCAAATAGTTCCCCAAAAAGCTTTCTCAGTCAAGTTGCCTCACAGCTAGCCATGCTAGTAGCAATGCACTCAGTGTAACAGACTTATGCTTTCTGCTCATCCAAGAGATCATGGTAGATCCAAGGCTAAGCAGCACCCAGAAGTGCTCTTTCTATCAACAAAGTTACCAGCCCAATCAGCATCAGTATATCCATGAAGTCTTACATTTTTAGCAATTTATTTCAATCTTAGATTGATAGTTCCATGCAAGTACCTGAGTACATGTTTTGCGGCAATCCAGTGGGCATGAAAGGGATCAATCATATGTTGACTTAAAGTGTTTATAGCAAAGCATATGTCAGGTCACATCAAAGCACCAATGAGTTGTCTATACTCTGTGGGATTTGTCAGATCAGGTCTTGCAACTTTGCCACATAATTTCTTAACATTCATTTCCATAGGAGTATGCATGGACTTACATTCTACCATAGCAAATCTTTCAAGAAGCTTAACAACATATTTTCCTTGAGAAAGATAAATTTCATCACGTCTTTGACAGATCTCTAGACCAAGAAAGTAATGCATCAAACCAAGGTCTTTCATTTCAAATTCAAAAGCTAACTCCCTCTTACACTGGAGGATAAGAGGTTCTCCTGTCAAGAATAAATCATCAACATACAATACCAAAATCAAAGGTATACCTTGGACAGTCCTAAAGTAGAGGTTTGGGCTAGTGAAACGAAGTTTCATTAGGTAGCTATCAATGCAAGCATACCAAGCTCTTGGAGCTTGATTCAGCCCATATAAGGCTTTTTTCAGTGTGCATATATGAGTTTCCCTGACATGCTCTTCAAAGGCTTGTGGTTGTTCTACAAATACCTCTTCCTTGAGGAAGCCATGCTAGAAAGTAGTTTTCACATCCAATTGGTAAAGAGTCCATCTTTGGCTAGCAGTTAATGCAATAATAGATCGAATAGTAGTATATTGAGCTATAGGTGCAAAACTCTCATCATAATCTATTCCCTCTTTCTGAGAGAAACTTCTAGCTACAAATCTAGCCTTTACCATCTACACCATGTCTAATCTTAAACAACCATTTGGAAGTGACAACAAATTTACCTTGAGGTCTAGGAACCACTTCCCAAACATCATTCTGGATGATGGACTCATATTCTTCAGTCATGGCATCTTTCCATAGTTGTTCTTTTGCAACTTTTTTAAAGGTTCATGGTTCTGCCTGAATGATTTTGCTCATGGCAGCAACATACCCTTTGAAATCGACTTGGCTTCTTACTGTCTCTAAACGTTCCTATTGGGGCAACATGTTGCTCAGCATCTTACAAGGTATCTCGCAAACATAGTGGTCTCTTTCTGGTAGGAGGATCATGTGGTGGAGGATCTAGAGGATCCATGGAACCCATGGGATTATCAGCAAGCTCATTCTCAAGTTCCGGTTCAGACTCAAATGCAGGCTCTTTTTCATTAACAGTTTATCTTTCAGTAATGGCAGGAAGAGAGACTCTTGCTTTTCCAAGAGTTGCATCTTCATCAAATGTTACGTCTCTGCTAAACTCTATAGCTCTTTGTCCAAGTACATAAATTCTATAAGCTTTTGAATTATCACAATAACCAACAAACATACATTTCTTACCTAAAGCTTCCAATTTGTTCCTTTTCTCTTTCGACACATGGAAGTACATAGGACAACCAAATATTCTCAAATGATTCACCTCAATTCTTTCACCAGTGAAGATTTCTTCAGGAGTCTTATTGTCTAAGGCCTGATGAGGAGTTTTGCTTTGCACATAAACAACAGTATTTGCAGCTTCTCCACACAAAAACTTTGGTAGTTTTTTATCATGCAGCATGGCTCTGACCACTTCCATAATGGTTATGTTCTTCCTCTGAGCCACACCATTTTGTTGTGGATTGTAGGACATAGTGGTTTATTTCTTTATTTTAGCATCATTGCAAAGATCATTAAAATCATTGGAGGTGAACTCTCCCCCATTATTAGATCTGAAAGCTTTGATCAGCTTTCCAGTATGATTTTCAATCAGAGCCTTGAAATCTTTGAACATGTCAAACGCTTCCCCTTTCTTTTCCAAAAATAATATCCATGACTTGCTAGAAAAATCATCAACAAAAATCATGAAATACAAGTAGCTGCCAAGAGAAGTAACAGGCATAAGTCCACATAAATTAGAATGTATGAGCTGAAGTACCTGACTATTTTTTGCTCTGCTTGAAGGGAATGGTCCCTTTACATGTTTTCCACTTCCACATCTTGGGCAAACTCCTTCATGATCAAATCTGATCTCAGTCATTCTAGAAACCATCTTCCTTACATGAGGTAAGGCTTTGTAGTGTAGGCTAGTGAATCTTTTGTGCCATAGCTCCAACTAAAGATCGGTATCTTGGACTAGTGCATAAATAAGTTTACCATTGACTTTGTAAAGCCATTCACATATTGATCCTAGAATGAAAGCTTCTCTCATACTTGAGTTCAAAGGTCAGGTTAGAACTTTTCCATTAATAAAAGCAACTTTCATTCATTTATCTTCTAGAGTAGATATGGATACAAGATTCTTTTTTAAACCAGCTACATACAAAACTTCTCGCAGAAAAATAGATTTGCCATAATCTAACTAAAATGAAACTGAACCATAACCATTAACTTAGTGAGTAGAATTATCTCCAATGATAACATTTATATTAATCTCCCTCTCAACTAGATCAGAGAGGACTTCTTTGCAGCCCGTAAGATGTCTGTAAGCACCACTATCAACTAGCCAACTATCAAATGAATCTGCAGAAGAAGAACTAGAAAGAGAAGAACAAGAAAATATTTTGATTGAGTTTCCACTGCATTATTTCTATACCTTGGATTTCTTGTTTTCTTAGGGTGGCATTTTCTTTGATTTTCATAAGTGTCTTTTCTATAATCAGATTTGTTTTTTAATCTGGGTGCTCTTCTTCTTTCTCTACATAAAGCAGGGCCTACTTCGGACCCGAACAACTACAGAACAATCATGGTTGGGCACACCTTCTCCAAGTTGTATGCTACCGCCCTCCACAGGGGACTCTCCAACTTCCTAAAACAAAAGCAACTCATGGCCAGGGGGCAAGCTGGGTTCAGACTGAATCATCAGACCATCAACCATATCTTCACTCTTCGAGCACTAATCGAGGAGGCCCAGCATAGATCCTCCAAAGTATACTGCTGCTTTGTAGATTTCAGGAAGGCTTTTGATTCGGTCCCGTGGGAGGACCTTTTTCAGAGATTGAAAGAGATTGGCATCTCTTCGACTCTTTTGACTGCTATTATGCGTCTCTACGAGTCCGTACTTGGATGTCTTCGCACAGTTGGAGGGATGTCGAAGTTTATCTGAAGCACTATTGGAGTCAAGCAGGGGTGCCCGCTTTCCCCCACTCTGTTCAAGATCTACATCGATGAGCTGGAATCCTTTCTCAGAGATCATATCCAAGAGTCTGATGGGAGCCTGCTCCACCAGGTCTTGATCTCCATTCTACTTTTCGCAGATGATATTGCCCTCCTGGCCTCCTCTCCGGAGGGGCTACAGAGACAGATTGATGCTCTTGCTGCTTTCTGTGACCTTCGGCACTTAACAGTGAACCTGAGCAAAACCAAAGTTATAATCTTCAATGGGACGAAGAAATCTTCGAGTTTCCACTTTCTATTCAAAGGGGAAGAAATCGAGATCGTCAGCAATTACACCTACTTGGGAGTTCAGTTCTCAGGTCCCCGTTTCAACCTTCGGCCAGCCCTCCAGCCTAGGATAAACAAAGGATACAGATCCTTAGCCCTTCTAGAGAGACGGTGTTTCCGCCACCATTTCCAGGATATTCCATCGAAGATGAACCTCATGGATACCTTGATCCGCCCCACCGTGCTTTATGGATCGGAGGTCTGGGGCCCCTCGCTACTGGATTAATATTGGGCCTCGATTGAGCGAGTCCAGACTCTTCTCCTACACCGCTTCATCCGGTGCAAGCAAACAATCCCTCGTAACATCATCCTAGCAGAGTTCGGAACTTCGGAGCCAAACCCTTCCGACTGGAGGCAATCTTCAGGATAGTCTCTTATCTTCATCGGATCCGTAGCTTGGCAGACACAAGAGAGGGGAAAAACAGATATCCATACCTGGCCTACTGTTCATCAGAGAACATCGCTCATAATCGGACTAGCCACACCAAATGTTGGTTCACAGGGATGACAGAACTCCTTGGTCTTATCGGTATCCATCCAGATCATCTCCCCCCCTTCCAGTATTCACTGAACGCCCCGAGGCACCTTCTCCCAAATCAGCAAGAACTTAACAAAATAATCAGGGTGGACATCTACATGCAGTATATTCAGACCACATGGGTCAATCCTCCCAGCGGTCTGCGCCCAAAAATGGCCTTTTATGCTGAACACTTTTTGGAGATCAGAGATGGACTCATCACTCGACCCCCGTACACCCTCCAGCATTGGACGCATGCCACTAGGATCCCCCTAGGGCAGCTCAGAGTGGGGTCGCACAGGCTTCGGGTGGAAATAGACCACCACATTGACAGAACAGAGAGGATCTGTTAGCTTTGCCACTTACAGGAGGTGGAAACCAAGTCACACTTCATCTTCAGATGCCCAGTTTACTATGAGATCCGCGGGCGCTTCTACTGCTTATTCAGAGGCCCTCAGAACCTGACCAGCCCAATATACTATGAGATCCGCGGGCGCTTCTACTGCTTATTCAAAGGCCCTCAGAACCTGACCAGTTTCCTCAAATACCCAGACCAGCGATGCCTAGCTCTCTACTTTCAGGAGACTTTCAGATACCGCTCGACCCTACTCCAGCCTCCTTCTACTTCGACCACCACTCAGAGGATCACAGACTTCTTCAGAGTTCTCTCAGCACCACAGGGCACCAAGAGAACTTCCGACCATGACTCCAGATCAGTGCAGATCCGGGATTCTTTCCCCACCAGAACAACTCTTCGGCGTTCCAGAACCAGACACCCCCCTCCACCCAGGGGGCGCCCCAAATCCTCTAGGCAGCAGAGTTTACAGTCCAGGCCCAACTCCTCTTCAAGGCAGCAAACATTGACAAGTTTTCTTCAGCCCTCTTCTATTGGCCTCGGATGATAGGAGAAGGAGTTTGTCTGCGGTCAGAAGGCTCATCCTTCTCCTCCGGCACTTCTTCATCAGCACAGCTCATTGCCATGGTCTACCGAGCAATCAGTTTTCCAGTCTTTACTTGTAGCTTTGTATTTCCCGCCTTTATGTTGAAAGGGGACCGTTTGGCCCACTTGCTAGTGTTATGGAATCATTGTAACCAGTAGTCCCATTGACCTTTTGTGGTCATTCGACGGACATTAATAAAATTATCTTATTATCTTATCTACAATCACGAGAAAAGTGACCATGCTTTTGATAGTTAAAGCATCTAACTTTTGACATGTCTAGATTCCCTTTAATAGAATTATTTGATTTGAAAGCAGATTTCTTTGAAAAATGATGAGAGTTTTTATTAACTTTCTTTCTCGTGTCATAGGCTGAAAATGCAGTAGGTTCTCCTTCTTCATGATGTGAAAATTTTCCACTAGAGATCATTTTGACCTCCTCTTGAACACACTTTCCCAAGAGCTCATCAAATGTGGGAATAGTGTTGATATTGTTGATGGTGTTGATAAAAGTCTCCTAAACTGGAGAAAGGCCTCCAAGCGCAATCAACACCATTTCTTTGTCGAGTACAACATCACCAACTATTAACAGTTGATTCTTGATTTTGGTCATTCTCGAGAAGTATGCTTGAACTGTCTCTCCTTTGTTCATCTTGATGTCCTTTAGTTGATTCTTCAAGGTAATAATCTGGTTCAAGTTACAAATTGCAAACATGTCAATTAGTTTGTCATACATTTCTTTGGCTTTCGTCAAACCAGAAACATAAGTAATGAGATAATCACAAAGAGAATCAAAGATAATTTTTTTAACTTTGATTTCACCTATTTTATGTTTGGATTTGACAGCAACACTTGTATTCTCTAGTGGATCAGCCATTGTGCCTTCAACATACTCTAGAACTTCGTGTTCTTCAAGAGTGATATCTAGCTTTGCTTTCCATAGACCAAAGTTTGAAGCATCATTCAGCTTCTCCTCTACCTTGAAGTAGGACAAAGTCATTTTGATCAGAAAACTTTGGCAGCAAGTGGGGTCTCTTTAGGTGATCTCTGATCTCCTTGGACTTGTCTTCACCAAGGCTCTAATACCATGTTAAAATCTAGAAGTTCTATGCAGAAACTTAAAAAGTCTTTGCAGAAATTTGAATGTTCTATGCAAAAAATTGAATGTACTTTCCAGAAAGTTTAATGTGTTTTGTAGAAAATTGAATGTTCTATGTTGGGACTTGAAAGTACTTGACAGAAAACTAAATGTTCTATGTTGTTGCAATTACTTAGAATGCAGATTTCTTCTTCAAAACTTTTCAGATCAGCAATTGTAGATAGAACATAAACTTAAGGATCATATGAAGACAACCAAGCACAAATATAAGACATTGAGATTTAGCTCCAATGACTAGGGTAAAACGCCTCAAGGGGAAACCCAAATGATTCTTCTTTTATTAGATTTCTTCAAATGTTCAGCAGAGTACAAAGAGAGAGAGAGAGAATGAAAATGAATAAAGTCACCAATGTCTGAACAACTTGCCACTGAAGTGTCCTTGCTCTTTGCTTGAAGATCTCCTCCTACACTTGCTCCACCTCTTCCTTTTGCTCTTGCTCTTCACTTGCTCTCACACTTCTCTTGCACACACTCAACATTTGCTCTCATTTTTCGCATTGAACATGCTACTCTCAACTCTCACTTGCTCTTACTTAAATAGATGAAAAATGAGAGGAGTTACAAAATGAATTCATGCCTTGAGCCAACAATAGGAAAATTGAATTCCATGAGGGAGGAGTGTTGAAAAGTGTAACTAGGTCGGTCTTCATGTTGACTAAGTAATTATGTATTTATGTAAAGAAGATGTCAAAGATAATAAAATGTATTTTTGGTGTACTTGCTTCATGGGTTTCATGAACAAGATTTTTATTATGTAGATAAACGACTTCTTGATGTCTACTAGGTTTGAGTCTTCTAGGCATAGAATATAATCAAGTGTCATGTACATATATGAAGGAATCTGTCATCAATATATGCTCCAGATCTTGTAAAAAGCCTTGTCTCACATCCAAGGATTTATGGAAGAAATGCCTACAAACCGACCTCAAATGCTGGAAGAAGAAGCTATTATACGTTGTTGAAGTCAGCCTACAAGCCTAAAGACAAGTCGGCCTAAAAGCTGAGCTATCACCTATATATATACCCCTGTTCCTGTGGATAATAAGCAACCAATTGAATGCGGATTCCTCTGAAATTGCGGACAAGTTTGAGTTAGTTTTGCGGACTATTTTGGAAGGAGATAAATCGGATACTAGAAAGACGTCAGGACAAATCAACTGCAGGAAAGTTTTGGAGAACACTGAAATTATAGTGTGGATATTAGAAGGATGTCTGAACAGATCAACCTCAGGAAAGTCTGCAGATACACCACAGCAAATAAGTGCAGACAAGACTGAGAATTGGGACAGCAGTTTGAATACCGAAAAGTGCAAGGGGGGCAGCACATAAATGCAGACAGAGGATAACTTGTGAATGCGGATCTGAAGGAAGATTGCGAAGGAAAAGGGAAAGTCTGCGGATAGTCAAGGATAGGGTACAGTGAAGATATCTGTGAAATTTAAGAAGCAGACTTAAATGGCTAATATACGTTGTTAAGGACTGTGATAACGAGTCAGAAAATAGCAAAGGTTGAGACAGTGATCATAAGGAGAAGCGGCAGCAACAGTGAGGAAGGTAAATCCTTGATTTACCTTCCCACAGTTCAAGCAGTTCAAGTACAAGCATATACAAGGTCAAGATCAAGGTCCTGGAAGCAAATCTACGTCTAGGGTCTAAGTCTGGGTCATGGTACTTCTCATTTGAAGATCTATAAGAAGAATTCTTTGCGAGTTTTCCTCTCCAAGAGGGAGAGGTTTTGCCCTGACTCTAGGAGCCTAACTTTCGTGTCTTGTGTTTTTTGATAATTGACTTGATAAAAGATTAACTAAACTAAAAGAAGAGAAGACATAAGTATCATAAGTAAGGGCACAAATAATTATCAAAAAGAGAATTTGTATTAACCTATAGACCTCCAAATTCTCAACAAGGAGTTACTTGAGGAGAAGTGTAATTCATCACAAGAATAGAGAGAGAAGTAGACTTGTCTTGAGGAGTTACAATTCGAAATACGGAGAGAGAGAGTTACACTTAGACTTGAGAGAATATTTGGGGAGAGTTACAAATCGAATTAAGTGAGGGAGTTGCAAGTGCATTTAATGAGGAGGAGTTACACTTTTGCCATACATCGAATTAGTGAGGGAGAGTTACATTCTCTTAAGTGTGGAGTTACTATTTTATTCCAAGAGAGAGGTTTGATTTTTCAAGTAAGATACTCTCAATTTAATTGACTTATTCCATGAGACTATTGAGAATTCGTTTTTATTAATCCATTAATCCATTAGAGGCAGAGGGAGGCTAGATGGCCCTGTTGGAGGCAGTTTCAGGTGTCATCCAGACCTGCACAGGCCAGCAATGTGAGTAGCCAATAGGCAATGCAAGCAGGCCAAGAGGAGGCCAGTTGATTTGCAGAGGAAGAAAATTCTCTCCCAAAAATTTTGCCAAATTATTTGCAGGAGGATTGCCAGTGAGGCATCCAGATTATTGTACTCGGATTTTTACTATTGCATAATAATAAAATAAACCCATCAAAATAATATTAATCCATTAAAGGTGAAGGTTAGTTTTTATTTATAAACTATTTTATAAATAGTAGTATCATAATAATAATAATACTAGTAAGGATAAAATATTAGTTCTTGACTTGTATAATCATGATTGATTTGATTTTAAAGTGGATTCCATATGTTGAGATCATCCTTGATCATTTAGACATGACTTTCTATTTTTGGAAAATCACTTCCAAATTGAGATGTGACTTACAATTTTTGGAAAGTAATATTAGAATTGCTAAGAATGAAAATTTGTTATAGGTGGTTCAAACATAACTAAAAGATATGATTTCTTCTAGGAGAAATTCATCCCCGAGCTGCCAAATTTTAACACTCTTTCCCATTCATTCTCTTCTATTATATTCAAGCTTCTATACTTTGTGCAAGGATCATCATTGGACTAATTCTGCACACTATCTCTATGGTGCAATCAACATTTTGGAAAATGCAGAATAAGACTCGATTATGTTTCTTTCTGGCTCTTGAAGTTTGTTGATACTTGGTGGCTTCTTCGTGCAATGTAGTAGATGTCTTTATAGCTTTGTATCTTGATGAGATTTACCATTTATAAGCGCTTTCTTTCTTCCTCTTCTCGTCATTTTAATGTTGAAGGGAAACTTCCCACCATACAAACTCAAAACCATATTTATAACTCCCTTTAGCTGCTTAATCGCATCCCATGGAATATATAGTGTGTTGTTATGTGACTTCATGTGCAGATTTCAAGAGTAATTGCAGTACGTGAACAGTTAGGGCCACCCTTGAGGTTGGCAAGCACCAGCCCAAACAAAGAGGAGGTGCCAGTGACACATTAAGAAAATTTTCCTAAATGCTTCTATAATTTCCACTGCGTATTTTTTAGCTTACTTTGCCTTAATACATGTAATTATCAAGGGTAATTTTTCCCTACGGTTTTCGGAAGCAATTTCTTTTCTTTTTCCAATACAATGACTAAATTCAATATATTCGTTAAACAGTCCAATTTTATTCCAATGATACAATGAACACACTATAATTAACAATATAAAATCTTGGCAAGACAATGTACTGTTCAAAAATCCAAAAATGCAGTATCAAGATGCCAAACCAATTCAATACAACACGTAGCTCAATTTAGTACAGGATTCAGTTCCCTAAGAGAGAAGTGATCCAGATACCAATTTATAGATTCCTTATCAACAGAACTGGATGCCCTAACTGGTTTCTACAGCTACAAGGAATAAAAAAATTGTGGCCTATATCTACTTACTACACTAGATCCGAGAATACTGCAGTTCTCGACTACCCCTTCTGTCTATCAGGCCCAACTTCCAACTTTTGTTTCAACCTCAGCAAAGGTTTGGACTACTTGTTCAGCTCTCAATCTTGTCTCAGAACACAACGAATGCTTTTGTTTCTCCGATCCAGCTTCAAACCCTTAACGTCATCCACAGTGAGTGTTTCGTTTTGATTCTGCCCACAGTGAGGGCATACGCTCTTATCTGATTCCTCTTATAAACCCCAGAATAGGACTTACGTAATACTCAGTATGCACTTATCCCTGCGAAAGTTAATTTTCCTGCTATAGAATGCTTATGCGAGGGAATGTGCTAATCCAACCTTCACGAAAATGTGACTTCCAACTTCAGAATGCCCTTGTGAGGGTGTCTTACAGAGCTTCAATCAATTCCAGGAAATTGCCCTCCGAGATCCCTGTCCTGTCACCAAAATCATAAACCAAACTGCCACAGATCCACACTTGAGTGCCACAAAGAACTCGTCATGAATTTAATTCACAAAACTCTGATCTTAGGCCACAGATCCCCAAATCCAGCCACAGAAACTTCATGAAGATGCCACAGGGAATTCGGACTTCCTTCTTAAGCTTTGATCCAAGCTTGCATGCTACAGAAAATGATACTTATGACTGTACCAGAGCAATTCCAAGAGAAAAGGGCCTTGTTGTTCTTTAGTTGTTGTTATTATGCCCAAAACCCATAAAATCAATCCCACAAAAATCTCGTTGGCCTTCAATGATGTCCCTGTACCCAAAACAGATCATTGTCAAGACCAAAAGAAACTTGCTTCCTCAAATAGAATTCTTGTGCCAAAACAGAGAGAAGAAATAGGATGATACCAACTAGGGTGGAATCTTTCACCACCAAAATTGACAAGAAGAAAGGGGTCTTAAAACCCTCAAAGCCTCAGGCTCAAGAAAAAAACAGAGATAAATTGATCCACGATGATGCCTCCAAAATGAATTCAATCCTATCATATTTATAGATTTCCTAGAGGGCTCTCTTCTTCGTAATTGATTGAGTAAATTTTACTCCAAACCCTAATTTTGGGTTTCTTCACCCATCTTCCCCAAAACCCACCCATAATTGTGATATTTTGGGGATATTCACCTTTATTGAGGATTGTAGCCTACGGGGATTGATAGGCTATTTTGTCCCCTAGGCAATTAATTTCTCGGGAACATTACAATCCCCCCTTCCCAACATTGCTTGTCCCAAAATAATGGCAAATTCCACTGCTGCCTCCTTTGTCTCTCTTCTTCGATGCACTAGAGGCATTTTCTGACATCTTCCATATAATGGTGTTTTGACTTCTACAATTTGATGACTTTTTGTTGATTATTACTTCCTTCTCTGATGGATAAAGAAGGTGATTTCCTTCTTACCTCTGTTGCCTTTATTTCTGCAACTTTAATTTCATCTTCACCAATGGCTTTAGGGTTTTCCTTTCTTTTCCTTCCCCTTTCAATAACCCTTTCAATGTGCTCTCTAATAGCATACTCGCAAGCACGCTAACAAATCTCAGTAATATCAGCTCCACTAAAACCTTGTGTGTATTGAGCAAGAGTCATAATTTCAGCATCCTTTACAACAGGTGACTTCTGCAAACATGCTTTAAAGATTTGAAAGCAGAAAGCTTCATCAGGAAAGACCCGGCTTCCCCCATCACAGAGTCTAGCTCTAAAGAAAAGAAAAAATTATTTCCAAACAAGATTCCATGTAGATGTCCACTCCATCTCGAATCATGTGAAAACAATAAATTTCCTCCTTCCTCCATTCAAATGCAAACCCATAGTTTTTAGTTTTTGTGGCATCGGACAAGTGTTCTAGTCTCGATTTGTGTCTAAGAGACTAAGGAACACGAGATCTCCAAAACCCAGAAAAGGTTTCATGAGAAAACACCTAGAGACCACTCAATTAAATTAATTGATCGATAATTAAAAAATGGCTAACTTAGGAAAATCGATTAATTAAAGGGATTTAATTAAGGATAATCAAGAATGCTCTAGAGACTCATGGATCGAGTCTAAGATGATCTTAGTCATTGATGAGGATTTAATCATGCTCGTTGAAGCTCCAGCAAGAGATTATAAGAGCAGATTGATGGGATGAGAAGAGACACAAGTGGGAGAGCAAATTATCTAGGCACTGCGAATTTCCCAGTGCACAGTGATTCAGTGAGAGAAGAATTCGAGCCAATGGAGGAGCATCAGTAATAGAGGGAGCAGCAGCAGAGAGATCCGGAGAATTTTCTAGTGTCTCTCCAATGCCATTTTGGCAAGAGAGAGGAGGCCAAATTATTCTGCGAAAGAGTCGTCCAGGCAATGTGAGGGAGCTAGAAACCCCAGTTCAAGTGCCAGAAAGATATCGATTCAGTTGTTGAAGGCTGGGAGACCACCCAGAAGGCAGAGTGAGTCAATTCTAGAGACAGAGGGACGCTAGATGGCCCTGTTGGAGGCAGTTTCAGGTGTCATCCAGACTTGCACAGGCCAGCAGTGCGAGTAGCAAATACGCAATGCAAGCAGGCTAGAAGGAGGCCAGTTGATATGCAGAGAAAGAAAATTCTCTCCCAAAAATTTTGCCAAATTATTTGCAGGAGGATTGCCAGTGAGGCATCCAAATTATTGTACTCAGATTTTTACTGTTGCATAATAATAAAATAAACCCTCATTTGTTGCACCAGTTTTCCCTTCGAGGTTTTTCCGGGGACATTAATCCAAAAAAATTGTGTTAATTGTGTGGATGAATTTCTCAGTTCCAGTTTAATTTTTCCACAATGTATTTATTTTGTTGTGAAGAATTGCAGTGTGATTTGTTCGATATTAATCAGAAAATTAATAAACTATTAATTAGTTATGAGAATAAATTCCAGTAGTTGCAATTCAAGGAATTTTCACATGGTATCAAAGTGTGTTGATTAGATATGAAACTCAAAAGCAAGGGAAGGAGAATTGTGCAGGTTCAGAGCGAGATCTGAGCACATTTTCTCTAGATCTATGCATGCCATCCAGTTGTGCGAATTGCAGAGGCAAAGAATTCGATTTCCAGATCCAGTCCAGGGAAAAGTTTGAATAGCCTCAGAAGCAGAGTTTGCAGGTAGTGGATTAGTCAAAGAAAGTCTTTAGTGAGCAGATCAGTGATTTTGCGGGGCAGATCTGTCAGATCTGGTTGTAGGAATTTTCTACAGATGCAGCAGTTACAGATTTGTGCAAGGAGGGAAGAGAAAAGAACATAGAGTAGAAGAAAATTTCCAGATTTCCAGCTGCAGGAGGTCGTAGCAAACTTTCCAGCTAGTGCGAATTTCCCAGTTGAGGAGCTGCAATGCCAGAGAAGGGTTTTCGAAGGCAAGGAAGGCAGGTCTGCCCATTCCAGCAAGGGGTGCAAGTAAAAGAATGAAGGTTGAGCATGAAGTAGAAGTTTTAGTCTCCACATTACTTGAGTTTCACAAAGATGGACACAACGGGACTCAGGGATCAAGACAGACTTGACATAGCCTTTAACATTGGTGTATGGAAGGCTAGAATGTTGTTCTTGTTAGATGAGTGTGCTCTGAAGGATGTTTCCATACCTACAGATGCTCAACAATGGGCAACGTACAAGAAAGAAATGGCCAAGGCTAAGAGGATGATCCTAGATGGGGTTCAGGATCATATCGTTCTGCATGTTGCTACATTGAACAAAGCAAAGGAAATGTGGGATGCCGTAGTCAATTTGTATGCAAATCCAGTGGAAAATCGGAAGATGATTCTCAAGGAGAAGTTGATCACTAGAATGCATAAGGGAGAAGGAATTACACCCTACCTCACCAGGATTTAGAATGTCAGAGATGAACTTGCGGTCGCTGGAGAAAAACCATCATATAGCAGGCTAGTCAAAACAGCTCTCAATGGTTTCACCAAGGAGTGGCATACTTTCGTCCAAGTTATTTTTGGGCGAGATACGCTACCTAAAAGGGATCGTCTATGGAGTGATTTCACTCATGAAGAGATGAGACTCAGCCTTGCAAATGGTTCTACCAACAGCAGCAGCGAGGGACCGAAGCAGGAGGAGGAGGAGGAAAACGTGGCCCTTTCAAGTAAGGGAAAAGCGAAGAAAGGTACCTACCAAGGACAAGGCTCAGGAGGAGGCAAGAGAAAGAAGAAATATCTATTGAAGATCAAGTGCTTCGGGTATGGTGAGTATGGCCACTATGTCACCTAGTGTCCTCAAAGGAAGAAGGACAAGGAGCAGCAGGAGCAGGCAGCAACTTCAGCATAGATTGATGAGTTGACCGCCAGATTAGAGAAGTTTGCATTGATAGCAGACATATCTCCAGGTGGAGGAGGAGCTTGATACATGAGCGTGTCAAGCTGGGTAGGATCCAGATGTTGCAAGGAGATTAGGTTGATCATCACCTTTGCTATAAGGGCCCATAGTATCACAGTAGCATGATTCAATGTTAGTGGAACTAGTTGCAGTCAAATGCTTAATAGATAGTTTCAAAGCTATTTGTAGTAACACAATGTCAGTTTCCAGAAAATTCCTAGCGCAAAGCTATGCAGTCCAGTTTCCAATGCAGGAGGATAGTGCGAGATGCCAGGAGGGAGAAAAGAGATTTCCCATGAGGATATCTAGACTCAGAGGGAGTCTAACTTCAGAGGGAGTAGCACTATGGAAGCTAGCGCTTCAGGATCTAGGGAGATTAAACTCATTATTGTAGTAGTTGCAATAGAAGTAACAGCAGCAATATGAGTAGATCAGAGTTTGCGCAGTAGCATGATGAAAAGTATTCTCTTCATAGTGATTTCTAGTGACAGCGAGATTGGTCAACATGGAGAAGTGGAGAAGGTATGTTAGACATCAGCAGCACGACACTGTCCAGGTGCAAGAGAGTAGTATTGGTGGAGAGAACACCTTCCTCGCTAAGAGGGAGTGTTAGTTTTTGTAGCATCGAACAGGTGTTTTAGTCTCAATTTGTGTCTAAGAGACTAAGGAACGCAAGATCTCCAAAACCCATAAAAGGTTTTGGGAGAAAACACCTAGAGACCACTCAATTAAATTAATTGATCGATAATTAAAAAATACCTAGTCTAACTTAGGGAAATCGATTAATTAAATGGAATTAATTGAGAATGATCGAGAATGCTCTAAAGACTCACATGGATCGAGTCTAAGATGATCTTAGTCGTTGATGAGGATTTAATCATGATCGTTGAAGCTCCAGCGAGAGATTATAAGAGCATATCAATACGATGAGGAGAGACACAAGTGGGAGAGCAAATTATCGATGCAGTGCGAATTTCTCAGTGCATAATGATTCAATGAGGGAATAATTCGAGCCAGTGGAGGAAAATCGATGATTGAGGGAGCAACAGCAAAGAGATCCAGAGAATTTTCCAGTGTCTCTCTATTGCCAATTTGATAGGAGAGAGGAAGTTGAATTATTCTGCAAAAGAGTCATCCTAACAGTGCGAGTGAGCCAGAAACCCCAGTTCGAGCGCCTAGATATAATATTCCTAAGGCAAAATTAACAGTGATAAACAAAGCATCAACAGTACATGCAACACAAAATTAAACACCCATAAATACTCCAAAAATTGCTTCAAGCTGAGCCATTTTCATTATAAATCAATGGGGGTACAATATAAGCATGGAGTGAATGCACCTAGGCTTGCCAAAGGCAAGCTAAACAAGTCCCAAGAGAAGAAAACAAGTGCCTGGATGCTGGAAAAGTATTCTCCTCAATGCTCTGCGCTGCCCCTGGAAAATTGGATTGTTGGCTGGTAAGCATCTTATTGTTTGGCTCTCCTCCAGTGCTCAGAAAATTCTAAGAAATTAACCTCGGTCTCTCCTCAAATAACTCACCAAAACCCAGAAATGGTTTGGCCTAGTTCTGACCTCCGAATTTAGCCCCAATTTCCACATGCTACTCCAATAACAAGGTAATTCGACCCACATGGAAATGACACTGCTTACCTCCTCCAAACTAAATGGCAAATGCTAGCAAAATTCCCCTCCGAATGCCACTACAAATTGCTGATTTTTGTAGCTTGGGTGGTACTCTAAGCCCTAGGGTTCAGGGTTTGGAGGGCAAATCACCACAAGGGTCACTTGTGGGCTTGAAACCCAAGCATGGGGTTTTGCACGCAATCGTGTTTGGGGCATTTCCGAAAGCACATTTCTACATGTGATGGCATGAAAGGATAGAGGGCGGAAAGGAGAATCCAACGCTTCGAGAATTGTCGAATTCCAAGTTGTAGAAGTAGAGAAATGAATTTTTGAATTTGACAAATAATTATTGGTATTCAAGTCATGCAGGCTTTAAGTAAAATTGTCCAATAGATTTGTCTCTTCTTAAATTCGTGAAGCCCCTCATTTGGATATAAATAGAGAGTGAGTTGATGTCATTTTGAGTATCTATCCATGCAACGTTTTCTTTAGACAAGGATTCGGTGGAGAAGGGAGATCTCTTGCCCTAGCCGCAGCACAAAGGAGGCAAAACAACGTGGAGACAAGGGATGGTTTTAGGGTCAAAACAGAGGTCTGAGTTGTTGTCTTAAGGGCCGAAGGTGTTGCCTGCTAGGTCGAGCCCTTGAAGGGCTAAAACGCTTGGGCACTGTTTTGGGGACCTTTTGCTACAGGTAGTTGTGTGCTAGGTCGCAGGCCATAACACCTAAGCTAGGGTTGCGTAGGAGGTGATCAAGGGTTGACATCCATCCCAGGTTGCAGTGTGGCTAAGGAGGGGTTCTTCAAGGGTGTGTCGCAGCCCTTTAAGGGACTGTTTGTTGACTGTTGGATGAATTTAGGGCTGCAACAAGTGCCCTAAACGGGACTATCACAAATAGTAGTATGCAAACAAAATTAGAGCAGTGTTTTGGAGGAGCGTTGTGTCAAGAAGTGACCAGTTTGGATCAGTTGTTATTGCAGCCTGTTGGTGTCGTGTGGAGGACTTTCCGAGGAGGTGAAGAGTCCATCCTAGGAGCAGAACTGACAGTGTAGTATTGGGCATCATTGCTCTGGTGGAGGGCAGCGTGTTGATAGCCCAAAGTAGCCCTAGACGAGCTATCTTGAAGTGACGAAGAGGAGCTGAAGGTTGGGTGAAGATTGGTGCCAAAGTGCAGCACCTTGATGGACATATGTAGCTGCTAACCTAGCAATTTGGAGCTCGGGAATTAGACCTACCCAGAAAGTAGATGGGATCAGCCCGTGTACACTCTACAAAAGTGACTTGCAATAGTGCTAGGTGGCAGCCCTCCTAGAGTCTCGATGTGTTGTGGCCTTGATGGACTAAGGCACAACTAATGAGCAGTACAGAAGCGAAGGACCGACAGGACGAGATACGACATCGAGTTTGTCATTGTATCGTGTATACCATAGACTGTTGTATTATTCAGATTTTGGTTTAATATAACGAAGATTAGTGATTGTACATTATTGTACAATTTTGTTTAAAATTGTGTATATTTGTGCATATCTCATTTACTGCTTTATATTTCCATTGTACAAAGTAGTTCATGGTTGAGATTCTTGGTTTGGTAGCGTCAGTGATTTTAAGACTCTAACCTAGACCCAAGGTCGTGGAAATTCAACATGGTTTCAGAGCGTGTATGAGCTACTTTGAAATTCAGTGAATCAAAGTTGTGCACAGCGAAGTAAAGCGTGAGAGGGAGTTGGGTCACATTGTAAGTGAAGAGCTCACTACAATGTCAAAGTTGCAGGCAGGTCTTTGGTATGAGGACAGGTTGGAAGGGTTGTCCAACTATACTGCTTGGAAGGAAAGGATCAAGTTAAACTTGCAGGTCAACAGGATCTGGGATTTTACCGAGAAAGAGATCAAGAAGACAACCGACCATAAGGAGCTGGATATATGGGAAGATTTGGATACAAAGGTGACGTTGATCATCCTTGATGGTGTGAAGGATTCCTTAATACCTCATTTGTCCGAGAATAACAATGCACATGAGACGTGGATGGCTCTTCAGAATTTGTTCTAGAATAAGAACGAGAAGCACATACTGGTATTGGAGGATAAGTTGAAATCCACCAAGATAATAAAGGGTGAAGGAGTCACTTCGTATCTGACAAGGTTGTCTCAGGTCAAAGATGAGCTTGTTGTCGTCGATGTCAAAATTTCACATGGAGATATGGTAAGGATTGCCTTGAAAGGGTTCACTGAGGAATGGAAGCCCCTCATCAAAGGAATCGTTTCCAGGGAGAAATTGCCAAACTGGAATAAACGATGGGACAACTTCATTCAGGAAGAGTTGCGAGACAAGAATCTTCATCCATCGAAGAAGACAGATGAGGACGAGTCACTTGCAACGAGAATGAAGGGTAAGCCAAAGGACTTGAGTAAAGTCAAGTGTTTCAACTATGGCGAGATGGGTCATTTTTCGTCGAGATGTCCGATAAAGAAGGAAGATGATGAAAAGAGGAAAGGAAAGCAAGTCGTCGGTGTTGCCACTTCAGCTGAGATACATGATCTTGACTAGAGATTGGAAGAGGACTTTTCTATGATTTCTCATTTTTCGCAGGTTACTATCAGGGAGGATGGATGGTACATGGACAATGGTGCAACGAAGCATATGACAAGGTCACATAAGGTTTTTGAGACTCTAGCTAAATGGGACTCAAAGTTGCACATGGTGTTGGGTGACAAGAGTCAATAGGAGATCCGAGGATCAGTTAAGGTGCCATTCAGGATGGAGACATGACGTATGATGCGGGTCCAGGATGTACTGTTTGTACCAGGACTTAGATATAGTGTGATTTTTGTCTCAATGATGGAGAGGAAGGGGTTTGAGGTCTTGTTCCAGGATGGAAAGGCAAGACTCAGACCTAGAGGCTCTAAGTCCAATGGGATTATACTCGGAGTTAGAGAGTATGGTCTCTACATGTTGACGGGCAAGCCTATCGATCATGGAAGGAAGCAGGTGGGGCAGGTGCAGGTTCCAAAGAAGCAGGAACAGGTGCAGGTGCAAGCTTTAAAGGAGTAGGTACAGGTTACCAAAAAGAAGGTACACTTTCCAAAGAAGAAAGACCAGGTTCCAGAGACTGAGAGGGAATCGAGTTCGAGAGGGAGCTTGCAGGTTCAGAGGCAGACTCTACAGCCCGAGAAGAGCATGTGGTCAATGGGGAGCAAGGGTGCTTCCACATCTACCCAAAAGGAATCATGGAGGGATTGGAAAGTGATTCAGGAAAAGAAGAAGAAGCAGGGTGCTTCCAGCAGTGACAGCAACACTTCCGAGAAGGGTGTGGTTCACCGTACAGGGATTATTGCGATTGTGAGCACCAGGAGTTGGGCAAGTGTTGCGAGAAGTGATTATGATGATGAGTTACCTCCTCGTCTTGGATGTACCTCCCTCGCTAAGAGGGAGTGTTGATTTTTGTAGCTTGGGAGGTACTCCAAGCCCTAGGGCTCAGGGTTTGGAGGGCAAAGCACCACAAGGGTCACTTGTGGGCTTGGAACCCAAGTATGGGGTTTTGCACCCAATCGTGTTTGGGGCATTTTCGGAAGCACATTTCTACATGTGATGGCATGAGAAGATAGAGGGCGGAAAGGAGAATCTAACGCTTTGAGAATCGTCGAATTCCGAGTTGTAGAAGTGGAGAAATGAATTTTTGATGTTGACAAATAATTATTGGTATTCAATTCATGTAGGCTTGAAGTAAAATTGTCGAATAGATGTATCTCTTCTTAAATTCGTGAAGCCCCTCATTTGGATATAAATAGAGGGTGAGTTGATGTCATTTTGAGGATCTATCCATGCAACGTTTTCTCTAGACAAGGATTTGGTGGAGAAAGGAGATCTCTTGCCCTAGTCGCAACACAAAGGAGGCAGAACAGCATGGAGACAAGGGAGAGTTTTAGGGTCAAAACAGAGGTCCGAGTTGCTGTCTTAAGGTCTGAAGGTGTTGGCTGCTAGGTCGAGCCCTTGAAGGGCTAAAATGCTGCTAATTCAAGGTTCGGGCACTCTCTTTTGGGGACCGTTTTGCTACAAGTTGTTATGTAGCACCACAGCTAGGGTTGCGTAGGAGGTGATCAAGGGTTCACACCCATCCCAGGTTGCAGGGTGGTTAAGGAGGGGTTCTTCAAGGGTGTGCTGCAACCCTTTAAGGGACTGTTTGTTGACTGTTGGATGAATTTAGGGCTGCAACAAGTGCCCCAACCAGGATTGTCACAAACCACAGTATGCAAACATAATTAGAGCAGTGTTTTGGAGGAGCATTGGGTCAAGGAGTGACCAGTTTCGATCAGTTGTTATTGCAACCTGTTGGTGTCTTTTGGAGGACTTTTCGAGGAGGTGAAGAGTCCATCCTAGGAACAGAACTGACAGTGTAGTATTAGGCATCATTGGTCTGGTGGAGGGCAGCGTGTTGATAGCCCAAAGTAGCCCTAGACGAGCTATCTTGAAGTGACGAAGAGGGGCTGAAGGTTGGGTAAAGATTGGTGCCGAAGTGCGGCACCTTGATGGACAAAGGTGATTGTTAGCCTGGCAGTTTGGAGCTCGGGACTTATGCCTACCCAGAGAGAAGATTGGATCAGCCAGTGTACACTCTACATAAGTGACTTGCAACAGTGTTAGGTGGCAGCCCTCCTAGAGTCTCGATGTGTTGTGACCTTGATGGACTAAGGCACAAATAGTGAGCAGTACGGAAGCGAAGGGCCAGCGGGACACGATACGACATTGAGTTTGTCATTGTATCTTGTATACCATAGAATGTTGTATTATTCAGATTTTGGTTTAATATAACGAAGATTGTTGATTGTACATTATTGTATAATTTTGTTTAAAATTGTGTATATTTAAGCATATGTGATTTACTGCTTTATATTTCTGTTGTGCAAAGTAGTTCATGGTTGAGATTCTTGGTTTGGTAGCGTTAGTGATTTTAAGACTCTAACCTAGACACAAGGTCGTGGAAATTCAACACAAATCCCTGCTCAATTCGGCCCACAAATGTTTATCCACCCAACTCTCATGTGTGGCCCAAAAATTACCTCTACGCAAGCCCACACAGTGCCTGAAATGGTGTCAATGCTACAACAAAAGCTCCAAAGAATTGTGTCTGGCTAGCTCTCCAAATCTTCAGCAAAAGATGGTCCAATGCTCTCCTGGAAAGCCCAACAAGTTTGTTGCTACACAACTAGTTCTCCCGAGAAGTGTGTGTTTCTCTCCTACGCCCAGACTGTTGAATAATTCCCAAGTAATGTCTGATGCAACTCCCGGAACAACTCCCAAATAGTGTAGATCTTCCTCCTTGGGTTGGCACTCGAAGTCCACCGTAGGTAGGGTGAGATTCTCCCCTCAGAATCTCGTGTGTTGAACAGCACTTGCCCCTCCCAAATGTTGCTTGTCCCCAAGCAACTGTAGTGCGGGGTGTTGTAGAATATGCTCCCCCTCCCATGTGGCATCCTCATCTGGTAAATTCCTCCACCGCACCAGATACTCTCTGATAATCCTACTCCACAATCTCCTCTCCCTGGTCTCCAAAATAGCCTCAGGCTCAAGAACCAAATGTCCCTCATCATCCAACAGGGGTAGCTTTGTCGTTGTTGACACATGTTGTCCTAATACCTTCTTGAGGCATGAAACATGAAAGAAATTGTGTACCTTGCTTCTAGGCGAAAGCTCTAGCTCATATGCCACCTCTCCAATCCTCCTAGTCACCCTGTACGACCCATAGAAACGTGGTTGTAACTTCTTGGCCCCCTTTTGCTTCGGTGTAGACTGCCTATATGGTTGGAGACGCAAGAAAACCAAGTCCCCCACCTCAAAAATCCTCTCCACTCTGTGCCTGTCTGCGTACATTTTTTGTTGATTTTGGGCAATCTGCAAGTTCTCCTTGAGAACCTTAAGAATATCTTGGCTCTCCTTAATCCAGTCTTTGGCCCTTGGGGCTCTACTGTCTCCAAAAACAAGGTCAACAAAAGATAAAGCATCATATCTATACAAGGCATGGAAGGGTGACATAACAATAGACATGTTATAGGTAGTGTTGTAGCAATACTCCCCCAGGTGTAACCATCTCATCCAGGTCTGTTGCTACCCTATCACATAGTTCCGCAAGTACCCCTCCAACCACTTGTTAACTATCTCAGTCTGCCCATCTGCCTAAGGGAGGTAGTTGGTACTCGAGTGAGCTTTGTGCCCACCAACCTAAAGATCTCCTGCCAAAATGCCCCCATGAAGCGATTATTCCTATCAATGACTATGGTCTTGGGGAGACCATGCAACCTAAAAACCTCCCTAAAGAATATCTTTGCAACTTGTGAAGCGATGTATCTGGTGGGAATTGCGAAGAAATGGGCATATTTCGTCAATCAGTCCACCACCGCATACATACAATCACAGCCCTATACCAGAGGGAGTCTAGTAATAAAGTCCATCGAGATGCTCTCCCACTTCCCCTCAGGAATAGGAAGCAGTTGTTGTAACCCAACAGAATGAGTCAACTCCCCTTTGTTCCTCGAATAGGCCCTGCACTACTACACATGCCTCAACACATCCCCCTTGAGGCCCCTCCACGTGAAGCGCTCCCTGACTATCCTATAGGTCTTCAAGAACCCTCGATGTCTTGATAGTGGTGAATCATGTGCTGCATGGAGTATCTTCCCCCTCAACTGCGAACTAGGCACCAAGTATATGCACCCCTTGTAGTAAATAACACCATTCATCACCTGTTAGCGCTTATCCCCATGAGTACCATCCAAGATCTCACACGTTTGTCGATCCTTGGAGTACTCTACCAACAATTGTGCCTTCCAATCATGGCAGATGCTCATGAATGAAAGTGTCGCAAACCTGCTAGATAGGGCATCTTGTGAAAATTCCAAGTCCTAGATCTGGAATCCTATTGCAGCAAACTGAATTAACTTCACCTGCTTGTAAATTAGATTAACAAGTTATTTGCAGATTTCTTCTGTAAATACTGAAACAATTACTGCTACAACCTTCACTTAATTAATTTAGATGCGGAAACAGGAAACTGAGCAAAAGAAAAACATCACACAAGACACCATTATTTTTGGACAAATGTCCCTGAAAAAACCCAATGCGGGAAAACAGGTGTAGCAGATCTGAAGGTTTTATTATTAAGCAGCACAAAATCCTGAATACATCTCTGAATGTCACTCCGGACAATTCAATTACAGAGAATATCACTGACAAAAAGATTAGTGAGGTTACCTCACACTCACTGGAATTCTCGACTGATTCGGCCACTGAATGAGATGCTTCTGACAACATTGACCAACGTTGACTTTGGGTCAACTTTGATTTTCTGACTTCGATTTGTGGGACAAAATTCGAGTTTGGGAGGCCAAGTTTGGTGGCACGATTTCCGAGATATCTTGGCAGGTTGACCGCAGCATTGACCAAGTTTGATCGTGTTATTTGCGGATTGTTTTGGGCTAACTTTAACTGTTCTTTGAGGTCAAGTTTGACTGGGTTTGACCGAGCTCCATTGGGGAGGAATATTGTTGGTTTGACCAGCATTGACTTTGTTGACTAGGGCATCATGTTGGCTGTTGTAAATTGTACTTTCTCTCTCTGCTGAATTTGAAGAATAATAAGAAGATTTGATCAAAGGGTTTTCCCCACATTGGGGTTTTTCCCTGGCATCCGCCAAATTATTATGTCCTCTTGTCTTGGCTTGCCTTCTGGTTATTTGTTTATGTTCTATCAGCATTTACTATCAATGTTAATGTGATTGCTAAACAGGAAATTGAATTGGGCTAATAAGAAATATTGAAGTAAATTGCTCTAAGCATAGAACGTACCATTGTTAACTAAAAATTAACATGGTATCAGAGGTGAGGTGAAGACAAAGTCCAAGCAAGAGTGAGAAGAGCAATCACTGAAGGTTGATTAGACAAGGACAAGGGTCAATGGCTTCCTTATCATACTTCAAATCTGATGACAAGCTCAATGATAAGTTTGATTATCACGGTTGGAAAATGTCCTTGGATCTGACATTGGAGGAACAAGAGGTTATTGATTATGTGGAGGGAAAGATCATTGAGCCTCCATCAAATGCACCGACTGCCACTAAAACAAAGTACAAGAAAGGGGAAAACAAGGCGAAGAAGATCATCAGGGATTCTTTTCACAAGCACTTGGTTGTTTATATCTCCAAGTTGGGCATATCTAAGGAGATGTATGATAAATTGGTTAGCATGTTCACGACTAGCAATGCTAATCAAATTCTCTTTTTGAAGAACAAGTTGAAGGACATCAAGATGGACAAGGGAGAGTCCATCCAATCCTACTGCATGAGGATCACCGAAATCAAGAATGATCTCTTATCAATTGGAGAGGTCATAGCAGACCGAGAGCTCACTCTCATTGCTCTTGTAGGTCTTCCCCGGGCATGGTATGTATTCAATACCACTATTCTCAATAATAATATAATTCCTGATTTTGATGAATTGTTGAAAAGATGCACTCAAGAGGAGACAAGGATGATGGAGAGAGACAAACCCTCAAATGGAAATGGAAGTGAACCTACTGACTTCACCGCTCATGCAAAGAAGAAGAAGAATGTTGGTCCTAGATATCAAGGTCAAGGAAGAGTGGGACCCAAAGGAAGGAAGGGTGAAGGAAGGGTAGATGTTACAATTGTAACAGATTTAGTCACTATGCTAGAAAGTGTCCCAATAAAAGGGACTCTCCCCGAGATGATGACTACAACAACAATAACAACTTCAGGGGGAATGGAAATCAAAGGAACAACAAGTTCTACAACAAAGGAAAGAGAAAGGCTCCCTCTGATCGAAATGGAAATGGAAATGGTCAACCTTTCAAGAGGTCAAGGAACTCCACGTATGATGTGTTGAGATTTTGTGTGTTGAGGTAGCAACGGGTGTGCTCTAGCCCTAAAACTTTGTGGAGGAGCTAAGAAACACCTCACCTCCAAAACCCAGAAAGCATTTGGAGAAATTTCATCTAGTGTTAAAGTTATTCAAATAATTTATTTTTTTAATGAGGAACCTAAGTCTAAACTTAGGAAATTAGAAAAATTTAAGTGAATTAATTAACACATGTGATGAAATGTTCTAAGTAACGCGGATCAAGTAGTCTTTTAATCTTAGCCGTTGATATAGATTAAATCACGGTCGTTGATGTCTCAACAAAAAAGTATAAGAGAAAGGCTTGAGAGTCAATTAGAGACACACACACAGAGGCAGAGCTGAGAGACTGAGCTGGAATTCTAGGGCGGGTTTGCTAAGAATTTCTAGAAGAGTTTTCTGTAGCGAGGGGTAGTATTGGCTGAGGGGATGATCTGATCCCGGAGCCAAGAGTCAGCAAGAGGCAGAGGAGCAGCAATCAGGAGCAACGAAGAGGAGCAAGGGTTACGCAGCGCAGAGGCTTCAGTCTCTACACAGGTGCTACACAGGACCAAGAGGGGCAACGTTGCAACTTCAGGAGGCCACCAGGGTTATGCAGAGGCCTTCCAGGGCAATGTAAAGACTGCATCACCCAGTCGGGTTACGCAGTCCCCTTCTGAGCAGTGCAGGGGCACGCAGAGCCTAGCAGGGCTGACGCTGGGGCTTCAGGGGCTGCGTTGGGGTTTCTAGGGCCAGAAATTGGCTGAGTCTTGTAAATCCCGTTTGAGGGTGTGGATCAGTCAAAGTTTTGGTCTTAGAACAATAGGTAGTGCTGCAGATCTATTATTTTCTCTATCGGGTTAACCAGTTGAGTGCCCAGAATTGTTGTACTCAAATTCTACATTATTATTATTATTATTATTATTATTATCCAATTTTAATGTCACAGTCAATCCAGACACCATAATTGGTGTATGAGACCCCCTTGTTTGTGGGACAAGAGACCCACCTCCGCGCAGCGATTTGACTACTAAGTCTACGAAGGCATACATACTCTACCCCCTTCTAGTTTTGAACATGTGACCTCTTAGGAGGAAACACATGCTCTTAACCATTAAGCCCACTCAAGCTGTATATCTGTTGCACCGGTTTTCCCGCATTGGGTTTTCCCGGGGACATTTGTCCAAAAAATTTGTCCGAATGAGCATAATATTCAGTAAATGATATGTATGTGTGTAGACTGTTAGTTGTGTTTACTTCAGTACTTTGTGAATATTTTCTGAAGATAAATTGTATAATTTAATCACAAGTAGGAGAAGTAAACCAAGTTACTATAGTGGGATTTCTGCATTATTGTATTCTGAAACTTTAACATGGTGTCACAGAGATCACAGATCAAGCTGAATCTCCAACAAAATAGCTGAAGAATACTTTTTTGCAAGGTAGCAGCAGAAGCAGCAGAGATCCGGAGAGGGCAGCTCAGCAGCAGGAGGACGCAGACCCAGAGAGGGGCAGCGCTACAGCTTCAGAAGGTCGTTAGGCTTACGCAGAGGCTATCCAGGCCAGCGTAAGGACTGCGTCACCCAGTCTGGGGTTACACAGTCCACTTCTGAGCAGCGCAGAGGCTGCGCTGGGCCAATTTGCTCATGTAGAGGCAAGCCAGAGGGACGCAGTCCAATATTCTTGTCTGTTTGCCAAGATCCAGAAGCAGTGCTTCAGTTCTTCAGCAGTGCTGGTGGGGTGGAGATTCTGGCGGTGCAGAATTGTGCCTAGCTAAGTCAACAAAGAGCGGGAGGAAGACAGTCACTCAGCAGATCTGAGATTCGATCAGGAGGATCATAGAGAACTATCTTATTGTTTTGGCTGAAGATTTCCAGGAAGGAAATCAGTTTTCAAAAGGCACAGTTACTAAAGGGTTTCTAGTCACCAAGAAACCCAAATCCAACGTTTCTTTGTTGCCACAGAAAGAGGAAGAATTGTTTCCGTCAGATTTAAGCGAGATGGCTTCTCATGGGCTGAGAGATCAGGACAGGTTGGATGGTGTGTCCAACTTCGTCATCTGGAGGGCCAGGATCCTATCAGTCCTGGATGAGTACGGCATCAAGAACCATGCAGAGAATGTCCTAACTGAGCTTGCAGATCCAAATCCTCTGAAGAAATTCAATGAAAATCAAGCGCGGGCTAAGTGTTTGATTATGGATAGAGTAAAAGATCACATCGTGCCACATATTGCCAAGAAGAACATGGCAAATGAGATTTGGACCGCATTAGAGGCGATGTATCAAGGAAGCTCCATTCAACGAAAAATGCTTCTAGAGAATCAGATGAGGCTATTCCAGATGTAGAAGGGTGAGGAGATAGATCCTTTCCTTTTCCGACTTCAGACTATCCGAGATCAACTGATTGCCATGGGTGCACCTCCGAAAAAAGGGCTCTTGGTAAGGACTACACTGAATGCAGTCACCGAGGAGTGGGAAATGTTTGTCCAAAGCGTATTGGTCAGCGCAATGTTACCATCCTGGGCGGACATGTGGGCAATCCTCCGCCAAGAGGAGATCAAGAGAATCACCAAGACGCAAAACAATAGCAGTGGAACTATCAGGGTGAAGAAAGAAGAGGAAGATGATGCAACCCTTGCATTGAAGGAACGAAGACAGCAAGGGAAGAAGAAGAGGGACCTATCCAAGGTCTGGCGCTTTAACTGTGGCAAACTTGGACACTTCGCCAACACTTGTCCTAAGAAGAAGGACAAAGGAGCTTCTGATTCCAAGGCTGCAGTAGCAAAGGACGATGGGAGTGATGATGACGTAGCCATGAGTGCTCATGAGCCACTTAAGTGGGGTGACATGGATCTGTAGAGTAGCTATAGATGGTGATGGCAGGATCCTTGAGTAAACCCAACTCTTGGATCACATACAAGCTACGAGAGCCTGATGACGGTAGCGGGACAAGTAGATGGATGCAGAAGTTCATAGTGAAGCAGAGGACAGTGTTGAGATGTTGTAGAGGGAGCAGCACAGTGCAAAGGCAGCAGCAGCACAGAGGCAAGCAGCAACACAGAGAGGCAATGCTCACGCAGTGCAATGGCTTCAGAAGGACAACGTAAAGCAGCAGCCAATGGAGTTTCAGTGATGGGATGCAACCTGACTTGTCTGTCAACAAATGGGCAAGAGTCTTTCAATTGCTTACTTCTCGGCAACTGAGTTGCAATGCAGCAGTTAGCAGTGGCAGTGTTATGGGCAGCATGATGCAGCAAGTTGAGAGGAAGCTGCAGTACAGATGTAGCAGTGTCAGTGGCAGTGACATGGGCAACAGTACAGAGAGCAGCAGCGCAGTGGATGGAGGGCAGCAGGCCAAGCATCAGTAGCGCAGAGATCAACACCGAGATCTTGTGATACATGGTGTGGATGTATTACTAGAGCACACTCCGTGCTAAGAGGGAGTGTTGAAATTTTGTGTGTTGAGGTAGCATCGGGTGTGCTCTAGCCCTGAAACTTTGTGGAGGGGCTAAGAAACACCTCACCTCCAAAACCCAAAAAGCGTTTGGAGAAATTTCATTTAGTGTTAAAGTTATTCAAAAAATTAATTTTTTTAATGAGGACCCTAACTCTAAACTTAGGAAATTAGAAAAATTAAAGTGAATTAATTAACACATGTGATGAAATGTTCTAAATGACGCGGATCAAGCAGTCTTTTAATCTTAACCGTCGATAAGAGATTAAATCACGGTCGTTGATGTCTCAACGAAAAAGTATAAGAGAAAGGTTCGAGGGTCAATTGGAGACACACACACAAACGCAGAGCTGAGAGACTAAGCTGGAATTCTAGGGCGGGTTTGCTAAGAATTTCCAAAAGAGTTTTCTGCAGCGAGGGAATGATATGATCTCGGAGCCAAGAGTCAACAAGAGGCAAAGGAGCAGCAATTAGGAGCAGCGGAGAGGAGCAAGGGCTGCAGATGCGCAGCGCAAAGACTTCAGTCGCTACGCAGGCCTAGAGGGGCAGCGCTGCAGCTTCAGGAGGCCACCAGGGTTACGCAAAGGCCTTCCAGGGCAACGCAAGGATTGCGTCACCCAGTCTGGGGTTACGCAGTCCCCTTTTGAGCAGCGCAGGGGTACACAGAGCCTAGCAGGGCTGACGTTGGGGCCTCAAGGGCAGCACTGGGGTTTCTAGGGCCAGAAATTGGCCGAGTCTTGTAAATCCCATTTGAGGGTGTGGATCAATCAGAGTTTTGGTCTTAGAACAGCAAGTATTGTTGCAGATCTATTATTTTCTCTGTCGGGTTAACCAGTTGGGTGCCCAGATTTGTTGTACTCAAATTCTACATAATAATAATAAACCCTCATATTTGCTGCACCGGTTTTCCTACATTGGGTTTTTCTGGGGACATTTGTCCGAAAAATCTGTCACTTTGTTGAATGAGCGTAATATTCAGTAAATGATCTGTATGTGTGTAGACTGTTAATTGTGTTTACTTCAGTATTTTCTGAATATTTTCTGAAAATAAATTGTATAATTTAATCACATGTAGGAGAAGTAAACCAAGATACTACAGTGGGATTTCTGCATTATTGTACTCAAAAATTTTCACATGATGTATCTAATGTTGATAACAAGAAAAATAAATATATTCTCATATCTACCCTCTGTCGTATCTCCTCCCGACACCCTGGATAACTGGTTGATTGATAGTGGTGCCTCAAGGCACTTCACTGGATATAAAGAGGCCCTCTCTGATTTGATTGAAAAGGATACAAATTTGGAAATTATCCTTGGAGACAATGCCACCTATCCCGTGAAAGGGACAGGGACTGTGACCCTTCATCTAAATCAAGGGCAAGTCCTTCATTTGCAAGATGTGTTGTATGTACCTAACTTGAAGAAGAATCTAGTGTCTATCTCAGGAATGGAAGACAAAGGATTCAAGGTGGGATTCATCGATGGAAAGGTACGCATTTGGAAGAAACAATTCAAAGAAGCATTCACTCGTGGTTTCAGGGTTGATACACTCTATCAAGTTAGAGGAAGTATGTTAGGAGCCATGACATGTAACACAACTCTTCAATCCGAGTTATGGCATCGGAGGTTTGCACACCTTCATTATAAAGCCCTTCCTGAAGCAAGGAAGGTGGTCACAAGTATGCCCGATTTCAAAGATGATCATGAAGTTGTATATTAGGGTTGTGCCGAAGGAAAACATACAAGGGGACCATTCCCCTCAAGTAACTCCAAGACTTCTGATATTCTACAATTGATTCATTCTGATCTATCTGGTATGTTGCCTGTAACATCCTTGGGAGGATGCTTATATTATGTCCCTTTTATGATGACTTCTCCCGCAAGACATGGATATACTTCTTCAAGAAAAAGGACGAAGTATTCAAATGGTTCCACACCTTCAAGGCCTTTGTTGAAAATCAAACAGGGAAGAAGATCAAAATATTGAGGACCAATAATGGAACCGAATGAGTCAAATGAATTCAATAACTATTGCAAGGAAGCTGGCATTAAGAGGGAGACCACTACTGCATATACTCTCGAACAAAATGGAGTTGCTGAAAGAAAGAATAGAACCATTCTTGAAGCTGCCCGTGCCATGCTTCATGACCAAGGTCTTCCGAAGTTCCATGGGGAGAAGCTACAAACACCACTGTGTATGCTCAAAATAGATGCCCACATCAAGCATTGGACTCTAAAACTCCCAAAGAAGTCTTCACTGGTAAGAAACCTGATGTTTCCCATTTTAGAATTTTTGGAAGTCTCGTATATTTTCATGTGCCAAAAGAAAAGAAAAGCAAATTGGATGTTTTTGGAAAGAAGGGAACGTTTGTGGGCTACAGTGAAACCTCGAAGGCATATAGAATCTATGTGCCTGGTCAAAGAGAAGTGGAGATATGTCATGATGTCACCTTGGACGAAGATGTTGCCCTTAGCAAGGTTAGAGATCTTCCTATCTCAAAGCAAGACAAAGAAGAAGAAGCAGGAAAGCAGGAAGAACAGAAGGATGAACAGATGCTCGATGTTGAAGGTATGATGGATCCTATAGATCCACCTTATTCAAATAAAAGAAGACCCCCATGGCTTAGAGATACTCTCAAAGATGTCGAGAGACATATTGCTCCAAGGGGAACATTCCTTGAAAGTAAGAGGTCGAATAGGTACCAAGGGTACTTAGTGGCCATGAGCACCATTGTACAATCTGAGCCTGGAAAGTTTGAAGAAGCCGTGAAGCACCAAGTTTGTAAGGATGCAATGAACGAAGAATTTGAGTCGATCATGAAAAATGATGTCTAGGATGTGGTCCCTAGACTAAAGGACAAATCTGTTGTCACCTTGAAATGGCTCTACAAGATCAAGCATGGAGTCGATGGAAGTGTTGAAAAATTCAAGGCAAGATTTGTTGCATGAGGCTTCTCACAGAAAGAAGGAATAGATTATGATGAAATATTTCCACCTGTTGCTCGCTACACCACCATCCGTTCGATCATTTCCCTTATTGCATCGCAAGGATGGAGTCTACATTAGATGGATGTCAAGACTACCTTCTTACATGGTTCGATCAAGGAAGAGGTCTATGTGGAACAACCTTTGGGGTTCGAATTAGAAATCGGTTGCTTTGAGCATCGCCGAGGCCGAATTCATTGCAGCAAGTATGGCCTGTTGTGAAGTTATCTAGTTGAGGAAGCTCTTCAGTGAGTTGTTTGGGCATGTGCTGGATACCACCGTGATCCTTTGCGACAACCAAAGTGGATTCGACTTTCAGAGAATCCCGTGTTCCACAACCGCTCCAAGCATATTGATATCAGGTACCACTTTATCTAGGATATGGTACAGCGAGGTGTCGTGAGGCTCCATCACACTGGGACTGATGAGCAGGTCGCAAATATTCTCACAAAGCCCCTAGGGAAGGTCAAATTCTTAACCTTCTGTGAGAAGCTTGGATCGTGGACAGACCCTCTTATGAGGGTCCCGCTTGAGTTGGACTTTGAGCTCTGGGAGCTCCAGGGGGCTTGGGGATAGCTTCTTTGAGCTATAAGCAACCACGGGGCTAGGTTCGCCTTACCTTGTTGGTGTGTTATTTCCCTACCGTTATGATATTGAGTTGGTTCACACTCTCTTGATCTACGCCCCACATGCATCCTACTCGTGTAGTCCGGGACTCATGGGAAGTACCTCTCATTTGGCCAATGAGGTGGGAAATGAGGATAGAGACCATAGCCTTACCGATGGACGCATCGTGTAATGCCATACTTTCTATGTCTAGGATGGGTTGTGTCCAACAACTTGATCAGGGATCAAGTTTGGTTGAGGTTTTTACCTCGAAACTGACTTTGGGTCAGTGGAGAGTGGCAAGGTCTTGTGACTCACTCTCGATCAAATCTTCTTCATTATTTCTTCATACAGCAGATCAGAGTCAGCAGAGTACAGAGACAGCGGGATGACACAGGATGACAGGATGGTACTTGATGGTACAGGATGACAAAATTGCACAGGTTGACAGATGGATTGACGGGTGGAGTTCTCTCTAGTTGAGAGGGAGTGTTAAATTTGGCAACTAGTCTAGTTGAGAGGGAGTGTTAAATTTGGCAACAAGGGCCAAACTCCACTTTACACTGCTCATATGATGGAGATGATATTTTTGTTGGATTCCTCTTTCGAAGAGGTGCAAGATTGATCTAAAGATCATCTTGTTTAGATGAGTAGAAGTTGGATTTTGAATTTATTTCTCTCACATGAAAATTGTCAAGGTCGCCCAAAATTGTTATGTAGGCTCACAAGCCCTAAAAGATGTGTCACCACCCTTCATTGATAGATATAAAAAGGAGAGACTCAAAATTCATTTGGACATCATCTCATCTCACATTCTCTCTCCTTCTCATTGGTTCATACAGCCTCAAGAAGACATTCTCTCTCCTCTGCACGTGTGAAAGGGCAGTTGCAATTTCGAACTGTTTTAGCGCTTCTACAGCAGTGTTGACTTTTGGTCAACTTTTATTTTTTGACTTCAATTTTTGGGATAGAATCCGAGATTGGAAGGCTGAGTTTGGTGGCACGATTTCCGAGATTTCTGGGTAGGTTGACCTAGTTTGACTGCAGCATTGACCAGGTTTGACCATGTTATTTGCGAACTGCTTTGGGCTAACTTTGATTGTTCTTTGAGGCTGAGTTTGATTAGGTTTGACCGAGATCCATTGGGGAGGAATATTGTTGGTTTGACCATCGTTGACTTTGATGGCTAGGGCATCCTGTTGACTGCTGTAAATTGTACTTTCTCTCTCTGTTGAATTTGAAGAATAATAAGAAGATTTGATCAAAGGGCTTTCCCCACATTGGGGTTTTTCCCTAGCATCCACCAAATTGTTGTGTCCTCTTGTCTTCGTTTGTCTTCTGGTTATTTGTTTATGTTCTATCAGCATTTACTATCAATGTTAATGTGATTGCTAAACATGAAATTGAATTGGGCTAATAAGTAATATTGAAGTAAATTTCTCTATGCATAGAACATACCATCATTAACTAAAAATTAACAGTAGCCTTGCGTGGCTCTGCGTCAGCCTCTCTGGATCTGCGCGGGAATTGTTGGATCTCTCTCTGCCCTTCTCTGCTGATGATTCTCTGGCTAAGAAAGATTTCTCTCTGGATACTGTCTCTGCCCCTCTTTGCAAAAGATCTCTAGATCGAAGTTTCTCCCTAAGCACTACTCACTAAAAAAAATCGATCACTTGATCCTCTCGGTGTGTATTTTCCAAATGACCCTCAAATATTCTTTATAGTCTTCTCGTTGAGACTTCAACAGTCAAGATTAGATCTCCAATCAACGGCTAAGATTACATTTTGACTTGATTTGCTTTTTCTAGAAGTTTCACCCACAGTTTAGATTAATACCCATTAATTATTTTAATTTCCTAAGTTTAGACTTAGGGTCTCATTAAAAATAATTAATTTATCAAATAAAAATTTCTCCGGGTGGAATTTCTGGGTTATGTGGAATGCATGTGTTTAAGCCTCTCCACAAAGTTTGAGACTTAGAACACATCCGATGCTACCAGCCTACCACAAATCAACACATTTTCCACTCTGTCCTACTTGCCCTTGACATACTGTTAATTTCTGGACATGTTCTATGCCATTTCAGATTAGGGCATACAATACTAAAGAAGATAGAACATACTAATAGATCGATGGAAGACAAGCCAAAAACAGAGATGATGAATGGTGGCGTTACGGCGATCAGCAGGATGCTTCTACCAGCAAAATCTCCAACAGGTCATTCAGCCAAGCGTGTCACACATAACCCCAGAACAACCCAAACAAAGAATAGTCCATAGATACGCAACTCTAACGCCATCCAAAGAGAGAGAGAGAATTCCTCCACACTATGTGTCAAATGAACTCTAAGTCTCTCCAATATATAGGAATCTGTGGAGGTGTGACACGTCCTTTAAGACATTTAAGTCTATATATTATTCCAAGCCGACCTAGCACATAAGTGGAATAAATTCAAAGTACATGTTCTACTCATCCGATCAAGATGATCTTTAGATCAATCTTACACCTCTTCAAAAGAGGAATCCAATAAAAATATTGGGATCGTCATCTTAGCAGCACAACCCGGAGTTTGGACCTAGTTGTCCAATTTTAACACTCCCTCTCAACTAGGGAGAACTCTGTCCACAAGTGCAATCCAAACATTGTGCATCATCCCGCCGTAACTTGCTTTGCTAGCCTCTTTATTTCAGAACAGAAGTGGGTCAGTCACAAAGACATCATACCCGGCTGACAGATTCAACCCAGAGGTCTGAAACCTCTATAGGACTCACAAAGAGTCTCATACCAACTCGAAGTTGGTTTACCTGACCCGAAGTCAGTTGGAGGTTCGAAACCTCACTAGGACTCCAGAGAGTCATCTACTAACCCGAAGTTAGTTTCACTGACCCGAAGTCAGTTGGAGGTCCGAAACCTCACTAGGACTCAAGAGAGTCATATACTAACCCGAAGTTAGTTTCACTGACCCGAAGTCAGTTGGAGGTCTGAAAACTCACTAGACTTGATCCCAGATCAAGTAGTTGGACACGTGCCATCCTAGATAGAGAGTAAGACAATCTCTTATGCGTCCATCAGTCTTTGCTACTAGTCTCTAGCTTTTCCCACCTCATTGGCCAAATGAGAGGTACTTCCCATGAGTCCAAAACTCCATGGGTAAGATGCATACAGGGCACAGATCAGAGAGAGATAAACCATCTCAATATCATCACGGTGGGGTGGAAGCACACCAACTAGGTTCGGCAAGCCTAGCCCTGTGGTTGCTTATAGCACCAAAGCTATCCCCAAAAACCCTTTTGGAGCTCCCAGAGCTCATCGTCCAACAGGACCCTCAGAAAAGGGTCATTCCATGATTCCAAGATTCTCGCGGAAGGTTAGGATCATGACCTTCCCCAAGGGCATTGTGAGAATATCCGCGACCTGCTCATCAGTTCCTATATGATCGAGCCTTACGGTGCCTCGCTGTACCATATCCCAGATAAAGTGGTACCAGCCAGCAACATGCTTGGATCAATCGTGGAACCCAGGATTCTATGACAAATGAATCCCCCTCTGGTTATCACAAAGGATAACGGTGGCATCTGGCACATGCTCGAACAACTCACTGAAGAGCTTTCGCAACCAAGTGACTTCACAACGGGTCATACATACTGCAATGTATTCGACCTCAATGGTGCTCAAGGCTATCGACTTTCGTTTCCTACCCGAAGCAGATCTATTTGTGAAGTAGCATCCAGATGTGCTCTTACGATTCACCACAATGCCAGCCCAATCGGCATCAGTATATCCATGGTGTGTCATACTCCCGGCAGTGTATCTCAGCCCCTGGTCTATCGTGCCTCAGAGATATCTCAAGAGTTTCTTGGCACCAACCTAGTGAATGTTATGATCAACCATGTGTTGACTCAAAGTGTTCACTGCACAACATACGTCGGGATGGGTTTTCACTAAGAACATCAGGGCCCCTACGAGTTGACGATATTTAGTAGGATTAGCTTAACACGGGCCCAGCAGTGTTGCCGCTCAACTTCTTGCAGTTGAGCTCCATCAGTGTCGACACAGACTTGCAATCCATCATGCTAAATCTTTCCAGAAGCTTCACAATGTATTTTCCTTGAGAAAAGAAAATCTCGCCAAGTCTCTGCCAGACCTCCAGGCCTAGGAAGTAGTGTATCAATCCTAGGTTCTTCATCTCGCTCTCAGAAGCGAACTCCCTCTTGCACTGATGAATGAGAGGGTCAGCACCTGTCAGGAAGAGGTCGTCCTCATACAGCACCAGAGTGAGAGGCTTCTCTCTATCAACCTTGCAGTAAAGGTTCGCATCAGCATTACTACGAGTGAAGCCCAGCTCTGGGTGCTTGCTTGAGCCCATAGAGGCTTTCTTCAACCTGCAGACATGGGTGTTCCTAACCTGGACTTTGAACCCCAGAGGTTGTTCAACATACACCTCTTCCTTTATCGCATCATGCAGAAACGCGGTCTTTTCATCCATCTGATGAAGACGCCATCCTTGCATATTTAGATACTTTATAGCTTCTTCAAATGATCTAGGCTCATATTGTACTCATGGCTGCTAGATACCCCTGGTATTTTTATGGCTTCTTGGTTTTCCTCCAGAATTTCCCCCTCTAAAGCCATATGTCTTTGAGCCATGAGGATCTTCTTTCGTTCAACAATGGTATCCGCTTAGGAGCATATACAAATATATTCTCCCTCTTAATGCCAGCTTCTCTTTCGAGAGAAGACATCTAATTTAAATGAGGGCATCCAAGACACCAGCTTGGAAAGGAGTTTTATTCTCCCATAGTCAAAACCATCCAAGACTACAGTCTTTTGCTAAGGATTCCAACAACATGTCTGAAAGCTGCAAAAAAACACATTTTACCATTACGCTCCAATGTGAAACTGCTACTGTCACATGCTTACTGCTACATAGGTATCTATCTATGTCACTGTCCAACGGGGAGAATATATCAACAAGCCTTAGCTTGTGTTAGAAGTCCTGTTATTCTAAGGAGGTCTGTTGTAGCTTCTTCAACTAGCCCTCTTTACTGTGACCCACATAAATAGGAATCCAAACATGATTCCTTCTTTCATAATTCTGCACTTGAGAGCTTCATCTACTACATCTGGCATCTCATCCAACACTGCTTCTCAATTTCAGATTTACAGTTAATAGTTGACTGATCTATGGCTTCAAGTCTTCAGATCTCAGTTCTGCAATTTGTCTCCTAAATTGCACAGATCTAGGAACCAATCATACAGATGTTCCAATCACAGAATTTACCCTTCTTCATGTCAGTCCATACCTTATGTGATACCTTTCCGTTATGCATATCTAACACAGTCATAAGTGCACATCAATCAATATTGTTCTTTACTGAACATGCCTCATCTTGATTTCTAATCACAGTGCACAACATATAAACTGTGACCGGAGCCTTCACATCCAGCGTTTTGAATGAAAATCTTATTTATTTTCTGGCCCTGATGAATACACGTAGCTGAGAATCAATTGCAAAAGTGTCAATTTTATCAAACAGATCAGAAGACTGAATATGATAATTATTTTGCAGGGACTGTCCAAAAGAGATGCTTAGTAATTCAAAGGCTTCACTGAAACTGTTGTAATTTTCTGGTAGGTCATGTGCACACAGCATCATCCACTTAACCAGTCATTGGACACCTTCTGAAACTGCAGCCTAGGCAAGGCAAGGTGCCTTATGAATCTACTGAAGTTCTGGGTATGAGCGACCCAACCTTCTTGCCCAAAACATACCTCACATGATGCAACTTCTTTCCCTTGCATCCCTGGTGACCTTGCAATGTGCGAGGGCAACTCTATTTCATTTTGGCCCTCAAAATGCTACCTACAGACCTACGGCCTAGACATGATGATTTGCCTAGAAAACAGTCTTCCACAGGCTATCGTAGCTTCAGCTACCCCTGTGTCCCAAGCAGAACATGAAAAAGTGCATTAAACCAACATAAAGCAGATCCAAGCTTACCTTTGGGCAGACGTTGAATTGTTGTTGGTTAAGGCATATATAGCCTTTAATCCACATTTTAATACTGTCTTGTCCAACACCTTAACACTTATGTACGCAACCCTTATCCGCACTTATTTTCAGACTTCTTCACATTGTTATTTCACAGAGACATCCACACATCTTTTATGCTTCAGGCAACTCTATAATGCAATTTTGATATGTAACTTACTTCACATATATATTACCGCAACTCTTATATATATAACATAGCCCTTATATGTCTTATCACAGATCTTCCTTCGCATTTATTACTCATACCGATCCGATGTTACTTGCTCCCATTGAACTGCAGACCCTTCTTACATATATAAAAGACATATCCTTCTATGAGCCAACATGAGAGCCTTATTTTGAGCCGACTAGTGCAGGAGTATTTAAGCCAACAGTTCTCTGTCTTCAACGCAAAAGTTAAGCCATAGTGTGACAGGGTATTGAGGCATACAGAGGTATCTTGACTCATCATAAACATGACCTCTTAATACATTTATGCAAGACATATCACACTATTGTCATATACTGTTTATTGTTAGGGCACTTGCACACTGCTTACAACGCTTATAACACCACCCAAACAGCCTTTAAATAACAGCGGCTTCCCTTCATCTTCAGCGGCCTTCCTTTGAAGGACTCCTCACCTTCTTTACGGTTGATGTAGGCATAGAACAACCCTCAACCTTCCTACGCTCCTCTGTTACAAGCTTGGTAAGGACTGCGGCTGCCTTTTCCAAGTGTTCTGCACCCACAAATATCTTCAATACAGAATTTTTCTCAACAAAGACCACAGTACAGCGGCAACAATCTTCTGCAATGATGACTGATTCAATTGCTTCAGATCTCACTTTTAAGTCCGCTCTTGCCTAACCGTCTCTTGCCTACTGTCTCTTACCTAACCGACTCCAAAACTGCCCAGATTTCTTCCTAAGGAGCTGCGGCTTTCCTTCAACAGAGGGCTGCCTCTTTACGCTGCAAATTTAGGGCAGATTCCTCCCTTAGTGGCAACAGCATCCTACAGTTGCATCCTATAGTTGCAGCAGCATCCTCTTTTGAGGATTGGACCAAACACTTTGACTCGGCCTTCTAGCATCTTCGGCCTCCTAAAATAGCCCTATTTCCCTATGCTTGGTCGAGATCCTTTGCTGCGGCAGCCTTTAGAGAAGCCTCAAGGCCAGCGAAATTTAGAGAGGCTCTTGATTTGCTTCATGCAGGCCTTGCTGTGGTACTATGGCCTGCGGCCTAGCACACAGCAACCTAGAGTCTTCAGTCCCAAAAATGGTGCCCAAACAGTGCAGCGTTTAGCCTTCAAGGGCTCGGCCTAATAGTTTGCAAGCTCGGCCTTTATTACAGCAGATAATAAACCCATGGAGCTCCTTCTTCTTGCTGTGGTAGCTGCATCTAGGGCACAGGAGAAATTCTACTTCACCAAGTCCTTTAACACAAATTTTGGGCATTGTCTTCCCCTTAAGCTTTGCTACCATGTTAATTTCTGGACATGTTCTATGCCATTTCAGATTAGGGAACACAATACTGAAGAAGATAGAACATACTAATAGATCGATGGAAGATAAGCCAAAAACAGAGATGATGAATGGTGGCTTTACAGCGATCAGCAGGATGCTTCTACCAACAAAGTCTCCAACAGGTCATTCAGCCAAGCGTGTCACAGATAACCCCAGAACAACCCAAACAAAGAATAGTCCATAGATACGCAACTCCAACGCCATCCAGAGAGAGAGAGAGAGAATTCCTCCACACAATGTGTCAAATGAACTCTAAGTCTCTCCAATATATAGGAATCTTTGGGGTGTGTGACACGTCCTTTAAGACATTTAAGTCTATATTTTATTCCGGGCCAACCTAGCACATAAGTGGAATAAATTCAAAGTACATGTTCTGCTCATCCGATCGAGATGATCTTTAGATCAATCTTACACCTCTTCAAAAGAGGAATCCAATAAAAATATTGGGATCGTCATCTGAGCAGCACAACCCGGAGTTTGGACCTAGTTGTCCAATTTTAACACATACTCTATGTCGAAATCGTAGGCCTGAACCCAGCTGACCCACTTCTACTGCTTCTCATTGAGGCCCTTCTGCTCCAAAAAGTGGCGAACACTGTTATGATCAGTCTTCACTCTAAACCTGTTACCCACCAAGTACTGTCGGAATTTGGCCAATGCATGTATAATGGCCAACATCTCCTTGTCATAGATTGAGTACAGCCTCTCATGACTAAGCAATTTCCTACTCTCTAATGCTATCGGGTGACCTCCCTGTGACAATACCGCGCCAATTCCCTCACCTGACGCATCACACTCCAATGTGAATGATTGCATAAAATTAGGCAAAGCCAACACTAGACATATACACATCACCTTTTTGAGGTGCTCAAATGTTGCTTGTGACCTGTATGTCCATGCAAATGCCCCCTTAGTCAAAAATGTGAGGGGTGTCGCTAGCTGTGAGAAGCCCTTTACGAACTTCCTGTAGTATGTACAAATGCCCACAAAGGCCCTCAACTCAGTCACATTCCAAGGAACTAGCCAATCCCGGATGGCCCCAATCTTCTCCTCATGCAACCGCACTCCATCCTCTCCAATAATATGCCACAGGTAGAGCATCTCAGTCAACCCAAACTCACACTTGGAGAGCTTCGCATAAAACTATTGTCCCTCCAAAATACGAAGCACCTCCTCCACATGTTGCAGGTGCTCCTCCCATGTCTGGCTGTAAATCAGTATGTCGTCAAAGAATACCAGCACGAACCTGCGCAACTAGTTGCGGAACACGTGATTCATGCAAGACTGGAAAGTAGCAGGTGCGTTGGTCAACCCAAAGGGCATAACTAGAAACTCAAAGTCGCCATAGTGACACCTGGAAGTTGTCTTAGTGATATCCTAATCCCTCACCCGAATATGATGGTACCCCAAATGTAGGTCTATTTTAGAGAAGTACTTGGCTTCTCTAAGCTCATCCATCATTTCATCTATGCAGGGAATGGGGTATCGGTTCTTAAGCGTCTTCTTGTTAAGAGCTCTGTAATCAATGCACATCTGCAATGTGCCATCCTTCTTCTTCACCAAAACAACTAATGAAGCGAAGGGACTAGAGCTAGGCCTAATGTGCCCCAATGCCAACAACTCCTAAATAGCCCGCTCAATCTCATCCCGATAGGCCTTGGGATGTGTGTATGGGTAGTAATGACCGCTTGCACCCCTATCTCTAGCTCAATAGTGCGCTCAAACCCCCTATCAGGTGGTCGCCCTGGTGGGATGTCTCCAAATACTGCTAGGTACCTATCTAGAATGGCATGGATGTCCAGGTGTGGTGGTTTGGGCTTGCCCCCTGCATCAGACACCCTGAGCTTCACAACCCACTGTATATCCCCATGTCTCAAGTCTGTCTCCATCCTATGCGTTGACACTGTCTATGAGGTGTATGAGTGCATGCCTCTCAACAAAACCATCTTCCCATCGAGCCCCACGAACTCCATGTCCAACTTCTGCCAATCAGTGGTAACATGCTCAAGATAGTACAGCCATTGCACGCCAAGCACAACAAGCACCACCTTGATGTCTGGGACATCAACCACAAAGAAATGGTCCATCATAGAATAGTTCCCCATCATCACTGTTATCCCGGGAACGTATCTGGTAAACTACATGGTACGGTCTCCCAACACCAAGACCAAGAATCTCTCAAAGGACTCTGTGTGTATGCCCCTCCTCTCCACCATCTGGGCATATACGAAATTGTGGGTTGCCCCACTATCTACTAGAATTAATACGTGTTGTCCCTGCACTATACCCCGGATCCTCATAGTAAGGTACTTCGGCACTCGCTGAAGTGAAGCGATAACTCTTGTTGTAGGTAAGAAAGGAGCTCCCCCTGGTGGGGGTGGTGGACCTCCTCCTCCTCCTATCACCAATGTCTCATCAACACCCACGCCTATATCCTACTCTTTGTCATCATTCAGCTCACTATCAGAAAACCCCTCTATGAAGTGTGCCTTGCCCTTGATACACATGTGCCCTAGTGCCCATAGCTCCTGCCAAATGAAGCACAACTTCCTCCTATGGAAGTCTCTCCTAGCCTCCTCGTCCAACTGCCTACACCTCTAAATATCTCGTTGTGGCGGAGGTCTATTGTCTCTTCCCCTCTACTGGATTACAAGGTCTGGTGGGTATCTGTGCTCTGGTCTTAGGAAGAGCATCCTGCAAATCCTAGGCTCTACCTATGGCATGTCCTGCAAAGTGGTGGGCCTGTTGGATCTCACCAAGCCCCTTAGTGGCTCTGTTAACCCCTCCAAAAACAAAAAGACTCTCTTGGCCTTCGATAAATCCAGCACCATCACTGATATCCTTAGGAACACAAAGATATATGTCTCGTCACTACCGGTCTGCTTGAGCCGCATCAACTCTTTGAAGTGCTCCTCGAGGTCTCTCCTCTCAAAGTGTTTCAACACCCTCCGTGTGAATTCCTCATAGGCAGTAACACCTGCATGCCCCATAGTGGTCAATCCATGGAACCACCAATCACGGGCCTCTCCCTCCAAAAGTAAAGTGGCAATCTTGATTGCCTCCACCTCTATCATCTGGTTAAGCTGAAAATGGACATCTAGCTTCTCAACCCACGCCTTGGCTGAGCTCTTAGTCGAGCCATCAAAAGTTGGAAGGAATAACCTTCCCACCATGCGCTGCAAATCAGTGCCATGTGTGTAGCCTCCCCCACTCGGCCCCTTGTTCTTATTGTTACCCTTAAGTTGGCAGAAGTCTTTGAAGGTGATGGCATCTCTAAAATCGGCCCCATATGACTGGTACTCCGCAAAGCAGTCTCCCATGGGCATGTCCTCCTACCCCTGCTGCCCTCCAGCACCCGATGCCCAAAAAGTATGGATAGTCAACCTAGGTGGTGTGCTAGAGATGTGAGGTGTGTTGTGTGGGTTTGCAACCTGGTGGTGTGAGGTACGTGAACCCTCACCCTGGATGCCCTTACCCTTGTTATTATTGTTGTTTTGTTGTCTCAACTCGGTCAATACCCCGGGACAAATCATTGATAGCCTTCAAGAGGCTTTGGGAAAATTCCTCCTCTTTTTTCTCTCTATCATTATGATTATCCCCCATGTCTGGCAGGTCAACCTCCTGCTCGAGGGTTTCTAGGTCATGGGTAATATGTACTTTCCTTTCCTTGCTTTTGTACCTCTATCTCTTGTATGTGATATTTTGCCTATCCTCTAGTGTCATAGACTGAAGGTTTCCCCATAAGCTGAGCCAAGATTATTGCTCTGATACCACAGTAATATTCCTAAGGGAAAATTAACAGCGATAAACAAAGCATCAACAGTACATGCAACACAAAATTCACAGATAAAATTAAACACCCAGAAATACTCCAAAAATTGCGCCAAGCTGAGCCGTTTTCATTATAAATCAATGGGGGTACAATATAAGCATGGAGTGAATGCACTTGGGCTTGCCAAAGGCAAGCTAAACAAGTCCGAGGAGAATAAACAAGTGCCCGGATGCTAGAAAAGTATTCTCCTCAATGTTCTACGTTGGCCTTGGAAAACTGCACTACTGGTTAGTAAGGATCAATTGTTTGGCCCTCCTCCAGTACTCAGAAAATTCTGAGAAATTAACCTCGGTCTCTCCTCAAATAACCCACCAAAACCCAGAAACGGTTTGGCCTAGTTCTGACCTTTGAATTTACCCCCAATTTCCACGTGCTCCTCCAATAGCTGGGTAATTCGACCCACCTAGAAATGACACTGCTCAACTCCTCCAAAATGATGGCAAATGATAGCAAAATTCCCCTCAGGATGCCACTACAAATCCTAGCTCAATTCGGCCCACAAAGGTCTATCCACCCAACTCCCACATGTGGCCTAGAAATTGCCTCTACGCAAGCCCATGTAGTCCCTGAAATGGTGTCAATGCTACAGCAAAAGCTCCACAAAAATGTGCCCAGATAGCACTCCAAATCTTCAGCAAAAGATGGTCCAATGCTCTCCCAAAAAGCCCAACAAGTTTGTTGCTCCACAACTAGCTCTCCCTGGTAGTGCGTGTTTCTTTCATACGCCCAGACTGTTGAATAATTGCCATGAAATGCCTAATGCAACTCTTGGAAGAGCTCCCAAATAGTGTAGATCTTCCTCCTGGGACTGGCACTCGAAGTCCACCAAAGGTAGGGTGAGATTCTCACCTGAGAATCTCGTGTGTTGAACAGCACTTGCAGACTTGGCTCAACAGCTCAAGCGTGCTAGGTAGGTTCCATTAGCAAAGGTTTAAAAGCCCTCCTCCTATTTATCCTTGGGCTCCCCTTTCTCCATGTGGGCCCCCCTTTCTCCATGTGGGCCCCATGCATCGACCTCCTCTTGACTTTCTCCCTCCAAAAGTGCGAATTCTCCCAAGGGGTGTGCATTCCCTTTTGGGGTGGCCCCCACAATCCACTGTGACAGTAACTGACTTTGATTTTCCCTCATCTCCTATGTTGGGGCCTTCCTTACTCAATTTAATCAAGCGAGGTCCTCCTAACCCGCTTCTCCTAAGTTAAGCACCCAAAATATCAAAATTGAAATGACTTAGACAAAATTGCAGAATGGTGTAGCTGTTGGTTGAAATTAATTAGAGGGGACATCACACCAAAAGAGATCGATTCAGTTGCTGAAGGTCAGGAGACCATCCGGAAGGCAGAGCGAGTCAATTCTAGAGGCAGAGAGAGGCTAGATGGCCCAGTTGGAGGCAATTTCAGGGGTCGTCTAGACCTGCGCAGGCCAGCAGTGCAAGCAGGCCAAAAGGAGGCCAATTGATTTGCAGAGGGAGAAAATTCTCTCCCAGAAATTTTGCCAGATTATTTGTCGAAGGATTGCCAGTGAGGCATCTAGATTATTGTACTCATATTTTTACTATTGCATAATAATAAAATAAGCCCTCATCTGCTGCACCAGTTTTCCTTCGGGGTTTTTCCGGGGATATTAGTCCAAAATAACTATGTTAATTGTGTGCATGAATTTCTCAGTTCCAGTTTAATTTTTCCGCAGCGTATTTATTTTGTTGTGGAGAATTGCGTGTTATTTATTCGATATTAATCAGAAAATTAATAAAATGCTAATCAGTTAGGAGAATAAATTCTAATAGCTGCGGTTCAAAGAATTTTCACAATAGTGAGCAAAACACCCTCAATAGCTCCTTCATTAATGAGATCCTTATGCCAATTTGAATTACTACCTTCCATGTAGCTAATTAATATGCAAACATGAGCTTCTGCCTCAGCAGCTATTAACCCTCTTTTGACTTTCCTCATTGAGACTCTTCAGCAACTCCACAGCAAATAAAGGACCCCCACAACCCGAACTTGCAATAAGCAATGCCTGTATAACACCCATTTGTTCTTTCCCATTACTAAAGAGTTATTTTAACTGTTTTCATTACCATCCCTTAAGAAGTCAGACTTACTAGGAGGATTTGGTGCTAAAGATAATCCAATAACAATGCATCCCTTGAAAGCATTTTTAAGCCCTATCATACCATTGCCTACACTGGAGCCTCTCTTTTTCCACCTGCCAGATTTTCCACTGCCAGCTGTCATATTTCTTGAGACTCCAGCATTCAATAATTTACAAAAATCAGGTTCCAACTATGAATCAATACCAAGTGTTTGTAATCCAGTTGCATATGTTTGTTCAGCATTACCATAGTGAACCAAAGCTGCAATAACTAAATTTGCACCAACATAACCATGAGTATTCTTCAAAATACATTCAGTATCAACATCTTCAGCAAGCTTCATATTCTTTGTGTGGATGCGAAGAACCTCCAGTCGATCAACCTCATCTGGAACCCCAATGTCAATTTCACGATCAAACCTACCAAACCGTCTAAATGTTGGATCAATGTTGTTAGGCCTATTTGTTGCTCCTGTGACAATCACACGAGATCGAGATTTTACACCATCCATCAATGTCAATAGTTGAGATACAATGTGCCTCTCTACTTCACCATTTGTTTTCTCCCTCTTTGGAGCTATGAAATCTATTTCGTTAATAAAAATATTAGAAGGAGCATTCTTCTCTGATTCTTCAAAAACCTTTCTAAGATTGCTTTCACTTTTTCCAACAAGTTTTGACATAATTTCAGGAGCATTGATTAGGAAAAGGAAAGCTCCAGTCTCATCTGCCACTGCCCTAGCAATTAAGGTTTTTTTCTGAGCCAGGAGGACCATAAAACAAAATACCCTTCAGGGGCTTAACACCCATGGATTTGAAAAGTTGGGGATGCCTTAGTGGTAATTCAACTAGTTCTCTGATCTGTGTCATTTGTTTCTTTACACCCCCAACATCATCATAGCCAATGTAATCCAAATTGTCTTCATCTTTTCATTTTATTGGCTCTCCCTCACAAAAAATTTCAGTATCTGGGGAAACAACACATGCTCACCAGGATCTGTCTTAATGCTTTTAAATTCTACGTTTCTCATTCCTCTTCGTATTGGAATAAAGCCTCCTTTTCTTACTGGGTGATAGGCTTCCATGAGGTAAGGCTTCAAGTACACATCGAACAAGTGTCCAGTAATACTTCTATTTTGTCATCTATAGGAAGAATATGCACACGCTTCCCATACTTAACATCTGGGCACTGATGAACAATTACTACATCCCCTAAACTTACTCAAGATTTGACCTAACAACCTTGTTCATTCTAATCTTATGCTTTTCACATGTATCATCAGCCAGAATAATGCAAACTGTATCCTCTGTTTTTACCCTTAACAAGGATGGTATCACCCTGGAAAAACTGCAATGTTTCCATAGGTTCCTCTTGTTGCAGCTCCCCACCAGACTCACCACCTTGCTAGCCAACATCCATATCAAAATCTTCTAAGACTGAATGTTCCTTGTCTTTTTTGACAGTATTCTCAGTAGTCTTATTATCCCGATTGGAGCCAAGTTGCTCTTCCTCATCTATTTGTGAATTTGTAGTCTCTTCCACTTCCATATCTTCAGAAATAAATTCTTCCTCTGCATGTGGTTGCATTCCTGTAGGATCAATATATGCATCCTCTATGGTCAGATCCTCAGGGATGTCATTTTCATCATCACCAACTCCCGAATCCTTTGGAGTTGTGTCATGACATTCATAATTTTTATCTTGTGTCCTTGCTTCATCATTGTTTGCATCTTGCTTTGCTTTGAGCTCCATTGAAACTGACATGGTATCCTATATAGATGCCCCAGTTTCATATTTTCCTTTTGGATTTGTTGGTCGACAATCCTTATCTTTGTTCCACAGTTGTACATCTTCATTTCTTCCAAATAAGTCTGGCTTATTGCCTACCTCCTCTTTAGGGGGATACAGCCATGTCAATGTTTTTGCCTTTGCGTCAGTTTCTTTTGTACTTTGTTTTTCAGGCTTGGGCTTATCATCAAAATCATTTTATCTGTCTTTCCTGCAATTAGTCCAAAGATCAATCCATTTCTTTACACCTGTTTTCTGTTGTGTGCTCTTGTCAAAATTCTTGGGCCCGCCTTTGTAGACAATGTCACAGAACTCCTGAAAGGTTAGGGTTGCCCACATATCCTCGTTTAGCATTTGGTACTCCTTCCAATAATATGAAGTATCACTGTTATGGTGTGGTGGTCCATGACTCCCTGTTTTCTGCCCATCTAGGAATTGGTCAACCAGGGTCTGGGAGTCTTATTACTGGCTGTCCCAGAGTTAGTCGGTCCAGGGGGTATTAGGCTGAATAAGAACACCTGCATTATTCCCAAACTGGGCAAGAAACAGTTGGTTCTACTTCCATTGAGTAGCCATAACTTACCTGATCTTTTCCCAAGAGTACTTCTACCAATCTTCCATTGAAAATTTCCTGAAGGTCTGAGGTTCGTGACATCAACCCAATTACTCACAGGCTGGCAAGGTGAACCAACTCTGATACCACTGTAATGATCTAGGGTAATTTTGCCCTAGGGTTTTCGGAAGCAATTTCTTTTATTTTTCCAGTACAGTGACTAAATTCAATATATTCACTGAATAGTCAAATTTTATTCCAATGATACAATGAACACTGTGTAATAAACAATATAAAATCTTGGCAAGACAATGTATTGTTCAACAATCCAAAAATGCAAAATCAAGATGCCAAACCAATTCAATACAACACGTAGCTCAATTTAGGTAGGCTTCAGTTCCCTAAGACAGAAGTGATCCAAATACCAATTTATAGATTCCTAATCAACAGAACCGGATGCCCTAACCAATTTCTACAGCTACAAGGAATAACACAACTGTCGCCTATATCTACTTACTACACTAGATCTGAGGATACTACAGTTCTTGACTACTACTTCTGTCTGTCAGGCCCAACTTCCAACTTTTGTTTCAACCTCAGCAAATGTTTGGACTGCTTGTTTGGCTCTCAATCTTGTCTCAGACCGCAGTGAATGCTTCTATTTTTCCCGTCCATCTTCAAACCCTTAACATGATCCACAACAAGGGTTTCGTTTTGATTCTGCCCATAGTGAGGACATACGCTCTGATCTGATTCCTCTTATAAAGCCCAGAACAAGACTTTTGTAATCCTCAGTATGCTCTGATCCCTGCAAAAGTTAATTTTCCTGCTATAGAATGCTTATGCGAGGGGATGTGTTAATCCAACCTTCACGAAGATGTGACTTCCAGCTTCATAATGCTCTTGTGAGGATGTCATACAGAGCTTTAATCAACTCCAGGAAATTGCCCTACGAGATCCTTGTCCCGTCACCAAAAGCATAAATCGAACTGCCACAGATCCACACTTGAGTGCTACAGAAAACTCATCATGAATTTAATTCACATAACTCTGATCTTAGGCCACAAATCCCCGAAACTAGCCACAGAAACTTCATGAGGATGCCATGGGGAAATCGAACTTCCTTCTTAAGCTTTGATCCAAGCTCACATGCTACAGAGAATGATACTTACAGCTGTACCAGAGCAATTCCAAGAGAAAAGAGCCTTCTTGTTCTTTAGTTGTTGTTCTTGTGCCCAGAACCCAGAAAATCAATCCCACAAAAATCTCGTTGGCCTTCAATGATGTCCCTGTACCCAAAACAGATCATTATCAAGACCAAAAGAAACTTGCTTCCTCAAATAGAATTCCTGTGCCAAAACAGAGAGAAGAAATAGGAGGATGCCAACTAGGGTGGAACCTTTCACCACCAAAATTGACAAGAAGAAAGGGGTCTTAAAACCCTCAGAGCCTCAGGCTCAAGAAAAAAACAGAGATAAATAGAACCACAATGATGCCTCCAAAATGAATTCAATCCTCTCATATTTATAGATTTCCTCGAGGATTCTATTCTTCTTAATTGATTGAGTAAATTTTACTCCAAACCCCAAGTTTTGGTTTCTTTGCCCAACTGCCCCAAAACTCACACAGAATTAGATATTTTGGGTTTTTTCCCCTTTATTGAGGACTGTAGCCTAAGGGGATCTATAGGTTATTTCATCCTTTAGGCAATTAATTTCCCGGGAACATTACAATACAGTGCAAAAATTTGTGCTAACACGTCCCCAACATTAAACATTCTTCATTCCTTATACTTCTAAATTTTTTATAGGGTTATTATGAACCATCCTACAAAGGTCATTAATCAAATGAAGATTCCAAAAAGTTGGATATGCATGAAAAGTAATCAGGGTACAAAGGGTAATCTACACCAGTGACGGAAGGAGGAAAAATGTGTTAGTATATCAAACCAAGGTCTCAATTTCTTCAAATTCCTCAAGGCATTAGAGAACTAGCACAAGAGCATGACGACCTAGTAGGTGAGGTGATGATGTGGCAATGCAAGGCAATATATGGAAAAATGGATAGAAACCCAAATGAAATCCGGGCAATTTATAACAAACGCAAGTGGTAAATTGAGAAGATTTAAATTGAGAAAATTCATCAAGTAATTGGAGATCTCAAGCAAAGCTAGTCAACTCAAGTTTACTATCCAAGGAAATTCAAGTCAACTAGTCGTTATAATGCATTAGTTTTTCGAAGCGTCAAAGTGGAACGTTAGAGCCTAGTGTAACAAAAAGTTAGAGAAGGGACGAGTGAGTTACAAAGTCAAAAAGTCATCCTTTGTACCAAATCAAATTACTTCCCAAACAAGTCGAATTGTAGTAGACAAAGTTGTGCTTCTAGAGGACCGTTGGAGTGGAACCTTGAGCAAGACTAAGCAATGAAGACAAGGGAACATTGAACCTATTTGGGATTTGTGAACTAATTCAACCTCTTAATGGGTAAATTCATGGTTGTATTGTAATATTTTATTAAAGATTACTAAGCCTCCAACATGTGGAGGACTATTAAATACTATTTTAGAGGAGTCTAACCAGCCGTTGAAAAAAAATTATAAAAGGCTATCCTCCCCTCTAGCAAAAGGTTGTTGTTTTGTGAGAGAAGTGCCATTGATAAAAGAACTTCATTTGCAACCCTGTGTATTCGTTGCATTGTGTGAGTTGGATTTTACTATCTTTTTTCTTCTTCGTTTATTGTGGTAGCCAGTTTAATCTAATATTTTCTCCATTAAGTAAGATCACACAAAAGCTAGCGGATTGGTCGAGTGAGAGGCTACATAGCCACATCGAGGAGACAAACTAGGGTGCAAGCCCGCTTAGTTTTCTTGTTGCGTGTAAGTTGCTCCAAAGAAGGTTGAACCATTCCAAATGGAGCTTCAACAGGGTGAGGGGCTTGTATTTCACCTATAGTTGAACTGACGATCGGAGAACACCAGGCTAAGGGCCACTCCTAATTGGATTCAAAAAGTGGAAAAGATTTGAAGTCACAGGTGGGGGGGAATTCTCTTTGAGACCAATCTCACTTCCCTGATCTATTTCAAGTACGTCATAGAGAAAAATGTGTTTCACAACTCAGCTCATGAGGCAAAGTTATTGTGGTACAAGGTAAGAATTTACAACAACCAACTTATATATTTCTAAAAATCCAAGACTTCTCATTTTCTCTTATAATGTAGGTTTCTTTACTGGCTGATTTTAAAAGCTTTTTATCACAGAACAACAGATCTATTCACGTTGAGGTACTGAAAATAAAGCTAGATCATAGCCAAGCTTTGGTACATTGAGTTTGAATCACTATTGAATATCTTGAACCCCTTGTATCAACTGTTTTTCTTGCAAATCTAAGCGTTTTGATTGCTGTTACAGAAGAAATCTGCAATATTTCCAAGATTCCACGCTCTTGACAAGTAAGCTTTTTCTTTTAAAATCCTGTAATTAGGCTGTAAGTTTTATATACATTGTTCATCTATCAATTTAGAGTCAAAATAATAAGTTTTTCTAGTTGTTCTTTACTCAAATTTATTGCTGGAAATTTCTGGGTATAATACCAAAAGGGATTTAATCCAATGTTGCAAACATCAGCATCGGGATGAAATTGGCAAGGGTCCAGAAAACAAAAAGATCATTAAAATCGAGAAAATATCGGTAAAAATTGGCAAACATCAACAAAATTTAAAAAGTACATTATAATATTTACCAAATAAGAACAAAACAATAAAACAACAACAAAAAAATAAACAAACAACTAAAAAAAAAAAACTTTAATCAGTATTTTTTCAATCAAATAGCCCTTTTTCATGCAATTTACGATAAAATCGCGATTTTGTTCCCTTGAAAAAATCATTGATTTATGATTTTTTCGTAAACCACGTGAAAAAATCGTGCTTTGATGGAATAAATCCATTTAAGTGATTTTTTTTAAGTTTTAACCAGCTAGGCCAAAAAATCATGATTTCACTAGGACAACTTGCTGGTTTTTGTTCAACTAGGACAACTTGTTGGTTTTTCTAGAGATCTTCTTGCTACTATCTTGAGGTTCTAGAGGTTCCTCAGCCCACGGCAACAAGCTCTAAGGCCTCTTCAGCCCACTGCAATAGACTGAGGCCTTTCGGCCTATCTTCAACATAACTTAAGGGTTTCACCCCTCACAGATGCAACAAGTATACTTTAGCCTTTTCTCTCTTCTAGAATCAAACTTGATAAATTTTCCTTTTATCACTTATTTATACTCCTTCATTCTCAAAACTAGACTAGGCATTAGGCATTGGAGGTAGTTGGGAAATCGACGACAGACAGAGGCCAGGATGGAGATTATCTCTAGCAAGTGACAGCAAGATTGTCGTCTCAAAACACCAAGCCATCGGTGAAAACCACAGGATGTGCGCGAAGTGTTGGCTAGCGTTTACAAAGGCTAACAGACGTGAACAATGGCGACAGTCAACGGGAATCCGTCGGCCACTTGACGGACTCGAGACTGCTTCAAAGTGCAGAGGGATGGTCCAGTGGTGACAAACCTTGTAGACGGAAAATCGTCCCATCTGTTAACGCAAAAGAGATTGTCGTCCCACTCCCCCAGACCACCGAAGAAGTCACATATAGGCGCTAAGAGGGATGCCCAGGGCTTTAAGTAGAGGTTACATGGCAAGCCACAGTGACAGATACGTAAGGATGACGAGGAACTCGTCTAGATAGCCACGTGGGCACCACTAGGGGACCATGTGGCAGGCCAGGAGGCCATGGCAAAAACTAAGAGGCCAAACTTTAAAGGTCATAACCCTCGATCCAGGAATTGAATTGAGGCAAACTTTACATCGTTGGAAAGGTCTTGACGAGACGAACGCAATGGCACTATTGGTTTTGAGTTTTGAAAAGGCTAGAAAAGAGCAAAAATCTTAGACTCCATCTCCATAATTGTACCATGGAGGTTGGATCAGCGCAATAACATGCCTCCTTTCACCCTTAGTGAGGTTTATGGGTGATAAGGGGGTGTGGTTACACCCCCCATTTAGATATTCCAAGGTAGAGAAAGGCATCCTATAAGGTTTTCCTTTGAAAAAAAATTAGTACAGGGTACTTTGTGTGTGTGTATAAGCCCATTGGGTTAGCTCAACCAGTTTTCACCAATGTTCTTTGGAATTTGGCTAGTTTTGTGCTGGTAGATGCCTAGTTTTAATACCCTTAGATGAGGGGCACTGGTCTATGTCGACGAGTTTACTAAGTATGCCATCCACCAATGTGGGGAAGCATCCCTTGGGTTCCGCCGTGAGGTTCTCCTGGGAAAAAAAAAAAAACAAATACACTAGAAGAGATTTGATATATGCTTGTAAGAAAGGGAGAGATTTTGGATATTAGTCAGATAGATGATGCATAGGTGGTGTATGTTAGAGTATTGGTTCTATATCAGCGCTTATTGGTAAATGTGAGATTATTGGTCTATCACCATCATGTATTGGTGTCTGTGAGATTATAACCCTAGCATCAACACAAATTGGTGTAAGTGAGGTTACCATCTCCCTATCCATGTCAAGCAATGTTCTCGTTATCCTCCAAGATACTAGCGTTGAAGCTTGTATCAGATAAGCTTTCAATACAAAAGTACGAAACCCTTTTTCTGATTCTATCATGTATATATATTGTGGATGTATTTGCAACTAATCCGCTATGTATTCTTTTATGAAATATATAAACTACTAGAAAAAATATGAATTAAAAAAGAAACACGTGTAAAGTTTGTTTGTCTACTCAAAATATATTAAATAGAAAGATATAAAATATGTTGATATTCCAGAATGATTTTTTTGTCTATTTAGCATTTAAGGGGAAGAGATGATCCCATGAATGGTACCATAACATATAATTCATATTGAAACAACCCATCATGACTTATTGGAAATCCTTTGTACGTACTTGTTATAATGATAAGAGGCATACATTTGTTTTTATTGTTGTTGTATATATGGTTGTATCATATATGTGTGCAATTAGTTAATTTGTACATTTATTTCCATTGCTCTTCTGTATTTTTCTCCAAACATTCTGAATCTCATAATTCAAGTAATTTGAAGATATTTGTGTATCTGAATGAGCAAACGACATAAATCACATTTAACATTTGGCTGCCAGCAATATTATGTTACTTCCTCGTAATATTTGAGTTGCACCTTCCATATCTCTACAATTGGATTTCATAGCTTCCCCTTGCAATTGTGCACATACCCAACAACCTGGGGTGGCAGTGCTTGATGGCTCACCAAGTCCCTTTATGATTATACACTTGCCTCACAACCCATGGGTGAGATCTTCCTTGACATGCTGTATCATTTGCCTCCAACAATCTTCCTAACAATGGCATTGACTAGAATTCCATTTTTAACCCTGAAAACTGTAGCTTTGATGTGTTTACATGGGTCTTGGTTGAAGGCTTGAAGGGTTGCAATTGTGCACATAGCCAACAACCTCGACTGGCAATGCTTGTCGGACAGTTGGCTCACAGCGTCCTCTTATGATTATAATTTATGAATTTGCCTCGCAACCCACGATCCTTTGTCTCCAACAATCTTCCTAACCATGGCAGTGACATAAAATTCCCTTTTAACCTTGAAAACTGCAGCTTTGGTGTGTTTACAAGTGTCTTGGTTGTGGCTTGAAGGTTAAACTCAGTATTTACTAAACTGATCTTCATTTGCCCACAGGGTTTATATCCTACTCTTCAGAAAATATAATAGGTAATTAGAAGCAAGCAAAATGCTAGATACAATGCACATATACCCAGAAGTTTTCTTCAAGGGATCTTCCATAACTCCTAGAGTTTGACAGAATCTATATGCAAAAAAAAAAACATGGCAAATTTTACCTTAGCAGATTACAGTAAATAATTACACAGCTTTTCAATCCATGGATCAGACCTCTATAGCGGGGCACATCACATTTACACACTCCATCTTATTTTCTAATCCCTATCACCTAACGCTCTTTCGCTGCCTCTGAACCAGAACAAGTACAGTATGAAGCATTGTCAACACCAATTTATGGACCAGAAATTATGCTTCCTCTGCCTCTTTGTCTCATGTCATGCCTGTTGTGTTGGCCTAGATATCCTACTCGTTTTATCTCTAGTATCTAAGTTTCTGTGACCTCTCTCTTCTTCCTTCCCTTGCTTGAATAGCACTTTTGTACATGTGCACTGACAATTACAAAGAATATTATGTCAGGTACAAGAATATCACTTACAGGTTTGATATTAGTTCATTTGCCTTGTTGACTACTCTAACCGTTATATGCTGGTGAGTTACTAGCTTTTCTTTTGCATAGTTACTGTTCATCTTCTTCCATTAGGTCTCACAGCATTTACAGACTTTACAAACCTGCCTTGCAAGCTTCATGCACTCTGTGGCTTTACAACATTATTTAGTAGTCCCAGCAGTGAGCACCCCAACCTTGTCTTGCAGGCTTCCTATACTCAGCAAGATTGCAATATTACATTGCAGTCTCATTGGCACCACAACACTACTTTGCAGGCCTTTTTCACATTGTTGTTGTGGGATCATCTTTTCGTCAGGTTTCTTACACTCTGTAAGCTTGTTTGCAATTTCACAATTTGCAACTTTATCTTGTGATCCCCGTCTTGAGTTCCGAATATCTGATAGCACCATAACCTAATTTTATGGTTTTTTAATACTTGTCAACCTTGCCTCGTGACATTACAACCTTAGAAAAAACTTGGCTCCTGCTGGCCCCTGTGACTCTGTTACCAGAGATGATAACTATTTCAGGCCATATTTTAGAAGAAGATATCCTTCCTGATCGTTTATCAAACCACCTCTTGAAGGAATGGCCTGTGTTAAATTTAGCCGCCCCATCAAAATTCCGACAAAACCACACTGCATAGAGATAGGAAGTCACTAGATTTCCCAACACATAGTGCATATATCTCCCAATAAACAAAGTTGCCTGTTTAGGACTAAAACAATGCTGATCAATTATACACGAAATAAAAGAGTTAAGCACAACCTGACCCTTTAAATTCCAGAAGTGCCGTCAACCTTTGACTATCGTGACTAAACAGCTCTATTTTTTGGGGTTTTTTTTAATTGGTTGGGGTTGAAGGGGGAGGGGGCTAGGACCCCATTTATTTAAACATGACTTTAACATCCTTTACCATCACGGAACTAGTTTATTATCACGATCTTATATCTGCGTTATGTATTTCTCAAGTACATCAACGTTTTCAGAGGCAACAGATAATCCTGTGCCACCTTCCCGTGAGAACCAAGCATGAAATATTCCTAGCTGACCTAGCTGCAAATCAGGATGGCAGGAGGCAGGTAACAACAATAATTCTTGTAAAAATAATTGTGAAGATAAACAATTGTGATCTTTAATGATATTATATATAATGGTGCAATCTTCGACATTTTCCTTTGGAGCAAAAATACTCTAGGCTCCATGGTTTAGAGGAATAGAGGAATAGAAGATTTCTATTGTAATACACATTTACCCATACCCTTATGTAAACCCTGTCATTGATGGGGTTAGAATTCTCACGGGGACTCGAATATTTTCCAGAAGAAATTATCTTCATAATGGAAATGGCTAGGACTCATTGATTGTGTTTAGGAATACGGAAGAGTTCACAAATAATAAAGAAGGAACACAAAAATTGAAACAAAAATCCCTCCTACAACAAAAATTCAAGAAAGAACATTACCCAAAATGTAAAACACACTATCCAATTGAGCTATAACAGCATTTCTCTTCAAAACCCTGGATACAGGACACGAGGATTTTTTAAATACCTGCAATCTGGGTGAACATTGATGTCCTGACCAGGCCAGAGGAACGAATTTGCCGGTTGGCCCACGTCCTCCAGCAAATTATCCTCCAAAAAGGACATCCACTTATTGCACTGAGGCGATCCCATCATACCCAATTGAAAGCAGTCTGTAATTCCTTATGCAGACGTTCGGAATCGAACCCGCAACCAGCAATCCCCGGGATTCACTGACTGACAATTCATTGATCTGAATGCATCAATCATATATTGGAACTAAAAACCCAAGCTCGTACATAGTGACAATACAAATGTTCTGTCTGTTCCGTGTATGCTTAGAGCCCCACAGGTTGACATTGAACTTGCTGCTGCAACGACTGTTCTTTGATTCACGCCACCATGATATGCAATTTTGCCATTTGTATCGCAATGCAAGCAAGGAAGTCAATCAAATGCAAACAGGCCTCTAAATTTTGGGCTTTTTTATCAAGAGATTCTTGTGGTTGCCCCCAATGAAAGGTTCCGTGGACCCAAGAATGTCCTTTCCTTATTGCTTGTCTTTTTCACATTATAAACTTCGTCAACATGGAAATTGGTTTAAAACTTTGTTATCATGGAACGCGGTTTTGCCTTTTCGGTTTTAGGTTTGAGATAACGTACGTTCTCTCTCACTTCTTTTCAAATATTTTTTTCATAAATTTGGTTCTATGCTTCACTATAGTTATTAAATGTTTCATTGATTCCAAAGTGGTTTTAGATTGTAAATTCTTTTAATATTTTTATAAATTTGGTTCACTATTCGTCATACTTATTGAGAGCATTAATGTCCAAGTGAAATTTGCTTTAATGCGTAAATTTTAAAAGTATAGGAATAGAATAGAGTGTAGTTTAATAATTGACCATTGTATTTCAACTTAAAAATAATTAAATGATATTTAATAATGATTTCAAAAAATTATGTACAATCTAGTATAAGATAGATGTAATAGTGTGCATTATCAAAAAGTAATAATAATAAAATATAATTCAAAACTTAAAACAAATATATCTCACTTAAAAATTATTCCAATAAACTTTGTACTATTATTCCAATAAACTTTGTACAATCAAGTATAAGAAAGATGTAATGGTGCTTTTAAAAATAAAAATAAAAACTTAATGTTCACTCAACTAAAAAACAAAAAGTAATAAAAATAATGAATTGAAAGTAATGTCAATATGAGCTTGGATGGTGAGTTGTTAAGGAACTCTTAGATGTTAAGTAGTCACTTCAATTAGCAATCCTATTCAAGTGTTAGTTTTGGACATGATGTTCACTCAACTAAAAAACAAAAAGTAATAAAAATAATGAATTGAAAGTAATGTCAATGTGAGCTTGGATGGTGAGTTGTTAAGGAACTCTTAGATGTTAAGTAGTCACTTCAATTAGCAATCATATTCAAGTGTTAGTTTTGGACATGATGATGATGTAGTCTTACGTTGTCGAATTTAAACAAAAAAATTGAATGTAATAATAATAAAACATAATGTCCATTCAATTAAAAATAATAAATCCATTGAATTCAATTTATTATATTCTAAATTAATAAACAATAAAAACTTAATAAATTAATTATTAGATATATAATTTGAGAGTGTAAACTTCTGTGATCCATACATGTTACATCAAAAAATCTTACGGAAAAATCACATTATAATTTCAAGAGCATACTTTTTTCATTATAATTTCAAGAGCATACTCTTTTCATTATTCTCTTGATGATGAACTACACTGAGTAGTTTCATTATTCTCCTAATGATGAACTACACTAAATAGTTCGAGGCTCTTGAAATTATAATGTGATTTTTCAGGAATATTTTTTTATGTAACAAATATATAATTAAAAATAAGAATTTCTAAATCATAAAATATACAAAATGTATATATAATATAAATTAATTAAGATTGGTTTTATCATATAGAATGTCATATTAAAATATAATTAATAAATATATAAAAACTTAATTTCATATTTAAATTTAAGTAATAAATATATAAATATTGATGGTTTTTAAGCTTTTGTGGTTGTTAATTGAAGAAGAGTGAATCAGATTCTCCGTAGTGTTAACAAAAATTAGTCGACATTTCGAATCCCAACCAGGATCGGATCTATGATGGTATTTATGTCGAATCCCAACCAGGATCGGATTTATGATTGTATTTACGTCGATTGGCATGCCTATTTTGGAATATGTGTGTTTTTGAGATATTTGATCCCTTAAGGATCTAGATAGATCAAGAGTTAAGAAGGATCTATGATGGTAGTTATGTCCATAGGCATGCCTATTTTGGAAAATGATTTCTATAATTTTAATTTAATTATTAATAATTATTAGGTGGATGGTATTGATTTAACCTCCATAAAGTATTCTAGAATATTATTAGTAGTATACACAAATCAAAGAGTGAGATCTATTTCTAAAGTAGTTATCCATTTTTCCCTTTTAATTAAATTCATTAATTAGAAAAATGTCATATGAACAAATATCATATGAAAAGGGTTATGGTTTGTGGGCATGTGGTATTGATAAGTCATGGTATTTTAATAAAGTTTATTTAAAATTTAAGAGACTTCATGATAAAATGGGGTCAATCTTTATTGTTAAGAATCATGTTTCTTTATATTTGCATAGGAGAGATCAAGATATTACAAGGGTTTTAAAGCGGAGTAGCTGCGCGTTGCTGGAGAGCCCGTGCATGCTCTGTTCGTGAGAACGAGTTGCAGGCCTGCGCAGGCCTTGCTTGGGCGCTGCCCACGGCCCCTCTTCTGCTGTCTCGGCCCTCTCGGCCTTTGGGGACCCCGATCTCGGTCGGATCTGATTGGATCCCCCTCTCAGATCTGGTTTCTGGACAATACAGACCTGTGCCCTTCTGCTGCCCAGATCTTGAGCTGCATCTCAGATCTGATCTGCTGCTCGATATTGGCGCTGTCTGGAGCAGGTCGGGTGTGCCGCTGAACCCTTCTGCTGACCATGGAGACACAAGGATCGCCTCTAGGTCCCTCACAGTCTCCGCCTCCGGATGCCTCCGCTGCCTTTTCAAGCCTGATCGCCTCGCTACCCAAAAAGAAGAAATCAGATGCCTCCAAGTTCGTGAAGAAGATCGAAGATGTTCCGGAGGTAACCCTACCTCCTGAGGGACCGATCCAGGTCGCCTTGTCTCTATCAGATCGCGCCCTGGTGGGTCAATTCACGGGTCTCTGGCCCTCACCTAAATCAACGGAAAACTGGGTTGTTAAGAATTGGATTCCGCTGATCAAGAATAAAGTTACCTCGTATTTCCTTGGAAGAGGCTACTTCCTGTTTGAATTCAACACCAAGGAGGATAAAGACCTGATCTTCAGGAATGGGCCCTATTTCATGGGACCACAAGGTCTCTACCTCAATAAATGGACTCCCGACTTTGATCCGGCTGTGGATGTGCCATCGGCTGTCCCTGTTTGGGTTCGGCTCCCCAACCTACCGGTTCACTGTTGGAACTGGGACTCCCTTAAACATATTGGCAACACATTGGGCAAGTTCATCAACAGAGCCAACAACAATGACCAATATGATTGCGCCCGGATATGTGTCGAAGTAGATTTAGAGGCAGGTCTTCCCGAGGCCATCAAATTAAAGGTCGACAGCTGGACGCATGTTCAAGTGTTGGATTACGAGCAACTTCCTTTCAAATGTCGCAAATGCCACATCTACGGCCACTTTGCCAGAGGATGCCCGAACAAAATCGAAACAGAAAAAGGGAAGGACGAAGGATGGAACCAAGTTAAGAGATCAAAGATAAACCATAAGAAATCCGGGGCACAAGGAGCTCTTACTGCCGCTGCTCAAAATGTATCCTCATCAAGAAGTCAAGAAAATAGGTTCGAGATCCTAAGCTCAGCGGAAGAAACTCCCAGGGAAGAGGAAAGGACTGTCAAGCCAGCAGAGAAATCGAACTCAGCAGGAATAAGACCTGAAGAGAGTAACATGGCAAGGGACAAGGAAAAGCAAACTGAAGCCTCCGAGGAGGAACAGGACTCAGAGGAGTCCGAGGAAGATGGAGAAATCGGAGATACGCAGACGTCGGTTAGAAGATCTGCAAGGGGCCGAAAATCTGCAAGAGAAAAGAGAGATCAGGAAACCTACAAAGACAAGCTTCAAGGTAGCCAGCCTACGCTGGAAAAACTCCTTGGCAAGAATCCGAAGGTAGCTAAAAATCAAGCTCATGGCTCCAGGGGAGCCCCACATCAAAGAAACAAATGATGAAGACCATCTCCTGGAATTGCAGAGGAATGGGGAGTACAGTAAAAGAAGAAGCAGTAAGAAGTCTGATTAGAAGAGAAACCCCGGACATTCTTCTGATCCAGGAGACCAAAATGGAGGAAAATGAATTTCTCCAAATCAGCAAAAAGATCTGGAAGGGAAGTAGTGGACTAGCAGTATCATCAAGGGGAGCCTCTGGGGGACTGGGCTCTCTCTGGAACCCTCTCAAGTTCAGCCTGGTCCTGGAGGCACACAATAGCCATTGGCTATTCCTGAAACTACACTCAGTAGAAACAAGGGAGACTATCTGTCTGTTCAATGTTTATGTTCCTAATAACATAGGGGAGAAAAGGGAGTGCTGGGACTCCATAAGACAGCTGGCAGAGACCGAGAATCTGGAAAACATCATTATTGCAGGGGACCTAAATCTCACTCTACGCTCAGATGAAAAGCGAGGAGGCACAATCGTAAGGGACCCAGCAAGGGAGTGGGTGGAAGATCTCATGCAAGACTGGGATCTGCTTGATACCCCTCCAGATAACGGTAAGTACACCTGGACCAATAAGAGAATAGGCCCTGGTCATATTGCTGCTAGACTTGATAGATGTTTGGTGCAGAGTTCCTTTCTTTTGCTAGGTTTAGAATCCATATTGCACATCCTCCCATGCAGTGTCTCAGATCATAAGCCCATATTGTTAGAGTTGTCAGGCCACAAGGATCTCGGTCCCATCCCATTCAGGTTCAATGCTCTTTGGGTTAAGGAGCCTGAGTTCTTGAATGTGGTCCAGGACAGCTGGAAATTGTCAGTGAAGGGTTCTCCCTTCTTCATATGGGAAGAAAAACTTAGAAGATTGAAAGCTGCCCTCAAATCATGGGCCAAAGGCCTTCCCACTCCTGCAAAAGAAAGAAAGCAGGCCCAAGATAACCTTACACAGCATCAAGCCCATTGTGAAGATGTAGAAATCACTACAAAGGTTATAAACAAGGAGGTGGAGCTTCAACAAATCTTCCACAAAGCCTGCCTTTCAGAGGAAGAGCATTGGAGACAAAAATCTAGGAGTCTATGGCTTAAAGTGGGAGATAGAAATTCTGCCTTTTTTCATAAACAAGCCCAAGCAAGAAAAAGCTTTAACTCCATAGCAGAAATCAAAGAGGGCAACTTGATCCACAAAGACTTTGAGAGTATAAAGAAATCAGCCTACAATCACTTTAAAAACCTGTATAAAGAAGAGGGTGAGACTGATCCAAATTCCAAATTCCTGGAGGTGATACCTACAAGGATCTCCCCTCTTATTAACAAGCAGCTCGAAGAGAAGATTTCCATCCAAGAAATAAAAGATGCTCTAGACAGTATGGAGCCTGACAAAGCCCCAGGCCCGGATGGCTTCACAGCCAGATTCATTCAAACATGCTGGCAGATCGTGGAGAAAGATCTCTTCAAGATGATTCAGAAATCACAAAATTGTCAAAAAATAGGGGGCAGCACCAACTCTGCCTTTCTCGCCCTTATCCCCAAGGAAAAGGGTGCAAAGGATTTCAACCGGTTCCGCCCAATCTCTCTTTGTAACATTGGATACAAATTAATCACAAAGGTAATAGCAAATAGGCTAAAAGGCATCCTTCCAGCGATCATACCTGAGAATCAAGGTGGATTTGTTCAGGGGAGACAGATTGTCGACAATTACATCCTGGTTCAAGAGGCGATCCATTCAAGTCAACTTCGCAAAGAGAAGGGTATGGTGATTAAATTAGACCTGGCAAATGCCTTCGATCGTGTCAGGCAAAGTTTCCTTTGGGAAGTTCTGAAAAAGTTTGGCTTTGGGTTGGGGTTTGTAAATTGGATCCGAGCAAGTATTGCTGACCCATGGATCGCCCCCTTGGTAAATGGAAGAGCAGCAGGCTTTTTCAAAGCCTCAAGAGGGCTCAGGCAAGGCTGCCCCCTCTCTCCGCTGCTATTCGTTCTCCAAGTCTCCGCCCTAAGTTTCTTCCTTGATCTGAAATTGGTAGAACAGGAGATCATGGGGCTTAATATAGCCAGAGGGGTGAAAAATGTAAATCACACTCTTTTTGCAGACGACACTCTTCTGTTGGGAGCTGCCTCAGCTAGATCAGCCTCAAGGTTTAAGGAGGTCTTAGATGATTTCAGTGAAGCATCAGGAAGCAGTTTAAACAAAGGGAAATGTAAAGCATTCTGCTGGAATACTTCTGCTCTCACTCTGTCTGCCATTTCCAGAACTCTGGGGTTCACTGCTACCACAAGCTGGTCCTCCTTCATTTACCTGGGACTGCCCATCTTTCGCAATCTGGCTTATAGTAGAGATTAGGCTCCCCTTTTGGAAAAATTCAAAGCAAAATTCCAGGCCTGGGGCTTCTCTTGGTTGAACCTTGCAGGCAAGCTCGTTCTAATCAACTCAGTCCTCAACAGCCTTCCCATATTCCAATTTTCTGTGCTTCTAGCACCTGTTGGCATCATTAAAAAATTGGAAGGCTTCATCAGAATTTTTTTTTGGAAAGGAGGCAACCTCAATAACAGAAAAATTCCTCTGGTCAGTTGGGAGAAACTGTGTAAGCCTCTGCTGGAAGGAGGTCTTAATTTCAAAGACTTTGGCTTTCAAAATATCGCAATGGGGGCCAAGCTACTCTGGCGAGTCATTGCTCCTCATCCAGGCTGGGCTCAACGAGCTATTTGGAGGAAATACCTCACAGGGAGCAGGAAAAGAGCGTTGGACAACTTTCATCCCACGACAGGATCACATTGGGTCAAACGCAGTCATAAAGCAATCAATCTCATTAACGACGGGGCGTTCTGGATTCCGGGCAATGGGAAATGCATTTAGATATGGGACGATAGTATTATGCAGCAGCCCCCATTAGCGTTGAACAGAGCTCTGCATCCGTTGAGAAATTGGATGGACAGCGCAGGGTTTACCACGCTGTGGGATATTTCACAGTGGTCCGATGGCGTCTGGCAGCAATGGTGCCTGCCCCCAACGCCACCAGAACTTGCGCACGCCAAACAATTGTTGCTCGAGCTCTTAAATGGAAAGGCGCCTTTACGCACAGGTAAGAGAGATGTTAGGGGTTGGGGACCAGCCACAGGTGAATACACAGTTGCGCAGGGGTACATTCGCCTCCAAGAACGTCCTTATGTCGCCCCAGACCCTGCTGTTTGGAAAACTCTGTGGAAATATAAATCAATGCCAAAGGTTGACATATTCTGTTGGCTGCTTTGCCACAGAGGAATACTAACAGATGACAAGTTGAAGAAAAAAGGTTTCCAAGGTCCATCAAGATGCCACCTTTGCTGCGAAAACGAAGAGAGTGCCCAGCACATCATGTTAGACTGTAAATTTGCAAGAAGAATCTGGCAGACCCTTATGAATTACTGGAAGACCGAGTTCACTCTCCCTATGAACATTACTGACTTATTTGCCAAGTGGCACACTTTTTATACAGGAACCCTTCCAAAAAATGAAAGATTTAAAGCAGCTTGGTTCTCCTTACCAAAATTCATATGCTGGCAAATCTGGCTCGAGCGTAACAGAAGAGTTTTTAGGGATGAAAAACTGAATCCTCAGCTCATCATCAGCAAAGTCAAAAGCCTCTGGAAAGAAACTTTGGGTGAACAGCTATCGGAAGTCAACTTAAATCCAAATGATTTAGGTTGGGGAGACTCGTTGGGCCTTCAGTTCACTGGCGAAATAAGGCAGTCCAAGAGCATGAAAGAGTGGCAATTCAGAGGAAATGAGCAAGAGCTGTCAGACTTGCTACTCATACAAGACAGATCCTGTTTATTCTTTGATGGGGCTGCAAAAGGCAATCCCGGTTGGGCTGGGGCAGGAGGAATTATTAAGAATGAGGAGGGCATAACAGTGAGAAAATATGCTTGGGGTCTTGGGCACTCCACCAGCACCCAAGCAGAAGCCTTGGCACTCCTGCAGGGTCTTAAGCAAGCAAAGGCAACCGGTATTTCAGATATAAGTGTAATAGGAGATTCTCAGTCCATCATTAAAGTTTTAGTGGAGACTCCAATCCGGCAGATCTTAGATTGGCTAGAGTAATCTTAAGAATAAGAAACATGTTGAAATCTTTCCGAATAGCAAGTTTCCTCCATGTACTGAGAGTGAATAATAAAGAAGCAGATTTGGAAGCCAACAGGGCGGTGTCCCTCTCAGAAGGTTCCCTCCTGGTAGACGAAAATGAGGAGTGGGACTCTATCCCATAACGCTGAAATGTTTTTCCGCATCATTTTACAACAGTTTGTGTGTCTTTATAAGTTAGGAAAAATAACAAAGATAGACTTTCTAGCCCAATGTAAAATCTGTGGATTTCCAAATTTTGGGGTCTACGATCAGACCAAAGTTGAAAGACTAAGGGCTAGCCCCGACAATTTGTAACCGATGAAGGCTTTAGCCACTCTTTAATAGAAACTCATACCCGTTCTTGTAAAAAAAAAAAAAAAAAAAAAAAGAATCATGTTTCTTTAAAACTTTATATATTTAACTTATATATTAATTTTTTATCATTAATAATTATTATTATCATTCTGAATAAAGTTATAATTTAGTTAATTCTTAATTTTTTTAATTTTTAGCAATTTGAGATGTATGATGAAGTAAGTATTTTGATGCTTATTGTGGATTGAGTCATTTAATTTATAGGCATGACTATCTTTGAATAGGGCTTCCAAAATTTTAATTTAATTATCAATAATTATTTAGGTGGATGGTAAGGATTTAACCTTTACAAAATATTTTTAATACTAGTGATGATAGAGGGTTTAAGTTGATCTCAAAGGTAGCTAGGCCATTTTTTCATTTCAATTTAATTTTTTTTAAAATGGCATGTCCACAAGTGTCATTGAACTCTTATTACTTACTGTTGTTTTACTATGTTTTTTTGTTACGTGTTTTTTTAAATCTATATATGTTCAACTTGTTGGATTATTCACCAATACGTAGAGGGTGGGGTGAATCAATAATGTGCACTTTTAAACAAATATAATCATATCATGAAAAAATTAAACTATTAACAACACCATTCAACAATGCATAGCATCATAAAAGTACACAAGAGACTTTTAGGTGAAAACACTTCAGGGGGAAAAACCACCAAACACTTTTAATATATGTCTTAAATATTACATCAACAGGAAGCTCCAACTTCCAAGATTCTCCACCAACAACTAGGAGGCACCAACCACCTGATTTTATCAGCTCCAAATGAAAGGATGTCCCAACGGCCTGGTTTTACCAACTCCAATTGGAAGGATGCTCCAACACCCTGCTAACATCAATCTACTACCATAGCACCACCCTACCACCCTGAAGTGTTCTCAAGCTCTAAGTTGAAGGAGACTTCAATCTCTGCCTTACACCACCCTACCACCAGATAAAATATCAAATAATAATATAAGTCACGTTGGCCATGTTGCTCAGCTACTGCACTATGATCACTGCATTGTACACCCATTGCTCTGATCAGATGTCACTAAAATACCTCTATTTTTGTCCAGTAGTCAACTTTTATTGTCATGATTTTAATACAAAAAAATTTATGCAATACAAAATCTATATATGCCCAATGCATCAACACTACCAAACTTCTGCTATGCAATACGCAAACCTTAGCAGCATACTTTGGAAAATTTACTGATAAAACAACATGCACAATAACACTCTATGATTAGGATACATATCATTGTATCTTCTGAAAAATATAACCTCTCTTACTCATCCCATCAACATTGTCAAATACTCTGTGTTAAATAGCATGAACCACTATCCACAACAATTTTGCTCAACATGGTGTACCTTCTCGTAAATTCATCATCAATGATGATAACTTACTTGGTCGACAAAGAGACTAGACCGTGGAAAAGGTAATGAACGAGATGTGAACAATACTCTCTGTAATAAAAAATACCCTGCAACATAGTAATACCATCAATGCAACCTAACCCCTGCTTGAGCCATTTTTTTATCAGTCTTGCAATACAAATTCTTGACAACACATTATTCGCACCCCTCTATCAAAACCCTTATTACCAAAATCCCAACAGCAATATTATAACCAGCAATAAATATATTGTTAGAATGGTTGACATACACTTCAATACCACAATCATACCATTAGATCCATAATAGTAACACAACATTACTTCCTATGACATCAGTGACCATACTAGCACTAATCAACACTTCATTGATTAAGGTCAAATGTGATCTTCTTCCTAGCCTTTAACAACTTTAGCAAATAGTCAATGTAAGAATGACGTCTCAAAATGTTCAAGCAATTGATCCTTAATTTGCAACCACTATACTTAAGTGAGGTATCAAGCTGATGGTGATTTTGTCCAATGCATTTTTCCTTCACAACTAGGGTTTCCCGAGTGTACAACAAGGGATACAAATCAACTATGGTCAATAATGATTCATCAATTCTTACTATAAATACGCTCAACAACTTGGATCCTCCTCCACACAGCCTTTAATAAATTTTTATTTATGGTATGGATAAGCTTTGAACTTGAATCCTTGAACATGCCTTGAAATAGGCCTTATTCAGTCTCTTGATTGTGGCTAAAATATCCTTCAAACAATCCTTAGATTAAGCCTTGATTTTCCCAAAAAGCGGGTCTAATCATAACCAAACAATTGCGGCATGGAGCTTCCTTCTCATGCTCAATCAGCTCCTTAATATTTGCCTTTAACATCACAAAATAGAGACAATGCCACCTCAGGCAGACCTCAAACAAACTCGTATTAGTCTTCAAATAGAGGATGAAATTGAGCCTAAGGGAGGTTGAAATTATTCCTCAAGAAGTGGCCAAAAATGCCTCGAGACAAGCCTCGGGAAGTTTGCATTACAACTCAGAAAAAGCCTTAGATACCTGCTTTGTCCTACCTTAGAATGTCCAGTGAAACCACCATCAAAAGGATAAACGATATGCCTAAAATCCCTTGAAAACTCAAATCCAAACCAACGTATAACCACAGGAAATATAAATCATTTGAGTACAAAAACCTTGGCAATGTCCTTAATATTTCATGTTGCCCCTAGCCTACATAATTTCGAAGGAATTTACAAGAAAATTCTTAATGAGAAATTGTGTTTTGGAGGCTAGTTGAATGTCATGTGTGTGTGTGTGTGTCTAATATATATATATATATATATATATATATATATATAATGAAATGGGGCTCACCTGTCCCATAATCTCAAATTGTCTTGAGGATCAAACTCGTATTTCAATATTGTGCATCATGCTTGTGAGGGCTTACTTCAATCCTTTTAATATCATATAAAAAAAAATTAAGGGAAGTTTGGTCAACTCAAGACCCACATAGCTTATTAAGGATTTTCTCAAATATCAATACCATATTTTGACCAATTATAAAGCTCCCTTCTATCATTCATTTGGGCAGCACAACCACACTTTCAAGGCACCAACTTTGAGAAGGCGTATCTCCTCAATCGTGAGGATTTACGTGGCCTGCCACCTATCAATAGAAACGACATGATGAGTATTATCATCCTATGATGGTCTTGCTTGCAAATAAAATGACCTTTACATTCAATTTCATCCTCAAATGCAGGGAATTGTGACCACATTATTAGTGTCTATGAGTCATCGGTGATCAAATGTACTCTTTCCATGTGATTGATAAGGTCTCAGGGTCAAATTGTTATATTTTCAAATAAAATTTGACATCTCTTTGTTGTAATATGGTCATTGGTTATTGTTTAGATCATTGCTACTCCCTCCACTTGTTCAAGATCACCATCATCCATCATGGTCATGACATTTTCCCCCTGACCTAGGTCATCAAAAGAGTCAATGGGTCATCATCTAGGTCATGGTCTAGGATTCACATTTGATGGCCATCATCATATCAGTCATAAAAAGAAAACAAGGGAGTCATGTCATCCATTTTGGTCACCATCATTGGAGTTAGAAATTAGGGAACAAAAAGTATCAGGGTAATATTTCCTTTTGAAGAAATATTGTTGCATGTTAAATCAGTCAATAGTCATTTTCTCAAAAGTACACATGATGTCATGTTTTCATTAAGCCAAAATCTAGTTTTTGAATTATAAAGGAGCATAAAGCATTTCAAGACTTCATACTATCCTTCCGAAGCTTCAAGAGCTCCTCTTTTCCATTGTAACACTTGTCACAACCATCAAAAGTTTGAATTCCATTACCAGTTGCTTAGTTTATCAGTTTGTTGCATTTATGGCAGGGTTGTTGCGCTTTTGATTTGGAGGCATAAGGAGGAAAGAACATGTCAAAACTTCATCTCAATGCTTCAAAAATGTTTAATCAAGTAAGTGGAACCTTCAAAAACCCTTGCTTCAATCAATTTCCTTAGAAAATTGATTAAAATCATTGCCTAGGGTTTCTGTTACGCTTTTATTGTGTTTTTTATATTTCATTGTCTTTGGCTTCTTTTCAAGAGAAATTTCCTAGTTTCTAAGCTTACACATCCCAAATATCCCTCATCAGGAATTTCCCACCATTCCCCACACTTAAATTCAGTTATTTTATCATTTTATCTCACTACCCTAGCTAGTTGTTGTGTTTCTAAACTAGGAATGTGTTTTCCTTTTTTCACCCCCTTTCCCTCACTCAAATTGAAGAATTCAACTTTCATTGTATTCCTAAAACACTTCCCTACTCCCCATAATTTCTTTAGAAATTATTATATCCTATTTCCCTTTCATTTCCTCCCCTCAATTTTTTGTGTTTTCATCCCCGTTTTGTTGCTCAAGTCCCCTTACCCATTCTTGTGTGAAACTGGGGTTTCCTATCAAAGCAAAGTCAAACATGGAAAAGATCACTGAAAAGAGGAAATTAAAAGGAGGAGAGATCTCAAGATATAAGCCCATTAATATCCAAGAGGTCAATTCATCAGATTTTATAAGGAGGTCATTTGAGCAGGCAGGTTGTTTAGTTTTGTAGGAAAGTGCAAGAGGTGGGTTATAATCGTGATCTAACAAGTTTATTTTCCCTCAATTTCAAAAGAGATCAAGTCACAATTGTAGGGGTTAACTTTATGGTGTCAGCAGAGATCGTATCTTCAACAACCACAATCCCTAATGAAGGTGAAATTTGGTTCAAGGGGATGGATTTAAACCTTGAGAATTATATGATTTTCTTGAAACCACAGTACAAGGAGTCCCCTTCTCATATCTTTCCTAGCAGACAATTGTTGGACAATTACAACCCTTTGATGAAGACTATCATGAAGTATTTCACTTGTGAGGGGAGGTTTAGCAGGTTATATTAGTATCATATCAGATTATTGATGCATTTCACTTCCATCAAGCCCCTAAACCTACCCAACTATCCATTTAGAAGTTTGGTGAAAATGACTAAGAAGGTGCAATCCAAAAGAAGAAATCATCAGGCAAGCCTATTTCATCATGCTCTAGTCAAAGTGATCGTCCTCCACTAGCTGGCACAGGTCAATATATCATGGGAAGCTTTCTTAGAGGCAGTTTCTCTCTTACCAGTCTCCAAACAATCAAAGACTCAAAGCTCTCCTTCATCACCATCAGGACCACATGGAGCTGAAACATCAAGTATGCCATCAGTCACAAGAACTCAACCTAGAACTAAGATTTCAAGGGCAAACAAGAGAGGTAAGAGGTTAATTTTTGCTCATAAAGTAGAAGAGGATATCTCTAGACATATAGCTAAAATTAGGTCTCAGAATAGAAGGCTATTCAAAGAGGTTGTCAGTGAACAAGTGAAGGTTGAAGCTATAAGAGATAAATCACCTAGAGATGGAGATGATGCACCTTTGCAGCATGAAGAACAGATACCTCATAAACTTGAAATGACAGACGTAGAAGAAGAGAAGCATGGAGATAAGCCATCAGAAGACATCATCTAGGAAATAGAGGCATAGATTAGGGAGTTAAAATATGATCTTGCCAAATCCAATTTCATGTTGGCTTTCTTGCGGCAAGAAAATAAACAATTGCAACTAAACCTAATGTAGCAGGGTAAGCCACAAAAAGACCCTCCATCATCTAGCCAAGCAAATAATTTGAAAGCAAAGGATAAAGGCAAAGCCATAATTGATGTGGATCAATTGGAAGAGAAGGACATTCAGATGCAACATAGAAGGCCTAAAACTAGAGAAATGGAAAGAAAGGAAAAACATGAAAAAGAGCCATCTCCTACTCAAGCCCGCAAAGACATAAATGACACCATAGTTGCTGAAATTGAAGAAGACAAGGAGTATTGGCTCAGGGTAGTAAATAAAAACTTAGAAAATCTATTGAAAAGGGCCAACAGGGATACCACTATGCAAAGGAATATGGCAAGGCATTACTATGCAAGATACGTGGTTTGCAAGGTTAGGGTTAAGAATATGAAGAAGAAGCTCAAGAGGACCCTAAGGAAACTCAAAATGAAGAAAATCCTAGAACTATTGGCTGATGCATCACTGGTGGTATGAAATCAAATCAGGAATCAAAGAAAAAGAGGCAGAATTTTGAAATTTTGAAGTTTTTTGTGCACGCAGGAGAAAAAGCATCCTACAGAAATGCAGCAACTAGTTGTTGTGATTTTTCTAGGAGGGTCTAAATAAAAAATTTCAAGCATGTGGAGGTATCTTAGAGTAGAACGATGTCGGAAAATTACTTTAGCACACTTGAAAAATATTAAATTTTCAATCAATGGTCAAAAAGTGCCAAATTTTCACCTTTCTGCCACTTTTTCAGGGCACTTGCTGTGCTTTTGGACAATTTGTCTTCAAGTCAATTTTGAAGGGGTTAGAAGGAGGTTTTTGCAGGGCTTGAAGAGTCCAATGTATAAAATACATCTTCAGATTTCCATCCATGTCTTTGCAACAAAAAAATTGTACAGTAAGGCCTCCAAATCATCTTCCAAAAACTTGTTGCGCTTATGCTAAATTTGCTGTGTTTCTAGTTGTTTTGTTACGTTTCTGTGTTTGGGAAATTTTCACTACACGTGGAGGTCAAAGGTCAAACCTGGTCATTGTAATGATTGGCTCATGATTTATCTAATGATTAATAGGCTTATTAATGGTCATATTTGTAAAGAATCTTATGATTAATTCCATGAGAGATAAGCTCAATTAGTTAGCTAAAAAGGGGGAAAGTTGTTTCTAACTTCCCTAGATTAGGCAATGAGTCATTAGGTTCAATAATTAGTTGCTATGGATCAGGATTTGACCCCTAGAGGTGGAATCTTTTTTTTTCCTATATGTACTCTTAATCAAGTCAATGAGAGGGTTGGATATTTGAAGTTCACACTCTTTTGGCACTAGTGTACTTGACTATTTGTAGAAGTAATTTACAAGCAATTGCATCTATTTTTATGGGATTCTTGTGATGTGGCTAGTGACAATGTTTTTCTCAATTTTTCTTATGTATCTGATGATCAAGTCATTCAAGCAACCATCTATCTTCTTCTTGTGTTAATCACACAAGTTTTAAACATGATACATTGCCTCATATGCTTTGTTTTATCTGAGGTTTTCATGTAATTTTCTTTTATCTTCTAAGTAAATGAATTCATACATGTGTGCTCATTTTACTCCTTCTACATGATTTCTTCCTCACCACACTACAATGAAAAACTCAAATTGTTTTACTAGTTACATTTATCTTGCCTCATTATATGACTGTAGTTGATCCTTTGGTACACTTGGCCTAGTTCTTAAACATGGTGCTTCTTATCCAAAAAAAACTAAATAAAAAACCCTACTAAGTTGATAATTATCCTAAAACCCTAATACCCTCCAGTCACTTTCATTCACTGTGAGGTTGATTTTGAGAGAGCCCTCTTTGATTTGGTAGGGTTATATACCAAGTCAAAAGTTGGTTTGTGGTAACCTCTTTGGTTTCCTTTCTCAGCCTTGGGAAACTAAGGAGCCCTAACATTTTGGCATCATTTCCAGGGAACAAGTGTCAAATCTTCCCTGGGGATATTTCTTATAGTTCATTGAAGGATAGACTTGTGGGTGACAGGTGTTAGCACTCAAAGAAGGTCAATTTAATCATTTCAAGCCAAAGTGAAGAATCAGAAGAACATTGGCTCCCAAAAGTCAGACGAGGTCCAATCCTTATCCTAATCCTTCACCAATAGTTAATGACCCTAAGAGGCTATTGAGAAAATAGAGGTCAAAATTTCAAGAAGTTAAAAAAGGTACACCTCCACTTGTAAGATCCACCTCTTTGCCTATAAGTTTGGTTTCTCCTGAAGATTTATCTTTTGACATCAAATTTGAGTCATCTTTATTCAAGTCTAATTCAGAATATTTCCTCTCAGAAGTAGTTTTTTATCCCATTAAGGTTGAAACATATTTTCCTTTTTCCGAGTCTTCGTCTTTTGAGGGTGATAGTATAGTATGGTCAGATTTTTATAAACTTCAAAGCTTGGTTGATCGGTTCCAAATAACCTTTGAAAAGTCTTATATCCAGTACCAAAAAGAGACTTTATTTGCTTCTACATCTACTGTTACACCTCCTCATAGAACTGCTCCATCATCCTCCACTGCCAATCCATCACATCCTATGCAATCATCTCCTCATTCAGCACCTCTTGTTGTGATTTCCATAAAACCTTCTATAATAGTCATGGAAATATTTTCTCCTTTGATTTTACCACCACAACTTACTACTTTGCCTCAAAATTATTTTCAAATATTGCCTTTGTTTGATGGGACAAGAGAGGTCACTTCTCAACAACATATAGTTAAAGTGATTGATTTTATTGATCTTGAAAAAATTGACAATGATGATGCTAAAATGCACATAATATCACAAAGTTTTTCAGGGGAAGCCAAGAAAGGTTTTTGTTCCTTAACATTTGCTTCTGTAGCCAATCCACAATAGTTAATAGACCTATTCCTGGAAAAGTGGGAAGAGAAAAAGAACCCTCTCCAAATTCTGGCCGAGTACAATGCTTTGAAGAGAAATACAAATGAATATGTGCAAGATTTCACAACCATATTTAATAGGATATATGATTTTATCCCAAAAAACATTAAGCCTCCTCTTGGCCTGGCACTTCTTCATTATCCAGATGCTTTTGATCCGGATATGGCCTACCAATTGAGGGAGAGAAATCCTACTACCCTTGAAGACATGCAAAGGAACGCAGTAAGTGTTGAGGCAAATCTACTTATCAAAAAGTCAAAGCTGTAATCAGAAAAAAGAATTACGATAAAGGAGGAGCCATCCATTTAACCTGAGGGTAAACTCGATACTTTGATTAAGACAATGGATAGATGGTGGAAAAGATGACCATCACAGATAGACAAGCATAACCTCAAATTAGAAATCCCAACTTCAGAGGTCAGCAACAACAATATCAATACAAGATTAAACAAAGGGAAAAGAGGGGTCAATATTAGCAAGGTCAGCAGCAGATTTGTACTCCTTTTCAGAAAAATTATATAGAGGGCCCTGATGAGGAAGAAGAAATCTCAAAAGAAAAACACCTTTTTGAGGAAAATCAAGAACCCATTTTCTTGACCGAGGAGGATGAATTTTCTGAAGAGCCTTATGTACATGATGATAAAAAATATGCTCTTTCTAGTGATGATATGTTGGCAGTACAGACAGAGGATTATCAAATAGGTTATCAAAATTCCCTTAGCCAAGTGCAAAGGAAATATGGTATGAGAAATAGAAATGTGCCTATAACTTCAAATCAAAATAAGGAAAAAGGACCTGCTATTACAAATCGGGGAAAAAGTAATGAAGCTTCCACTAGCAATCCAAAGAAAGACAAGTAAATTCAAGTTGGAGGACAAATAAAGGAGATCCCAATCAGAGAACAACCCGGAAAGAAGGACATGCCATCTAAAGAGGTGGAAAAACATTCTTCTTTATTCAGTTTTGAGAATGAAATTTCAAAGCTTAAAGTTTCAATTCCCTTGTCTGAATTAATTAAGAATGACCAATATAAGTTTCAGGTAGCCAAAATGCTTAAGGTTGACCAAATGTCTAATATGGTGAATGTTAGTGATGACCACCTCGAGCTTTTGTTTGGCCCTGTTGTAGATGGAAACTTAGAAGACAGTGAAGTTCCACCTTTTTACCTCAGTCTCAAAATTCATGACTTCATCCTCCATTATGCTATGCTAGACTTTAGGGCCTTACATAATCTCATGCCTAAAGCCATCATGGATAAACTAGGATTGGATATTACCAGGCCATACCATGACCTTTGCTCTTTTGACTCGAGAAGGGTTAACTGTCTTGGTCTCATCAAAGATTTAGTGTTGTCCTTAAATCAAATTCCAGCTAAGAATATTCTTATGGGCGTTCTTGTGGCTGACATTCCTCCGAGATATGGAATGCTTCTCTCCCGATCACGGGAAACCAAAATTAAAGGTGCTTTGCAGTTAGACTTTTCCTATGCTACTATACCAGTTTTTTGACAACTTAGAAAATTATATAGGGAGAACAAGATGAAGTACACGATTAGTAGCAAAGAAAACCCCATAATCACCCAATTCATGTTGTTCATACGGTTTTAGAGTCATTTGTTTTATACCATGATGATTGTTCAACATTATTAGAGGATTTTATGGAAGAAAGAGCAAAAATTTCAGAGATTTCATATTGTGTTTAGGAAATTTCAAGTGCAGAAAAGCGAAAACTAGAACCAAGGAGCTTGCAGCCAAGTGTACCAATCAAAAAGACAACTGAAACAGTAAATGATACAGAGCCTATTGGGACAATAGATCATTCTCAAACATATAATCAAAATCAGTCATCCAAAATTGAGCTTCCCAATGAAGAAAACAACCTTAGGTAAGGAAGGAGATGGAATTGGAATTTGGATTAGTGGTCCCATGAATCAGTCATCTCATCTTCCTTCTAATGTCCGGATGTGTTCTTATAAATTGGCATTTGATTGTTTCAACAATGAGGCAAAGTATGAGGCTTTGATAGCCGATCTTAAAATACTCAAGAAACTAGGTGCTAAGAATATTTATGTTATGGCGACTCTGACTTGGTAATAAAAAAATTTAAAGGGGAATATCGGGCCAAGAATCCTAGAATGCAAGCATACCGTAATGCAGTATTAGAGATTCTTAAGACCTTCACTGAATACACTCTATCATTGATTCCAAGGAACAATAATATCATTGTTGATTCACTTGCCACTTCAACTAGTATGTTCAAGGTTCTGGTTTATCCTCAAAAGAAGTATGATATCAATGTCAAACATCGCCCTGTTGTTCCGGACAATGTTCATTATTGGCAAGTCTTCCAAAATGATAAAGAAATTGACAATTTCTTGCAGATGGAGGAAGAGTTTGTTAGTTTAAAAATTGATGATCACTTTTATGAATATGATCAAAAAATGCATGCAATAGAATTGAAGGTACTACAACTGAAAGATAACTCAATTCCAAGAGGTCTAGTACCCTTGGAGGAGCTTTTTGATCATGACGATGTTGCATGGAAACCAAGAATGCTGCCAACTGAGGTAGGAGTAGAAGATCTTAACCTTGGCACTCCTGAGAAGCCCAAAATGGTTAAGATATCAAAGTCTTTGAGTCCATAGATGAAAGGTAAATATGCAACACTCATGACTGAATTTGTTGATGTTTTTGCATGGGAATATAGTGATTTAACGGTGTATGAAAATAGCATAATTTAGCATTCCATTCCCATAAAACCTGATCAAAAACCTTTCCATCGGAAGCTCAGAAGGATGAATCCAAAATTATTGCCCTCCATTGAAAAGGAATTAAACAGTTTGTACACTGCTAGTATCATTGTCCCTCTCCATTTCTCAAATTGGATGTAAATTTAGTATCGGTAAGAAAGAAGGCATGTGAGATCCGCTTGTGTATTGATTTCTGCAATTTGAATAAATTGTCATTGAAGGACAACTATCCACTTCCAAATATGGACAAAATCCTACAAAGGGTATTTGGTTATTCTAGGATTTCATTGTTAGATGGATATTCCAGGTACAATCAGATCTTGGTTCATCCGGATGACTAAGAAAAGACAACCTTCACGACACCTTGGGGTACTTTTATGCATGCTAAAATTCCCTTTGGATTGAAGAATGCAGGAGCAACCTTTCAGTGGGCGATGGATATTGCATTTTCCAATGAGAAGGATGTGTTTTTGGTCATTTATCTTGATGACATAACAGTTTTTTCCAAGACGGATGAAGAACACTTGCAATACTTAAAGACAATCTTCCAAAGATGGAGAAACTTTAGCATATTGTTGAATCCAAAGAAAATTTTGTTTGCTATGGAGGAGGGGAAATTGCTCAGTCATATCATATCCAAAGATGGAATCCGAGTTGATCCTTCAAGGATTGAGGCAATTCAGAATCTGGACTATCCTAGGAGTAAGAAGGAAATTCAATCATTCAACGGTAAGATCAATTTCTTTAGGAGGTTTATTCCTAACCTTGTTGAACACTTAAGGGAAATCACTGATATGTTAAAGAAAGACAGCGAGGTGAAATGGTCCAATGAGGTAAGAAGATAATTTAATCAATTCAAGTTTGCATTGTATCATGCTCCCATCCTTATCAGCTTGGATTATACACTTGATTTTATCATCTTTTCCTTTGCCTCTGAACATACATTAGTTGTTGTCCTCATGCAGAAGAAAGATCAGAAAACAGAGTAGCCAATTGCCTTCTTTAGTATGACAATAAGAGATGGGGATTTGAAATATAATATCATTGAAAAGAAGGAATTGGCACTAGTTAAAGCTTTGAAGTAATTTTGAGTTTATATCCTTCATTCTCATGTTCTTGCCGATGTTCTGAATGTTGTTGTTAAATATGTGTTAACACAAAATGATCCTGAAGGCAAGCGTGGTAAGTGGATAGCTACTATATTGGAATACAATTTTAGAAATCAGACCTACAAAACTGATCAAAGGTCAAGGCTTAGATAAGCTCATGGCGGAATCTAACTTACATGATTTAGACATCAACTTTATTGTTTCACTTTTCGAGGATCAGGAGGTTGATTCATTACCTCAGGTATCTCAAATTTTTACTTCATCACCATGGTATTCAGATATAGTTCATGTGATGCAACATTTGAATCTTCCATCGGGTTTGCCCAAGAGTAAAGGTAGATCTCTGAAATTGAATGCTCTTAAGTATTGTATTCTTAACAATGCTTTATATTGGAAAGATCCGAGAGGGGTTTTATTAAATTGTTTGGTAGAAAGTGAAGTTGAGAAAGTGATGAATGATTTCCATAAAGGTGATTTTTGTGGTCACCGTTTTTGGAAAACTACAACAAATAATATATTGAGGGTTGGCTTTTATTGGCTGAGTTTGTTTCCATATGGATATAAAATAATCATGAGTTGTCATGAATGCCAAGTTTTCCAAGGAATGAAAAAATTGTTGCCACTGCCCTTGAAACAAATTACAGTTCAAGCACCCTTCCAACATTGGCAGCTTGACTTCATCAGTGAGATTCATCCTCCATCATCATCTCAACATAAGTGGATACTTACTCCCACCGACTGCTTCATAAAGTGGATTGTGGCCATCCCCACGAGATAAGCTATAGACATGGTAATTATTCAGTTTTTGGAGTGTAATATTATGTCCCATTTTGGCTGCCCACAAAAAATCATTACTAACAATGCAGTAACATTCAAATCCAAAAAGATGATAGAATTTTGTGATAAATATCACGTAAGACTCAGGCATTCAACAACATATTACCCTAAATGCAATGGGTTGGCAAAATCATCAAACAAGTCATTGGTGAACATAATAAAAAAGTTTTTGCGAGAGAACAAAAAGAATTGGCACAAACACTAATTAATACTCTATCGGCAGATAGAGTTAGCACAAAGAAATCTATCGACATGTCACCTTTTCAGTTGGTATATGGTATAGATACAATGTTTCCAACTTCCCTAGCAGTGGCGGTGAAGAAAATCATACAAGAGATTGAAAGTGAGCCAAATGACATTTAGCGAAGAATTAATCAAATGATCCACTTGCAGATGTCTAGGGAAGAAGTTTTCAATAAAACCTCAAAGCTCCAGGAGAAGATTAAGAAGATTTATGACAAGAAAACTAAAGCTGATGATTTCAACTTGGGAGATGTTGTTCTCTGATGGGATGCCTGAAATGAGGATGAAGGAAAACATGGTAAGTTCGAGAACCTATGGAAAGGACCCTACAAGATTTTAAAATTAAGAGGGAATAATGCTTACTTATTGGAATATCTTGATGGGCAAGCACTTCCAGGAGGACTGGTGAAAGGTAGGCTCCTTAAACACTATCTTACCTGATCTTGAAGAAAAGGTTTCACTTCCATTGTAAATAACATTTTTTTTTTTTCAAAGAACAAATGAGTTGTTGAAAAAGTTGGAAGCTCGAGGAGAAGGCCATAAGGCTTCTCTGATCAGCTGTTTTTTTTCTTTTTAAAGTTCAAAAGTCAAATCAGTTTTTGATTCAAGTCAAGTCAGTTTTTATTTTTCTCAGTTTAGTTAGTCAATAATTTGAGTGTCGAGTTTGTGTATGTGACTCCATTTCTCAATGAAAAAAGGATACTTGGTCTATGGTGTTCTTTGACACCTCCTAAAGGAGCTGCTATCCTCAGCTAGAGCCAATGTTAGTGTTTATGAGTCACCAATGATCAAATGTACTCTTTCCAGGTGATTGATAAGGTCTTAGGGTCAAATTGCTATATTTTCAAATAAAATTTGACATCTCTTCATTGCCATATGGTAATTTTTTATTGTCTAAGTCATTGCTACTCCCTCCACTTGTTCAAGGTCACCATAATCCATCATGGTCATGTCATTTTTCCCCTATCCTAGGTCATCAAAAGAGTCAGTGGGTCATCATCTAGGTCATGGTCTAGGATTCACATTTGATGGTCATCATCATATAAGTCATCAAAAGCAAACCAGGGAGTCATGTCATCCATTTTGGTCACCAATATGGGATTTATCAATTAGGGAACAAAAAGAATAAAGGTAACATTTCATTTTGAAGAAATAATGTTGCATGTTAAATCAGCCAATAGTCATTTTCTCAAAAGTACACATGATGTCATGTTTTCATCAAGCCAAAATCAAGTTTTTGAATTATAAAGGAGAATAAAGCACTTCAAGACTTCATTCTATCCTTAAAAAGATTCAATATCTCCTCTCTTCCATTGTAACACTTTCCACAACCATCAGAAGTTCAAATTCCATTACCAATTGCTTAGTTTATCAGTTTGTTGTGTTTTTGCTACGTTTCTAGCAGGGTTGTTGCGTTTTTGTTTTGGAGACACAAGGAGGAAAGAACAGGTTTGAAAATTCACTTCAATGCTTAAAAACATCTTTAATCATGTAAGTTGAGCCTTCACAAACCCTTTCTTCAATCAATTTCCTCAAAAAATTGATTAAAATCATTGCCTAGGGTTTTTGTTGCGTTTTTTATATATCATTGTCTTTGGCTTGTTTTCAAGAGAAACTTCCTAGTTTCTAAGCCTACACATCCCAAATATCCCTCATCAGATATTTCCCACCATTACCCACACTTAAATTCAGTCATTTTATCATTTTCTTTCACTACCCTACCTAGTTGTTGTTTTTCTAAACTAGGAGTGTGTTTTCCTTTTTTCACCCCCTTTCCCTCACTCAAATTGAAGAATTCCACTTTCATTGTATTCCTAAAACACTTCCCTAATCCCCCATAATTTCTTAAGAAATTATCCTATCCTATTTCCCTTTCATTGCCTCCCCTCAATTTGTTGCATTTTCACCCCTGTTTTGCAGCTCAAGTCCCCTTACCCATTCTTGTGTGAAATTGAGGTTTCTTATCAAAGCAAATTCAAACACAAAAGAGATCAGTGAAAAGAGGAAATTAAAAGGAGGAGAGATCTCAAGATATAAGCCCATTCTTATCCAAGTGGTCAATTCATCAGATTTTATAAGGGGTCATTTGAGTAGGCAAGTTGTCTAGGATTTTGTAGGAAAGTGCAAGAGGTGGGTTATAATCATGATCTAACAAGTTTATTTGCCCTCAATTTAAAAAGAGATCATGTCACAATTGTAGGGGTGAACTTTATGGGGTCGGCAGAGATAATATCTTCAACAACCACAATCCCTAATGAAGGTGAAATTTGGTTCAAGGGGATGGATTTAAACCTTGAACATTTTAAGATTTTCTTGAAACCATAGTACAAGGAGTCCCCTTATCATATCTTTCCTACTTGACAATTTTTGGACAAGTAAAGCCCTTTGATGAAGATTATCATGAAGTATTTCACTTGTGAGGGGAGGTTTAGTAGGTTATATCAATATCATATCAGATTATTGTTGCATTTCATTTCCATCAAGCCCCTAAATCTACCCAACTATCTGTTTAGAAGTTTGGTGAAAATGACTAAGAAGGTGCAATCCAAAAGAAGAAATCATAAGGCAAACCTATTTCATCATGATTTAGTCAAAGTGATAATCCTCCACCAGTTGGCACGGGTCAATATATCATGGGAAGCATTCTTAGAGGCAATTTCTCTCTCACTTGTCTTCAAAGAATCAAAGATTCAAAGCTCTCCTTCGTAACCATTAAGACCACATGGAGCTGAAACATCAAGTATGCCATCAGTGACAAGAACTCATCCTAGAACTGAGATTTCAAGGGAAGACAAGAGAGGTAAGAGATCAATTTTTGCTCATAAACCAGAAGAGGAGATCCCTAGACCTACACCTAAAATTAGGTCTCAGGCTAGAAGGTTGTCCAAGGAGGCTATCAGTGAAGAAGTGAAGGTTGAAGCTATAAGAGAGAAATCACCTAGAGATAGAGACGATGCACCTTTGCAGCATGAAGAACAGATACCTCCTGAACTTGAATGGAAGACCTAGAAGAAGAGCAGCATGGAGATAAACCATCAGAAGACATCATCAAGGAAAAAGAGGCACATATTAGGGATTTAAAAGATGATATTGCAAAAGCCAATTTCATGGTGGCTTTATTGCAGCAATTAAATAGACAATTGAAACTAAGCCTAATGCAGTAGGGTAAGCCACAAAAAGACCCTCCATCATCTAGCCAAGCAGATAATTTGATAGCAGAGGATAAAGGCAAAGCCATAATTTATGTGGAGCAATTGGAAGAGAAGGACATTCAGATGCAACATAGAAGGCCTAAAACTAGAGCAATGGCAAGAAAGGAAAAACATGAAAAATAGCCATCTCCTCCTCAAGCCCACAAAGACATAAATGACACAATAGTTGCTGAAATTGAAGAAGATAGGGAGTATTGTCTTGGGGTAGTAAATGAACAATTGAAAAAGGAAAAGGAAAATGGCAAGGCATTACTATGCAAGAAACATGGTTTGCAAGGTTAGGGTTAAGAATATGAAGAAGAAGCTAAAGAGGACCCTAAGGAAACTCAAAATGAAGAAAAGCCTAGACCTATTGGTTGATGCATCACCGGTGGTATGAAAGGAAATCATAAATCAAAGAAAAAGAGGAAAATTTTAGAAATTTTGAAGTTTTTTTTGCACACAGGAGAAAAAGCATCCTACAAGCATGCAACAACTAGCTATTGTGATTTTTATAGGAGGGTCTAAATAAAAAATTTCAAGCATGTGGAGGTAGCTTAAAGCACAAGGATTTCATAAAAGTATATTAGCACACTTGAAAAATCCTAAATTTTCAGTAAACGGTCAAAAAGTGACAATTTTTCACCTTTCTGCCACTTTTTGAGGGCAGTCGCTGCGCTTTTGGACAGTTTGTCTTCAAGTCAATTTTGAAGGGGTTAGAAGGATGTTTTTGCAGGGCTTGAAGACTCCAGTGTGAAGAAGACATATTTATATTTCCATCCATGTATTTTTCAGTAAAAAACTCATCTTGGAAGGCCTCCAAATAATCTTCCAAAAACTTGTTGCGTTTCTGCTAGACTTGTTTCGTTTCTAGCTGTTTTGTTGTGTTTCTGTGTTTGGGAAATTTTCACTACATGTGGAGGTCAAAGTTCAAACTTGGTCAATGTAACAGCTGGCGCATGAGTTATCTAATGATTAATAGGCTTATTAATGTTCATCTTTGTAAAGAATCTTATGATTAACGCCTTGAGAGATAAGCTCAAATAGTTAGCTAAAAAAGGGTAAAGTAGTTTCTAACTTCCCTTGGATTAGGAAATGAGTCATTAGGTTCATTAATTAGTTTCCATGGATCAGGATTCAACCCCTAGAGGTGGAATCTTGTTTGTTTTCTATATGTACTAAGAATCAAGTCAATGAAAGGGTTCGATATTTGAAGTTCACACTCTTTTGGCACTAGTGTACTTGACTATTTGCAGAAGTAATGTACAGGCAGTTGCATCTATTTTTATGAGATTATTGTGATGTGTTTAGTGACAATGTGTTTCTCCATATTTCTTATGCATATGATGATCAAGTTTTTCAAGCAACCATCTATCTTCTTCTTGTGTTAACCTCATAAGTTTTAAACATGATACATTGCCTCATATGCTCTGTTTTATTTGAGATTTTCATGTAAATGTTTTTATCTTCTAAGTAAATGAATTAATACATGTATGATCATTTTACTCCTTCTACATGATTTCTTCCTCACCACACTACAATGATAAACTCAAATTGTGTCACTAGTTACATTTATCTTGCCTCAGTCTATAACTGTAGTTGATCCTTTGGAACACTTGGCCTAGTTCCTAAACCTCGTGCTTCTTATCCAAAAAAACCTAAATAAAAAGCCCTACTAAGCCGATAACTAACCTAAAACCCTAATACTCTCGAGGAACTTTCATTGACTATGAGTTTGATTTTGAGAGAGCCCTCTCTGATTTGGTAGGGCTAGATACCAAGTCAAAGGTTGGTTTGTGGTTACCTCTTTGGTTTCCTTTCTCAACCTTGGGAAACTAGGGAGCCCTAACCTTTTGGCGCCATTGCCAAGGAACGAGTGTTAAATCTTCCCTGGGGATATTTCTTATTGTTTGTTGAAGGCTAGACTTATGGGTGACAACTGCTCGCACTCGAAGAAGGTTGGTTTAATCATTTCGAGCCAAAGTACAGAATCAAAAGAACACTGGCTCCCAAAAGGCATACAAGGTCCAATCCTGATCCTAATCCTTCACCAATAGTTAATGACCCTGAGAGGCGATTGAGAAAAAAAGGGTCACAATATCAAGAAGTTAAAAAAGGTACAACTCCACTTGTAAGATCCACCTCTTTGCCTATAAGGTTGGTTGCTCTTGAAGATTTATCTTTTGAAATCAAATTTGAGTCATCTTTATTCAAGTCCAAGTCAGAATATTTCCTCTCAAAAGTAGTTTTGATCCCATTAAGGTTGAAACATATTTTCCTTTTTCTGTATCTTAATATTTTGAGGTTGGTAGTAGATTCTAGTCAGATTATTATAAACTTCAGAGCTTGGTTGATTAGTTCCAAATAACCTTTGAAAAGGGTTATATCCAGTACCAACAAGAGATTTTATTTTCTGCTATATCTACTGTTACACCTCCTCATACAACTGCTCCATTGTACTCCACTTCCAATCCATCACTTCCTCTGCAATCATCTCCTCATTCAATACCTCTTGTTGTGATTTGAAGACGTTCTTTCTTGGAGGAGATTCAGTCCTTTATTGATTCTCATTTTTGATTACCTAAACATAACTTGTTGGAGCAACAACACTTTAATCTTCTTTTATCTTTCACTTTGGTTTGGAATTTGAAGGATTTTTCTTTCAGGCTTCTCTTAAAGCTTGCTCTAAGGGGGCTCGAAACTTGTGCCTTCATTACATGGAGCTTAACCTGCTTATTTTTCCTTCATCTTTAAGGGAGAAATTTCTTAATATTTTTCATTAATGATATGATTCTTATTTTCAACATCTTTCAATTGCTCCTTCTTCCATTGCTTGAGTCTGTTTATTTCACCTAGAGCCACATTAAGATCCTTTTGCTTTTGAATAAATTTTACCTCATACTTCTGAATATATTCCTCTAATTGGCTTGTCAAGTCTTTCTCTTTCTTTTCTTCTTCCTCTAGTTGAAGTCTTAGGAGAGAAATTCTTTGAGTATATGATTTTTCTTTTATGTTTTCTTAAGATCACGTAAGACATTGATCAATTTTCTATCCAAGTCCACTTTTGCTTCTTCTTCTTCTTCATCAATGTTAGATTCTTTGATATGAGTATCTACTCTATTTGAATCACGATCTTCGTCATCTTCATCTTGATCTGCATGCTTCTTTGAGTATATATTTTGAAGCTTCTTCCAAGTCCTTTTGGCTTATGAGCATTGATCCACTTTGGCTTTCACAAAATCTGGCAAAGCATTTAAAATGACATTCATGACTTTTGAATTGTACCTTCTTGATTCATTGGTAGATGTATTTCGAGAAACAAAAAATCTCGTACATAATAACCATGAGCTTGCAAATAGACTTCCATTCTAGATTCCCATATTTCATATTATGTTTCATCGAAAAAAAAGCTGGACCAACTTGTTTCTCTTCATAAACTATATTGGGTCCTGAAAATATTGCATTGCATGATACTTCCTTTAATCGTATGGATGCATGCTTCCTCGACTTTCCCATCTCTAATCTATTGAGATCTACCTTCTAGCTGTAAGGTTGCAACTAAAGGAACCTGCTCTAATACCAATTGTTATAATATTCATCAATACTATGAGGGTGGGGGGGGGGGTGAATCAAAATTGGGCACATTTTAACAATTTTAATCATATCATGAAAATTTTAAACTATTAACAACACCATTCAATAATGCATAACATCATAAGAAGTACACGAGATTTTAGGTGGATCCCGGGAGAAAAAACACCAAACACTTTTAATACATGTCTCAAGGATTTACATCAACAAGAAGCTCCAAATTCTAATATTTTCTAGCAACAACTGGAAGGAGGCTCCAACCCCCTGGTTTTAACAGGTCCAACTAAAAATATGCCCTAACACCTTGGTTTTACCAGCTTTAATTGGAAGGGTGCTCCAACACCCTGATTTTATCAGCTCCAACTAAAGGGATTCTCCAACACCCGATTCACATCAATTTGCTTCCTTAACACCACCTTGCCACCATAAAGTGTTCCCAGGATCCAACCTGAAGGAGACTTCAATCTTTGCTTTACACCACCCTACCACCCTCAAGATAGAAGATAAAAGAATAAGATAAGTCACACTCGTTACATTACTCAACTACTACATTGTGATAATTGCATTGTAAAACCCACTGCTCTGATCAAATGTCACTAATCTGCCTTTGCTTTTGTCTAGTAGTCAAATTTTATTTTCACGAGTTTAATACAAAAACATTTCTATAATACAAACTCTATATATGCCCAATGCATCAACACTGCCAAAATTTTGTTATGTAATATGCAAACCCTAGTAGCATACTCTAAAAAATTTATTGATAAAACAACATGCACAATAACACTCTCTGCTTAGGATACATATCACTATATCTTGTCCAAAATAAACCCTCTATGACTCATCCGATCAACATTATCAAGCACTTTGTCTTCAATAGCATGAACTGTTGTCCACAATAAAGTTTCTCAACACATTGTACCTTCTTGTAAATTCAACATTAGTGATGATAACTTACTTGGTCGACAAGGAGACCAGACCTTGGCAGAGGTAATGAACCAGATGTGAGCAGTACTTTCTGTCATTAAAAAAAAAAAAAACATGCAACATAGTGATACCATTAATGCAACCTAACCCCTGTTAGAGCCCTTTTATTACCTATCTTGCAATACAAATTCTATACTACACATCATTCACATCCCTCTCTCGAAACCTTGATTACCACAAGCTCAACAACAACATTATAGCCAACAACAAATATGTCGTTAGAACGACTTGCATACACTTCAATAATATAATCATACCATTAGATCTATAGTAGTAGCATAACATTACTTCCTATAACATAAATGACCATAGTAGCACTAGTTAACACTTCATTTATTAAGGTTAAATATGGTCTTCTTCCTGGCCTTTAATAAGTTCAGAAAATAATGTAAGAATGATGTCAATATCTTCAAGTAGTTGGCCCTCGATTTGGAGCCAATATACTTAAGTGAGGTATCAAGCTGATGGTGATTCTGTCCAATGCACTGTTCCTTCACTACTAGGGTTTCCAAGTATACAACAAGGGATACAACTCAGTTATGGTCAACAATGATTCATCAATTCTTACTATAAAAAGGCTCAACAACTTAGACCCACCTCCACACAACCTCTAATAAATTATGAGTTTTGGTATGGATAAGCTTTGAACTTGACTCCTTGAATAGGCCATATTCAGTCTCTTGACTATGGCTAAACTATCCTTCAAACAATCCTTATATTAAGCCTTGATTTGCCCAAAAAGCAGGTAAAATCGTAACCAAATAATAGTGGCCTTGAAAATACCCTCTTTTTCTCAGCCATCTCCTTAATATTTCCTTTAACATCACAAAATACGAGACAATGCCCCCTCGAATAGACATAAAACAAACTCTTATTAGCCTTCAGAGAGAGTTTGAAATTGAGCCTCAGAGAGGCCAAAATTCTGCCTTAGGAAGGAGTTGAAAATGCCTCATGACAGGCCTCCAAAAGTCCACATTATAGCTTATAAAAGGCCTTAAAAAATTGTTTTGTCCTGCCTTATAATGTCGAGTGAAACCACCATAAAATAAATAAATGATATGCTAGAAATCACTTGAAAACTTATATTCTAACCAAGAGCCATAGGAAAGATAAATCATTTGAGTACAAAAAACTTGGCTTTCTCATTAATCTTTTTATATTGCCCTTGGCCTTAAGAATTTAAGAGGAATTTACAAGAAAATGCTTGATGAAATTTTTTGTTTTGGAGGCTAGCTGAATTCTCTATATATATAAATATAAGTGGCATGAAAGGGGACTAAATTTCCCTTAAATCAAGGCGTTGACATGTCCCATAATCTCAAATTTTCTTGAGAAGCTGACTTGGATTTCAATACTATACATCATACTTCTAAGGGTTGACTTTAATCCTTTTAATATCATATAAAATTTTATTTTTGAGGAGGCTTGGTTAACTCAAGACCCACATATCTTATTGAGGATTTTCTAAATTATTATTACTAGATTTTGATAAATTATAAATTTTCCCTTTATCATCCATTGGCCACCATTACCACACTTTCGGGTCACCAACTTTGAGAAGGCATATCTCCTCAGCAGTGAGGATTTATGTGGCATGCCACCTACCTATAGAAATTTCATGGAGAGTATTATCATCCTATGATGGTATTGCTTGCAAATACATTGATCTTCCCATTCAATTTCCTCATCAAATGCAGGGCATCATGACCACACCACAAGATCTTATAAACTTTTGGGCTTCCTTCTCTTCCCTCCAGGGCTTCTTGTTCATTTGAGGTTCCAATTGATGCAATCCACTTCTGTATGTTAATAATGTTCAAAGGCTAATGTTTGAATCAATGAAAACACCATTCACCACAACTCATATATTAATTCTTATTATAATTAATAAACATGATATATATATATATATATATATATATTAAATTGATTTTAATTACCTCAAAATATCCAATTACATCGGTCTTTCCATCAAAAATAAGCACAATCCACAACAATACATTCATTGCCTCCCTGGTCTTACTACCTAGCCCATACATTACTTCTATCCTGGGTGATGAACCTGGGAATTATCATGGATCCCTCTGAGGATCCTTTTTTCCTTTTTTTTATTGCGGACATCTATCCACCCTGAGGAATTCTCATGAGTAGAAGTAGATGGTACAATAATAGTGCTTTATTGAGTCAAATCCAATACTAGGGGGTCTGCATTTGTAGTTTCTTCCTTATCACTACCTGAGTGATCCAATTCATGGAAGCACTTGTGTCTGCTTACTGACGAAGCTGAAACAAAGTCGTGACTCTTGTAGCTTCATTCGAGGGGTGGACCCAAACATCTGTAGGATGTGATTACGTTGCATGTGGCTAAGATGAATATGAAGGAATTGATTTATCTGTAGGTATTTTTTGGTCCTAAGATTTATCTGGCTAGTGTACTACATATTCATAGATTCATGGAAACTTTTGGATCTTTCCATCCTCGGGGTTTATTCTTGGTAACAAGAGGGGGAGAGCGACCTTGAGAAGAAGGGAGGGAATTCTAAAGATGATCTTATTATTGAAAAATCCTAAAAAAAAGGTTGTATTTTCATGTTTCCAGTGAAAAAGGATTTTATCCGATAATTCACTAAAGAGAATTATTTCTACACATATACATGCAAATGTAAGAATACCCTTCTCCATCATGCCTGTGTCTACCTTCATGAACTAGTCTATTGAGTTACCCACTTCAACTAAAATGTTTGGATGTAGCATACGAAGGGGCATATGAAGGGAGCCTAACCCAAACGGGCTTGGGCAAAGATGGCATAGAAATGGGGTTAAAACTATAAAAATATGGCTTCATGCAAAGCCCGTAACGACCCAAAAACTAGGGTACTTCATAAAAAAAACCTATATTTTCTCTTCATATCCTCAATTTTCACCATAAAGAAATCTCTAGAGCAAAAGAACATATATACATTCAGTGTCCAGGTATGGGCCTTGTCCCGAAGCGTAGTTGTCAATGGCCACATCCCGTTCAAATGAAAAATAACAACATGCTGCCCAAAATCGATATTAGATTCATAGGAGATAGGGTGATATAATTTAATAGCATGGATATCTTTTGCCTGATCCATAATGAAAGCAAGCCCTGGGAGTTCTTTGGGAGGTAGAGGAAAGGGCCCTGGATCGACGAAATCCTTTAAGGACTCAGATTTAGAAGCAGAAGGTACACCCCCACCTACACCACCATCGATTAAGCTCGCAACAAGAGAGATATAAGTGTCCTTAGTAATGCCACAATCGCTGAGTGAATGCCCTTCGTGGAGTTTTCTTCCTTTGTGAAGAAGCTTCATATAGATGGAAGGGATTCCTATCTATTCTTGAATTCTAGTAGCGAGTGAAGATATCGAATTTTCTACTTTCACATGAATGTAGAGGGTTTGACCAAAGAATGACCTGAAAAAGATCGAAAAATTGCAGGAGATCTAAAAGTGCAAGTTCATCCTGGGATATATCAAGGATTCCTTGACCATACGCTCTACCCGAGCCAACCCACCGTAGAAACCCTAGTTTGTTGCTTTTGAAATTATAGTTCTAAGTTCTCTCCAGCACTGGAAAATAGCAATGAGGTGGCTCCCTGACATCTCTATTTGTTTCATTAACAACAATCAAAACATCCATGGGTTGAATCACCATATGTGGGTATTCTATGGAGCATGTCTTCATGGCTACCTGCGTTGATGTTATTGAAATATGATGGGACAATATTTCATTGGTCACTATTGTCATCAAAACCATGTTGTTGGATGCCATGACTAAGCTCGGTCCTAAGGTTTCTAGAAACCATATATTCTGATCAATTATAGCCATGAAACCAACGAAATTAACCTAGCTTAACACTTGTCTCAAGATCTTGATCCTAACACTGTGCTTGGGTCTTGTGGGAAGAGGAGATCTAGCGGCTAGGGTTTCACTTGTTTCCCCCTTGGTCAAGGTTGCTTTAGGAGAGGAAATATCCATGAGAGCGATCACCCGAAACTTGGTAGATGACCCCAATAACAATGAGGTGCTTTGAATCCACAAAAATGAAGCACTCTGGGATGAGGAAATGTAAGCGGTGGACATTGATTGGAATATGGTAGAGGCCATCACACTTGCAAAGTCAAGCGTCTTTGATGAAAACAAATATAATAATAATTTAAAATAAAGTTATAATTTAGTTAATTTTTATGATTTTTTAAATTTTGACAATATGAGATATTTCTCATGTCTTGATGTCTATTATGGATTGATGTAGATTAGCATAGATCCATGTTAACCTTGAATTAGAGGGATCAAATAACTTGATAAAAAGTTTTCAGCTCAAGACATTTGATCCTTATTAACACTTGATAAATCGGGGGTTAACATGGATCTATTCTGCATAATGTATTTTAAATGGAATATACCAAATCGATATTGAGAATTTAATAAACTACATATCTCCCTAAAAATGGAAAGTGAAAATATAAGAATTTTTTTAATTTTAATTGCTCTCTCTCTCTCTCTCTCTCTCTCTCTCTATATATATATATATATATATATATATATATTCTTGAGGAAAATCTGAGCATAATGACTTGAAGGGATCACATCCCGCTAGTCAAACTAGCAGGGCCTAACCTCGAGTGATTGTTTTTGGTGATTTATTGAATATAATTCACCATTTATATTCAATACCTCTCCCCTCATATACAAAGTTAAGTCAGATTTTGAAGTGGACTTATTAGTTGTATCAGTCTCTCCCCAAGAAGAAATGTCTCCATGTTCTTAGATCAAATAAATTTGATGTTAATCACATGGCTAATTTAGGCTTAAGGCCAAATCAAGGTGAACTTTGGTGGTAGGGGAAAAAAGGGTATGTCCTCCTTAATGATTAATGAGGAGACTCATAAATCAAAGCGAGGAATAATTCCTCATGGTTTAATGTACCATTTTGATGCTTTGTAAATTTTGTTTTTTTTAGATTAGTATTGGAAAATGTACACATTCCGACCATTTCCATTGGTTTCAACCTAGTTATGTAAACGATCTATCTAAATTGAGCTTTAGATTTGTGTGTTTTAATATAATAACTATTCTCTATTCTTGTTTAAAAAAAGAAGTAGAAATCAATTTATACCAAGTTATAATTTTTTTACTTTGAATTACTTTATTTCTCTATATAAATTTGATGTATAATTAAGGTGGAAATTGAAGTAATTTCTTTATTGCAATAAAATTAAAAAAAATAAAACAATTCTTGTAAGCATTTTTAATTTGTTAATGTAAGTATTATTTTATTTGAGAGTGTAAACTTTTGTGGTATGTCCTCCTTCCTTAATGGTTAATGAGGAGACTCATAAATCAAAGCGAGGAATAATTCCTCATGGTTTAATGTACCATTTTGATGCTTTGTAATTTTTTATTTTGTTAGGTTAGTATTGGCAAATGTACACAATTGAGCTTTAGCTTTGTGTGTTTTAATGTAATAGCTATTCTTGGTTCTTGTTTAAAAAAGAAGTAGAATCAATTTATACCAAGTTATAATTTGTTTACTTTGAATTACTTTATTTCTATATATAAAGTTGATGTATAATTAAGGTGAAAATTGAAGTAATTTCTTTATTGCAATAAAATTTAAAAAATAAAACAATTCTTATTAGCATTTTTTTAATTTGTTTTTAATTTGAATTTGTTAATGTAAGTATTATTTTATATGAGAGTGTAAACTTAGGTGATCCATATATAATTTATCATAAATCTTCTGGAAAATCACATTATCATTTGAGAAGCCTAGGCTTTTCGAACTATTTAGTGTAGTTCATCATCAGGGAATAATGATATGGTTAATCTAGATCATTCATTATAAATAATGCAGAAATGCAACGATCAATAAAATAACCACCACCAAAAATTAATGAAAAGGAACGTTAAGGAAATGAAAAAAAAAAAAAAAAAACAAAGTAAAAAATAAATAAAATAATAATTAAATTGAAAGAAAATTTAATGCAGTAATAATAAAATAGTAAAAAATTAAATCATAAAAATGTGAAAGTAACATAATTAAGATTAAATAAACTGAAATTCAAAATTAATTTACCCATTATTCTAAAATATTAATAAACTAAGAATAACCATACCAATATTAACATTAGTTGGTTCAAAACGTTCACCAAATCCTAATGATGTGATTAATTTGAAAGACATTTATCTAATTTATGGATCACAAAAGTCTTAGATCTAACAATATTAAAATAGTAAAAATTATAAAAATCAATAAAAAAATAATGACAATAGTAAAAATAACCGAAATATGCAACATAAAATCACAATTAAAATCTTTCTTGACCTCCCCCGTTGATGTTGTCTCTGAGCCTGTCCCCTCCCTGTCTCGTCCCCCTGAGAACCCCCCTTATAACCTAAGATCTCTAGTGAATAAACCTTGGAAAAGAGAAGCCATTGGAGGGCTGGAGTATAATCATGTTCCGGTTGGGCCTAGGAAGCTGAGAGGAAGGAAATCGAACCTATCCAAGGCTCAAGTAAAATAAAAAATTAACATTGCAGATGGGAAGCAAAGGTCTCTCTCTGGGGTGCTTAGAGCAGCACAACCACCCTCCCAAGGCTATCGATGATAATTCTCTCTTACAATTGTAGGGGTTTGGCTAGTCAGCCTAAAAAACTAGCGCTAAAGGAATTGATGAAGTCGCACAATCCAGATGTTTTGTTTCTCCAAGAAACTATGGGCCAGGGGGAGGAGTTAAAAGGTTTCCTCTCAAGAATGTTTCCCGGATGGGTGTTCCAAGCCTTGGATGCCCATGGTAGATCTAGGGGACTAGCAACGGGTATAAACTTTGCAAAAATGAAGGAGTTGTCTTCTTGGGGATCTGAAAATTCCTTGGCATTGGAAGTGTATTCAAACAAGCTCTGTCACCCTCTTCTGTTACTCAATGTTTATGGGCCTTATACGGAGAGAGTGCAGTTCTGGGGTAATATTTTTGCCAAATATTTTCTGAAGAACCCAGATCTCATTTTGGGAGGGGACCTAAATTTTTCCCTGGGGTTATCAGAACCCTGGGGACCCTCTGTGAGGAAAGACCAGCTTGCAGGCTTCTTCACCAATAAGATGGTTTCCTCACAGCTAGTGGACGCTACTCTAATCAAGCCCAAGCCTACGTGGAGGAATCGAAGAGTGGGAGCAGAATGGGTGGCAAAAAAACTGGATAAGTTCCTTCTTAGTGAAGCTATGGTGGCAAGATCCCCTGTCTTCAGACACTGGGTCGAGGAAGGGGGACTATTAGACCATCTCCCCATTTTTCTTGAGATTAAAGGCATTCAGAGAAAACCGGGAGCTCCGTTCAAATTCAACTCCTCCTGGCGATGAGACATATAACACTCCGTTCCATGCCACTTGGAGGAAGGATAGACCAAGGGACCCTGGTAACGTGTGTAAGCATTTTATGGAGAATCTAAAAAACATGAAGATAGAAACCCAGGAATGGGAAAATCTTTAAAAAGTAAAGGAGGAGGAGGAGCTAAGGAAGGTCAATGAGGAACTAGACTTACTCTAAAGGCCGGAGGGGGAAAGATATTCCAATATTAATTCAAGGAACAGGATAAGGGATCTGGAAACTGCTAGGAATAAAATCTTGCTGGAAAGGGAAGAAAGGTGGCGTCTAAAAAGTAGGGCAATCTGACTTCAAGCGGGAGATGAAAACACTAAATTTTTCCAAAACTATGCTAAAGGAAGGAAAAATATAAATACCATCTAGGAACTGCAGACAGAGAATGGTGAATCGGCTCGTTCCTTTGAAGACCTCTCCTCTCTAGGAGTAAACCATTTTAAATCTCTCTTAAGAGCACCAACGGAGGCTTCTATTGCTGAAGTTATAAGGGTGGCTCATTTCTTTCCTAGCTTCATAGATAAGGAATGAAATAACAACATAATGGAGCCAGTTTCTAAAAAGGAAGTAGAAAATATCATAAACTCAATGCAGAAGGACAAAATTCCAGGGCCAGATGGATGGACGGTGGAATTCTTTCAGCAGTTTTTTGAATTATTAGGGGAGGATATGGTATAGGTGGTGGAAGAGTCACGCAGCTCTGGCTCAATTTACCAGCCTTTTAATGCTACTTTCTTAGCCCTTATTCCTAAAAATGAACATCCTATCTCTTTTGATGATTTTCGTCCCATCTCTCTTTGCTCCTGTATCTATAAGATCATCTCAAAAGTGATAGCCAACCCTCTAAAACCTTTCCTATCAAGAAATATATCGTTGGAACAATTTGGCTTCCTAGATGGAAGGAAAATACATGAGGCAGTTGGGGTAGCCCAAGAAACCCTCCATAGTCTTAAGCGAAGCAAGAAAAAATGAGTTATTGTTAAAATTGACTTGTCAAAGGCTTATGATAGAATCAGCTGGTTGTACTTGAGATTACTAATGACTCACCTTGGTTTCAGGTTTGACTTCATAAATTGGGTAATGAGCTGTATCACTTCATCAAGTATTGTTATCTTGATAAATGGTGCTACAACAAGTTTTTTCAACCCGCAAAGGGGTCTTCGCCAAGGATGCCCCCTTTCCTCCCTTATATTCTTATTGGCAGCAGAGGGCTTGATTCTAATGATTCACGAAGCGAAGAGGCGAGGGCAACTAAAAGGAATTGAAGTGGAAGTGAATCTGTTTTTCACTCACTTGTTGTTTGTAGACGACATTCTGTTGTTCAACGATGACAGTATGGAAGAATGTAGATGTCTAAAGGAGTTGCTCGATCTTTTTCTGAAAGCCACGGGCCTTGGCATAAAATTCTAGAATTCCTCTCTGACAATGGCAGGCCTCACTAGGGCCAAAGTGGGCGTAATTGAAGAAGTACTCCAATTTGAAGTGAAAACCCTTCAGGACAAGTTCAAATACTTGGGTTTCCTCCTCAAACCAGACTCATACTTTATCCAGGATTGGAAATGGCTCATTGCAAAAATAGAGGCAAGAATGAAACATTGGAGCTTTAAATGGTTGTCCAGAGCAGGAAGGCTAGTGTTGATAAAATCGGTGGCTATGGCCATCTCGGTATAATAGGTTGGCTTATCTTGGGTCTCTAAGAGCATTCTTTCTTCAATAAATAAAGTGTGCAGTAGATTCTCATGGGAAAGATAAAAAATGGATCATGTGATGCCTTGGGTGGTCTGGGAGAAAATAGTAAGGCTGAAAGGATGGGGAGGCTGGGGAATAAAAGAATTAGCCTCTTTCTCAAAGTCTTTGGTAGCTAAATTAGCTTGGAGACTTATTACCTTAGATAATATTTGGACATCTGTTACCAAAATAAAATACATCGATCCTATGTCAATTCAGGACTGGCTGAGATTGCCTCATAAAAATTCCAAAAATTCCTCAATAGTGTGAAAAGAAACCATAGCCTCTGTCAATATCATTGAACATGTACTAGCATGGTAGGTGGGGGATGGATCTCGGGTTAGGCTAGGTCGTGACCCCTGGGTGGGCTGTAATGGGAATTTTTCCCTATCTAGAGATTTAATTGAGCTGCTGAATCATAGAGGTTTCACTTCTCTGAGGAAGATTGTAAATTATGAAAGAACAACAATGTGAAGACAAGGGTGGATGAACGGGGATGACCTTCAACTTTATGTTATATGGTTGGGGGAATGGGAGGCTTACACCTTGGATCTTCATAATTCCAACGCAAGAATACAAGAAAAAAGAGATGAACTCAGATGGGTCCATTCCCCATTTGGGATGTACTCACCAAAGTTTGGATATAATTGGCTCATGTCCCAGAAAGGATGGGGGGAACCGGAGTGGTGGTACAAGCCCCTATGGGAGCTGAAAGGGCCGACAAAAATGAGATTGTTCTTCTGGTGCATTCTCCAGAACAAAGTCCCCACCTGGGATTTTCTTCAGCATAGGGGAAATATAGGTCCGGGTTGGTGCACCTTGTGCAAGGATAGTCTTGAAACTGTTCAACATTTGTTTATTTCACATCCTTTCAACATCAGTCTTTGGAATGAATCTTTGAGGCTGCTCAAAATCCCACAGAGGTGGGAAGGACGGGGGGTGCAGGAAGCTTGGCAGAGATGGTGGCAAGAAGCACCAAATGAGAGGGTCAGAAACATCCCTTTGCTGATAGCTTGGGGAACCTGGATAGCGAGGAATCATGCTATTTTTAAAAACTCTCCTTTTCTGGTCAGCATATTGGCAGCAGATGGAGTATCCATCTAGGAATATATTCCTATACCTCCACAGACACATCAGACAAGAGTAATTCAACAGGAAAACATTAGGGGGGACATCCCATGGGCATATTTTGACGGGGCCTCAGACCCACAAGATAGATGTGGAGCGAGCCTGGTCATACATGATCTCTCCGGGAAAACTTGTAAAGCCTCGATTGGTCTGGGCTAGGGGGAAAATAACTATGCAGAGCTAAAAGCCTTACATCTTCTTCTTTGCTGGCTTTCCTTTTTAAGAATTAGAGAGGTTTAGATATTTGGAGATTCATTAAACATTTTCAAGTGGTTCAATGGGACTCAAAGATGCATAAATTATATCTTGCTTCCGTTACTTAATGAGGTATCACGACTTAAAATCCTTTTTAATGAGATATATGTTTGCCACATTTATAGGGAGTGGAACCATGAAGCAGACCTTCTTTCTAAGGAGGGCATTCGACATGATATGGGGCACTGCATAGCTGTAGAAGTCGAGGATGGGCCGGTTCGGAATATCGAACAACCTGTTTTCAACTGATAATCCAATCACCGATGTAGTTTTTTCGTTTGTTTATTTGCAACAGACTTTATGATGTTTTTTTGTCCGCTTTTACTTATACTTAAAATTTTGTCTCTGTTTCGGATTGTTTTCCTCAATGAGGAGGTCTGAGAGACAGAAGAAAAACAGTTTGGTTTTGATCAACTTTTGGACAATATGTATGAACTAGGCTGGTGTCTACCACCTAGTTTTTTATTATAAGGGAGAATCTACACGACTCTGTCTTTTTACACCTCCGTTTCGGGCATTTTCCTGGAAAGGAAGCTTGGGGGGGTACAAAAATATGATGATAAATACTCAAGGAAGGAATATGGCTGAGAAAAGGAGGTCTTTCCTCATAATCATCAGCAGTAACTCCATCTCTCTTCTGGAAAAGGAAGGAACTGCACTTTTTTGGAATGCACTATGCATATACTATGTAACTTTCTATGACTTAATATATGGTTCGTTTTTTTCTTTGGAAAAAATAAATCACAATTAATATAATTTATATAACAATAACATAAAAAGCCATAAAAATAATAATAAATGAATAGGGATATAAAATCTTATTTAAAGCTAAAAAAAAGGGTAAAATAACCATAAATCTAATTAGAACTATATTATTTATAGGAAAATAAAGATAAAATAACCATAAATGATATTAGAACTATATATAATATTCAATAATAATAGCAATGAAAATTATACTCGGAGAGAGATATAAGCAAGGAATGAGAAGAAATAATTAAACTAAGAGAATAATGATGGAACCTGATAACTACTAATTAGGCATTTCTGCCATATTGAGTTGTATAGTGCCTCTCCTCACACTTAACAGTTAAGAACCATTTAGTTTAGATGACTATGCTAGTTTTACAATTATAAAAAATGATTAATACTTTATAATTGCAATCAAGGATTTTTCTAATTTGAAAGTTGTTTTAAGATGCAAATCTGAGTTTGTTGATGTGAAAATATCCTCTCTTACTAAGATATCAACATAGTGATGTTATCTACATGATGTTACATGCAATATGTTGTTTTTATTCATGTGATGTTATAAATGTATTGTGGTTGTTATATATATTAATGAAGCCATATAAATTAAATGGTTGGTAAATGTCCATAGGCATCAAAACACTTATTTCATGATACATCTCACATTACTAAAATTAAATATATCATAAAAAATAACTAAATTATAAATTTATTTTAAATTATTATTATTATTAATTATAAAAATAATTAATCTATAAGTTAAACATATATCCATTTAAAAACTAAGTGGGCTTGATTGTTGAGATTCAACAAGATGATGATACTAGTGAAAATTAAACACCTTCACTAGGTGGGGCCCACAGGCTACTTTTAGGTGTATGTCTATTTTTAGAATGGTGAGCATATTCTAAAATTAGCAAGATGCTGATTGTAGATGGTTGAGAAAATTCTATCTTTAGATGAGTTTCTATTTTTAGAACATGGGCGAAGTCTATTTATAGATGGCTAATCTAAAAATAGAATGCATGTCGATTATTATTAGCCCTTAATGATAATCAGACAATAAATAATAACTTATTCTCTTAGAGCACTTGATTTCAATTAACTGATTTGGAAAACCAGTTAGCTGAAGGAATTACGCATTCCAAGGTTGGTTGGTGACTCATGCATGATGGACTTAGTTATAACTGATTGTGGTAGATTTGTAATAGAGTTGGAAGAGTAGTTATGGGAGTTGTTATTTAGTTTAACTCAATTAAGTGAGTTAAACTCAATTGTGCTAGTTGTAACTAAAGATACACGAGTGAAAGATGAGTGAATTAATTATTTAATTAATTCACAATTAGTGTCTTACTTTCAACTGAAGAAATACAACAATTAACTACTTGCATGTCAGATCTAGTGGAGACCCAGTGGAGAGATATGTGAAAGGGTGTGTTTGACTATCAGTTGTGACTATAGTGATGCATTCAATGCATCTAAACACACATTGGAGTTTACAATGAGAATTGCACAGTACAGGCAAGGCAAGATCGAATTCATTCAGTGATTTTCTTCAGCAGGGATTGCGCAATGGGGACAGGTTGTCAAGAGGCAAGAAATTGGTGCATAGATATGCAAATTTCTACATGACAGTGTGAGACGATTGTATATTGCACTGAGAGCTCTATGAGCTGAGCTTTGTATAATATTGTTTCATGGTTCCATGATATACATAATATATGATAGTTGGGGTTTTTAGCTTTAAGCTTTCCCGGTAAAAACATCTTTATATGTGCGCTTGATTTTTCTTCATATGTGTTTGCAATTGGCAATTTAATTTCCGCAAAGAATTGAGTAGAAGGATTCTGTATTTAAAAGTGGATTTAATTGTTAGATTAGGGGAGTTCGGTAATATACATGTTATTATATTAAATTTCTACATGGTATCAAAGCAGTGTTAATCATTGGAGATTGAAATATTGAATCGGCGTTGAGTTTTTGTGCTGGTGGACAATTTGAATTTGCTGCAAGAATTTCTTGGTGCGACAGTTGAGTAAACATTAAAATGGCTTCAAAGGAGGTCGGTTGGAGTATGCACTCGAGGGAAGCTTGAACTACATAGCCTGGAAGGACAGGATGGAGGCGGTGCTTGAAGATAATGGCCTGAAGGATTTCATCGATAGTGATGTTTCTAAGCCCACTTCGACGGATGCTGCATTACTTGACGCCTGACAAAGAAAGTAGCAAAGACAAGAAGAATTCTGTTGGAAGGTGTGAAAGACCATATTGTGTCAAGCCTTCACGAGAAGCCACTCCATTTGCAATGTGGAAGGCTTTGACAGATCTTTTCCAAAGCAGCAACGAACATAGGAAGTTGGTGTTGAAAGATAAACTCAGAAAAATCAAAATGGAGAAGGGCGACAATATTCCAAAGTATCTCACGAAGTTTTTCTAATGTAGGGATGAGCTGGGGAGTGTGGGAATTATAGTTGCTGATGATGACTTGATGAGCTTGTCTCTCCTTGGACTTCTGAAGAGTTGGCATAGTTATCAAGACTCTGTCAATGGGTGGGAGAAACTGCCGGATTGGGAGTGACTTTGGTCGGATCTAGTGCAGGAGGAGATAAGGCGGAGTACCACGGATGGCTCTTCATCAAAGCATGATGATGAAGAGGATTGTGCTTTAGCTGCCAAAGCGAGGAAAGGGAAGGGGAATAAATCCCATCCAAAATCCGAGGCTAAAGGCAAGAAGCTGGATTTGTCCAAGGTGAAGTGTTTTCACTGTCACAAACATGGGCATCTCGCCATTAACTGCCCATAGAAAAAGAAGAACAAGAAGGCTATTGGAGCTGCAGCTGGTGAGGCCCTTGCCTCGCAATTTGAACTTGATTTCTCTTTGATCACATGCTTGGTTTCATGCGCAATGGGATCAGTGTGGTATCTTGATAGTGGTGCTTCCTTCCACACGACAGGAGATAAGGAGTTGTTCAACGACTTGGAGGAGAAAGATCTCCAAATGCATATAGAGATGGGTGACGATGGATGATACAATGCGACTGACATTGGTACCATTAACTTTGAGAGGGAGTCAGGTAAACCATTTCTGTTGAAAGATGTTATGCATGTTCCAGGTCTAAAGAAGAACTTGGTCTCAGTCACGATGTTGGAGGACAGAGGTTATGACATTGTTTTCAATGATGGAAAAGCTTTCCTGCGACATAAAACAACGAGTCAAAACAAGAGGATAGGGATTCAAGTTAAGAATCTCTACAAGTTGGAGGTAGATGGCTGCGCTGCAATGGTGGGCAAAGAAGAAGAAGTGGTGAGCCGGGATGAGGGCGAATTATGGCACAAGAGATTGGGCCATCTTCACCATGGCACCCTAAAGATTTTGTAGCAAATTTATACTAGACTTCCCGAGGGTACACTTGCATAGATAGATCAGTGCAAGGGATGTACTATGGGTAAGTTTGTGAAGACCACCTTTCATGAAAAGGATAACCTTTCTTCGTTGATCCTAGAGAGAATTCACACAGACGTGTGTGGGCCATTCTCGGTTGCTTCAACAACAAAACACAAGTATTATGTTATTTTTGTTGATGACTATTTTCATAGATGCTAGATCTTCTTCAAGTAGAAGAAGGATCAAACATTCTCAAATTTCTGTGAGTTTAAAGCATTGGTGGAGAAAGAGTCGGGGAAGCAAGTGAAGGCTTTGTAGAGCGATAATGGTGGTGAATATATCTCGAACGAATTCAAAGAATTTTGTAGCAAAGAAGGAATTCGAAGAGAAATCATAGCGCCACATAACCCACAGTAGAATGGAGTCGTGGAGAGGAAGAACAGAACGATCGTGGGTGTTGCACAAGTGATGTTGCATGATCAGGGCCTACCAATGCACTTGTGGGCAGAAGTATGCAACACTGTGGTTTATGTACAAAACCATTGTCCTCATAGAGTACTTGGCATGAGTACACCTAAAGAAGGTTTTACTAGTAAGAAACCAGATGTTTCTCACTTTAAGATTTTTGGCTCATTTGTTTATGTTCATGCGACCAAAACGCCAGGAAGAAGCTGGAGCCGACTACAAAAGTTGGGATATTTGTGGGGTACACAGAAACACCCCATAATTATCATGTGTATTTTCCAAACAGTCGGATGACTATGATGCGACGAGATATAAAATTCAATGAGGAGAAAACCATGAAGTTGTCACTTGAGAGGGAGCTACACTTGCATGCAGAGGAGGAACTTCTTGTTCCCAAAGATGAGCCTCAAGATGTGGATCAACCACATGAGGAGTATCATGGAGTGGATAAGTCCACTCACGCAGATCCAAACATCAGAATGGGCAGAAGGCATACCACAGAAGCTGAGAGGAGGAAGCTTGATGCGGCACAGAATGTAGGAGCCCCTACTTCACAGCGCAGACAAAGACAGTCTCGTGACTGATTCATTGGATAGATGACTCTCATGAGCAAATGTATTGTGACAGAGCCATATTCTTTTCAGGAAGCAGTGCATGAGCCCACATGGGTAGATGCAATGGTGGAGGAGTATGACTCCGTGCTTGGGAAATTGTTCCAAGGCCGGTTGATAAATCAGTGGTAGGTTCAAGATGGATCCACAAGGTAAAGAAAGCTACTGATGGGACTGTTGAGAAGTATAACTCAAGATTTGTTGCCCGGGGCTTCTCACAGATCGAGGGGATTGATTATGAAGAAACCTTTGCACCTGTCACACGGTATTCTTCCATAAGGAGAATCCTTGCTCTCTCAGCACAAATGGGTTGGCACATTCATCAGATGGATGTGAATACTGTGTTCCTTAATGGGATAATTGAGGAAGAAGTGTACATTGAGCATTCTGAAGGATTTGATATCTTTAGCAGCAAGTCGCATGTGTGCAGACTCAAAAGAGCACTGTATGGGTTGAAGCAAGCACCCAGTGCTTGGTACACTCGGATCGATAGCTATTTCAATGGACCTGGCTTCACCAAGAGTGAGGAGGATGCAAACCTATACCAGATTTGGTGGAGGGTAAGATTTTAATCATTATTCTTTATGTTAATGATTTAATACTGACTGGTGATGAGTAGATGATACACTCATGCAAGGAGGACCTTGTAAAGGAGTTCGAGATGAAGGATATGGGTCTCCTTCATTATTTCCTTGGATTGGAAATATGGAAACGAGAAGGTGAATTGTTTGTGTCTCAAGGAAAGTATGCTCGGGAGATACTCGGTAAGTTTCACATGGAGGACTGCAAAATCAAGGATACTCCTCTTCCAGGAAATTGAAGGAAAGAGGATGCTACATCGACAAAGGTAGTGGATACTACAGTCTATCGACAGTTGGTGGGTTCGCTCATGTATTTAGTTAATACATGACCATACACATGCTATGCGGTGAACCAGCTTAGTCAAGCGATGGTTAAGCCTACCAAGCTCTTTTGGAAAGCAGGTAAGCATGTCCTGAGATATCTCATGGGCACATATGAGTATGGCTTATGGTACGGACATACAGATGAGGTGAAGTTGCATGGCTTCACAGATGCACATTGGGCAGGCAACCCAACGGACAGAAAGAGCACATCAGGAGGGGTTTTCAGTATCGGATCTACAACTATTTATTGGTACAGTAGGAAACAAAGATCTATGGCACTCAGTTCAGCGGAAGCAAAATACATGGCAACAAGTCAAGCTGCACGTGAGGCTACTTGGATCCTGATCTTCGGTTCTCATTTAGATCCTACAATGATTCATTTTGATAATTAGAGTTGCATTTAACTCTCTATTATTCCTTTGTTTCATGATATATCTAAGCATATAGATATTCGGTATCATCATATCAGAGATTGTGTGCAACAGAAGATCATGTTGCTTTAGTACAAGATCAGGATGCATATATTCTGACGAAGGTGCTCACTAGGAGCAAATTCGAATACCATAAAGACAGGATCGAGGTGAAAAATAATCCCTTTCTTGTTGAGAGGGAGTGTTGAGATTCAACAAGATGATGATCCTAGTGAAAATTAAGCACCTTCACTAGGTGGGGCTCGCAAGATATTTTTAGGTGTATGTCTATTTTTAGAATGGTGAGCATATTCTAAAATTAGCAGGATGCTGATTCTATATGGTTGAGAAAATTCTATATTTAGATGAGTTTCTATTTTTAGAACATGGGTGAAGTCTATTTATAGATCGCTAATCTAAAAATAGAATGCATGTCGATTATTATTAGCCTTTAATGATAATCAAACAATAAATAATAACTTATTCACTTGGAGCACTTGATTTCAATTAACTGATGTGGCAAACCAGTTAGCTAAAGGAATTACGCATTCTAAGGTTGGTTGGTGACTCATGCATGATGGACTTCGTTATAACTGATTGTGGCAGAGTTGTAATAGAGTTAGAAGAGTAGTTATGGGAGTTGTTATTTAGTTTAACTTAGTTAAGTGAGTTAAACTCAGTTGTGCTAGTTGTAACTAAATATACACTAGTGAAAGATGAGTGAATTAATTATTTAATTAATTCACAAGTAGTGTCTTACTTGCAACTGAATAAATACAACAGTTAACTACTTGCATGTCAGATCTAGTGGAGACGCAGTGGAGAGATAGGTGAAAGGGTGTGTTTGACTATCAGTTGTGACTATAGTGATGCATTCAATGCATCTACACACACATTGGAGTTTCCAATGAGGATTGTGCAGTACAGTCAAGGCAAGATCGAATTCATTCAGTGATTTTCTTCAGTAGGGATTGCGCAGTGGAGGCAGGTTGTCAAGAGGCAAGAAATTGGTGCATAGATATGCAAATTTCTGCATGACAGTGTGAGACGATTGTATATTGTACTGAGAGATCTATGAGCTGAGCTTTGTATGATATTTTTTGACGATTCCATGATATACATAATATATGATAGTTGGGGTTTTTAGCTTTAAGCTTTCCCGGTAAAAACATCTTGTTATGTGCGCTTGATTTTCTTCATACGTGTTTGCAATTGGTGATTTAGTTTCCGCAAAGAATTGAGTAGAAGGATTATGTATTTAACAGTGGATTTAATTTTTAGATCAGGGGAGTCTGGTAATATACATGTTATTTTATTAAATTTCTACATTGATTGTGGGGAAAACTCCACAATTAAGCGCGCTTGAGCCAAAAGAGTTCTTGGATGGGTGACCTCCCAGGAAGTTCTGGTTACCGGGTGCAAATCTCGGAAGTGATGATTGACGCTATGTGATTCATTTCACTAGTTTCAATCCCACTTCTACACCCATGTGAGCATCACCCGATGCAATGAGTGCTAAGTGGACTATTCAAAAATCACGAGAGATTAGTCAGTTACGACATGGAAATGGTCATAGATGAATGAATTACGTAACGCATCCCAAAAATGATATCGATTACCTCTCATGGAAATAGTAAAGGATGAATGACTTACTTAACACAGTTGAATCCCAAAAATGATATCTAATATAATGCATTGTGGAAACCCCTCATACTTAAATATATCCATTTAAAAAATCACGAAAGAAGATTATTAACCATGGAGATTTACAACCACTTTACTATGGAGAATCTTAATTTGTAAATAGGCTTTTTACAATATCATGAGCCAATATCATGACTTATCAATACCACGTTTCCAAAAAATCATAACTCACTTCATATGACACTCGGCATTTTTTTTAATTAATCAATTTAATTAAAAGGGAAAAAATGACATAATTACTTTAGAGATAAATCTCAACCTTTAATTTGTATACATTGTTAAGAATATTCTAAAATATTTGTGGAAGTAAAATCACTACCATTCACCTAATAATTTTTTATAATTAAATTAAAATTCTATAAACATTATTCCCAAAATAGACATATCTATAAACATAATAATATTTTATTTTATTTTACTACCACAAAATATTCATATAAAAATGTAAAAAATGATGTTACATGTTGTTTTACTCCTATAAAATATATTTGTGTTGAGTTAGATTTTGTTTTTCATTAATTCACTCATCTCCTTTTCACTTGTGATTACTAGTTGTTCTATCACATTGGAATTATTTATATATCTTACTCTATTGAGATTATATGTATGATGGTATAAGTTATCTTACCTTGTGATTACTAGTTGTTCTATCACATTGGAATTATTTATATATCTTACTCTATTGAGATTATATGTATGATGATATAAGTTATCTTACAACATTGGTGCTTATTACAACAACTACCTCATATAATGAAGCCAGTACAAGTGGTTCACGAGAGCTCCACTAAAACAAAAGCATTCTCTGTGTAGTAGTACCCAGTCACGGGTTTACAGTGACAGGTCTTTTCCCGAGGGCTTTTCACCTGTTTGAAAAAGCATCCTCCGTGTACATAATGATGTATGTTTCCTCGTGGGCCTTGTACATAAAATGTATCCACAGTGTACTCCACACACTTCACGAGTTAGTGTCGGACGGACGAATCTCGGTGCGGATGTCACTTCGGTGTTACCCGGAAGCCATGATTCTCCTCCACGTGTCAATAATCCACCGGACCGATTGAAATGTTTGTCCCCCCTATTTTCCTATAAAAGAGGGTAAGGCTCATTCATTCGGGCATCCGGAGTTGGAGAGAATTCTGAGTTAGAGAGCCTAGAGTTATTTGTTGTTTTGAGTCTGAGTCTGAGCTCCCTGCTCTGAATCTGCGAGAAGTTTCTCGATCTGCTTGCATCACGGTGCTAAGTATCAAAGTCCTTAGGTGATCTGAGAAGCCTGCATGTATATGTGCTCGGCATAGGCAAGAACCTAAAGTGGCCAGATCAACAGATCGAGTCGAGTCTGTAAGTAAGTCTGTCTGATGTGTGTTCTAAAAAGAACTCTGAGACAGAGTCTGCATGTTGGCCAGATAGCCTCCAGTATTGCTCACTCATTTATTGAGTAGCTATAAGTCTGGTAAATGCCACTACAGTCAATCTCTGGACTGAGATCTTGTGTCCTGAATTCTGTAAGAGAACTCTGATGTAATATTTTCTGATAAATCAATAAAGAGAGAAAGTTTTCATTTTCCGCATATCTTAAGAACTGTAACTCTGAGCTTTATGAATGTCCACTGAGGTAGTATTGTTTTCTTAGAAAGTATGCTGAAAGTTCGCCAGAGGTTCGCCAAATCACAGAGGGACGCGGAGTAGGCCAGAAAAGGCGAGGGAAGCCGCAGATAGAGCCGAAAGAAGCGTGAAAGTGATAGTAGGTTCGTGTATGGGTTCACATAGGGATTTCTAAGAAGCAAGAAGAGACTCAATGAGCCAGCCAACCTGTTGAGCTGTTTGCAGAGCAAGCCTGTGACAAAGGCCCCTACTCTATAAAATTGGTATCATAGCTAGAAGTCAAGTTTGACTGTGTGAGATCTGGTTCGTGAAAAGGTCAGTTCTTAAATCATCCTCTCTTTATTTCTAAAAAGTAAAAAAATGGACTCAATTAGAAGGTCGGTCTCATTCAGAGAATTAGAGGAAAGTGAAAAAGCTGAACAAAATCCTCTCAGAGATATGTTTGCTAGTAGTAGTAGTCGTGTGATGAATGAGTCAAAATTATTGTATGAAGAAGCTGAGCCTCAAGCTCGATGGGTTCTACCAAAGATATCTGCATCTGAAGTCTATGTAGATCTGGGTGTATGGCATCTTAAAGCTACCACTAGAATAAGGATTAAAGAATCCATAAGCTCCATTGAAGAAAATTCTGACTGTTTACAGACCATCCCACTATTAAATCCCAAAAAGCTCCAAGCAGAAGCACAGAAGCTAGGAACCAAGTTCTTACATCTTGGTTGTATACATGTAGGAATCCACGCCTTGACCCATCAAGGTCTTGATACTTATGTGTTAGCCACAGTTCGAGATCTAACACACAATAAGTATACTGATTCCTTAATTGAAGGTATTGTTGCACCCCTGTCAAATGGACCAGTCTGGTTTGACTGTTATCCCAACTTCTCTGTGTCTGTTTATGATGAAACCTTAGTTGATATACTCCAGTTGCAAATCCAAACCAGTGGATTTGATATGAGGAGAAAAAGAGAAAATATTTCCATACAGACTATAGGTTGTTTCTGTCATACCAGTACTTTATTTCCTACAGTCCTCCATGCCCCAAGCAGAGATTCAAAAACAAGTGTCATAGTTATGACAGATCCTAAAAATCAGAAAGTTGAGCATCAAGCCATCAAATGGGAAGAGCTCACTTTTCCTGAGCATTGGGTCGCGTCTAACCCAAAGCCCATCTCTGCCAAAAATATAACTTCTGCAAATATTGTTGAAAACCAATCCTCTGCCATCCTGTATTTTCCAAGAAGGTCTACTATAGACAGAAGAAGGATTGAAGCAGAATGTAAAAAGTCACCACTGTATATATCACCTAAAGTTTCAGATACTAGTTGTTCTAGTCTTGTACATTCTTCTTTTCAACATGTAGCATTATTCGAATTTGCCCAACTTGTAAATTTTCAGCCACTCTGAGTTGACTGTCCTTAATGCCATCAATCTGTCAATCTTAAACATCTTGCTGAAATGGTCATCAAACATCAGAACCATAATCCTAGAATGGGTGAAGCTCCTCCTTCTACATTGGTCACCCCTTGTCCCAATCCAAAATGTTCTAATATCCCTTTTCCTCATGAAGACGAACATGTCCTCATGATGCACTTAGTACTGTCTCTACAAGATGAAGATCCTAGACTTACATAAATTTTTATGAATATGCAATCTCCAAGAGATAAACATGGCATAGGGTTCTACAGTCAAAAAGATAAATTGATTCCTGAGTGCAGATTCAAAGATCTGCCAGCAGATATAAAGAGACCATCTGTTCCAGAAATACAGAAGTTCTATACTTTGATGGATGGTTATGACAAGCATATGATCCCTGAGAAATGGATGAAACAGATGATAAATTGGGATCTCTTTACTCATCCAGAAGCTGATACTTTTGGATCTTCACATTCTTTAGAGGAGAAAAGAAATTTAGCCTCATAGTGGAAAGAATATATGAATCAAAGAAATATCTGGATTTCTTTTTATTCTTGGCTAAATAATAAAAAGTCAGATGTTGTTATGATGACTGACTCTGCATCCTCCTCTAGTCATTCATGGACAGCTGTAGATGGTAGTAAAATAGAAACTTCTACTACCTTTCCTCCTTTCAAAGGAATTGTCCTAGGAGAAGGACAAAATTCAACAAATGCATATCCCCTTGTCCAAAAAGAAAATATTGTCGGGATAGAAAGGAGAGTCCAGACAACCAGTGAACAAATAAAATGGACTAATACTGCCATTACGGGTCTGGAAAAGAACATGGCTAAAGCTGTCTCAGTTAAAGAACAGATAGACAAAGTTCAAGTGTCTATCAATGATGTAAATAGTGTCTTGAATTCTGTACAGTATAATGCTTCAGTTTCTAAAGATTTTTGTTTACAGTCCTTAAAAAAGATTGATGAAGTAGAGACCTGTATAAGACCCTAAGAAGACTAAGAATTCAAGACACTCCAGAAGACTATAGAGAAATTCCCAAGTCTTCTCCCTAAAGAGTCTGCTCCAGAATCTCCAAAGTACAAAATAACCACTGCCTCTTTGTTTGAAGAACCTGAATCTGAAAGTAAAGTCCTTCCAGTGTATGAGCCACTAGAAGCCCAGTATACCAGGTATTCCCCTCCAGATCTTAATGGCCTTGGAAATATTACTCCAAGAGAGACATTCTTTGACCAAAGTCACAAATAATGGAATATTGATAATTTGACATCAACCCAAATCAGACAAACTCTGGATTGTATGATCACAGAATACAAACTAATGTGCATCGATGGAAAAACAGAGGTAGAAGCCTGCAAGACTCTTATTCCATGTTTCACTGGAACTCTAGCCAAATGGTGGGAACTAGAGTCTTCTCCTGCTTTAATAGCAAATATGGAAGAAGAGGTTGTCAAAGATGAAAATGGAGATGTTAAATTCCATTCAAATGGCAAACCTATCAATAATATGATCGGTGCTCTCACAACATTGATCCAACATAATTTCTATGGAGATGAGCCAAACATTTCAGATCAGAATGAGATGATCTTAATGAATCTGAAATGCAGGAACATAAACCAGTATGAAGATTTCCATCAAGATTGGATCCAAAGAATCTTCCTGGTCAAAGACCCTAAGAATCTGCTATGGAAGCAGGTCTATCTTGCAGCTTTGCCTTCAAATCTTGTAGATATTTTGAAATTGTAAGAAGCCTTCCAGTTGCCACTGGAAACATATTTATGGGGTCAAATGTATAGTATAATTACTAAAATTTTGATTACTCTCTATACCAGCTCCAAGATCAATAAGTCAATTGATAAATTGAACAGATTTCCTGGTACTAAATCTTTTTGTAGCAAGTATGGCATCACCATAGATGATCCTTTGGTGAAGAAAAGAAAGACAAAGAAGAAGGCTAAAAAGACTTACAGAAGAAGTCAGCCTTACACTTATCATATGAGTACCAAGAAGATCTCTGAGCTTAAGCATTCTAAGCCCGGACGAAAGCCATACAAAAAGCCTTCAAGAAAGGAGTACTATAAATATGCCCCAAAAACTCATTATTATGAGCCACATGACATTCATCCTAAAGACGCTAAGCTGAAAAGGATGCAAGAGATTTCATGTTGGATTTGTGGAAAACCAGGGCATGCGTCAAATATGTGTCCTCAGGCCAAAGAATCCCGCAATGGATTAGGTAAGAAAACCCAGCAAAAATACAAAAGCAAAGGCCAAACATCCACAAGATCTGAACCCAAATGCAGCAAATGTGGTTCTATTTTTCATGACACAGAAGATTGCAAGAAATTACTGGTACAACAAGCTCAAGAGCAATCCTCTTCTGTTTCTAGTTCTGAATCTTCTTCCTCTGAATCTGACATTGAAGAAGTTCATGCTTATTGTCAATGTGATGATTCTGAAAATTGTAAATGTGATTATTCTTCCTCAGAATCAGGGTTTTCTTCTGATGATCAGATTGCTGAAGAATTTTCAGGCAAGTTGAAAGTCCTCATGGCCCAGACTGTTGATGATGATGCAAAGTTGTTTGCCCATATTCGATCCATGGATGATAGTGAATTAAAAACCAGATTGCTTGATGCTTTTATGTAGTCTTCCAGTTCTTCCTCCACTTCTAAAGCAAGTAAGAAGTCCCTTTTTCTTGATACTTCTTACGAAAATAATACTCGCAGTTATCTCCGTCAACAACAAGAAAGCAAAGCTTGCGCACTCACTTTGGGGGAGGTGAGTAAGGAGATACACTGCATGAAGTCAGAAATTTCTGCACTAAAATTTAAAATTGCAAATCTTGAAAAGGGAAAACAAGAAGAAGCAGCCCTTCCTGTTAGTGGCAGAAATACGAATTACACCCTGCATACTGCTCCAATCAGATCAAGAGAAGAAGAAGTCGAGATTGCAGAAGGTGTCTCTGATCCTCATTATGGTTTTAGAGAAATGCAGTTGCTTGCTGTTCAATACCAGCAACATCATGTTGAAATAAAAGTTTGGATAAAAGGAAATATGTTTGAGCTTACTGCATTAATTGATTCAGGATCAGATATTAATATTTTTTCCAAAACGACTGTTCCATCTCAATATTGGTCTACTGCGACCCGCAAAATTGTAGCGTTAGGCAAGATAACCCTTGATTATGAAGTACCTAAAGCTGCAGTTTGTTTTGATTCACATTGCATAAAATTAAAATTTGCAGTTGGTGATATACCAGTTGATTGTATTCTTGGCAATGTGTTTCTAGCAGCAGTTGAGCCTCATGGTTCAATGAGATTTCTTGAAAAAAAGGCTGGACACTTCATCACTATGCCTACATCTGATAAAAAGGGAAAGAGGATAGATTTAAAATACACTTCTAATCCTCGTATTTCAACTATGGTGCATGCCATGCAAGAGTTGCAGAAAGCAGAAAAGAGTCTGACAGAACTCAAAGAGCACAAGAATATTCTTAGCATTGAGAAACAGTTGAGTTCTCCAGCAGTTCAGAGACAAATCTCTGAACTACAAAAACAATTTGAAGATCAGTGTTGTTCCGAGGAACCAAATGCATTCTGGCATAGAAAGCAGCACTGCGTAGAGCTACCCTATAAAGAAGGATATCGGGGTAAGCCATGCAAGTCCAAAGCCATACCAATGAATAAAGAATATAGAAGGCTCTGTGAAAAAGAGATAAGTCAGCTTCTTGACAGAAAGCTGATAAGGGAGTCTAGCAGCCCTTGGAACTGCTATGGCTTCTATGTTAATAAAAGAAGTGAACAGATTAGAGGGATACCAAGATTGGTAATTAACTACAAACCTCTAAATACTATATTGGCTGATGATACCTACCCCATTCCTCATAAAGGAGATCTGCTGAGTAGGATCGCTGGAGCCAAAGTCTTTTCCAAGTTTGATCTTAAATCAGGATTAGGGCAAGTGGCCATTGTAGAGAAAGATAAATTCAAAACAACTTTCAGTGTTGTTGCAGGCCATTATGAATGGAACGTGATGCCTTTCGGCCTCAACCCTGTACCATCCAAATTCCAGAAGGTAATGGATTCTATTTTTAAGCAGCATGTTGATTGGTTGTTAGCATACATAGATGATATCCTGATTTTCTCCAAGAATCTTCATGACCACTTCAGACATTTGAATTTTTTTATGAAATTGGTCAAGAATAATGGCTTAGTCTTAAGTAAGAAGAAAATGGAATTGTGTAAGACTAAGATTAAGTTTCTTGGGCACACCATTGAAAATGGTCAAATTGCTCTTCAATCTCATGCCTTAGAATTTGCAGATAAATTTCCTGATGAAATCATTGATAAAACACAACTGCAAAGGTTCTTAGGATGTCTTAACTATGTGAGCAATTTTTATCCTGCATGTGCCATTGATAGATCTCTGCTAAATCAGATATTGAGAAAGAATCCTCAGCCTTGGACAGAAGATCATTCTGAAGCAGTCAGACAAATCAAGGCTAAGGTGAAAAATCTTCCTATTCTATATGTTGCAGAAGATACATATTTTAAAATTGTAGAATCTGATGCCAACAACATTGGTTGGGGAGGTATTCTGAAACAAAATCCAAATGAAAAGAGCAAGAAAAAAGAGGAACAAGTAGTTCAGTATGTTTCTGGTGTTTGGAGTAAAGCAGAAAGGAATTACTCCACAATAGAACAGGAGGTAAACGCTGCTTGGAACTGCATTTGTAAATTCTCTATTCATTTGACTAATAAGTTATTTCTGCTAAGAACAGATGCACAAGCCTTGGCAAAAGTTTTAACCAAAACAATTAAAAATCCAGAAGATGCCAAGTTCGCAAGATGGCAGGCTCTATTCACCAACTTTGATTTCAAAGTTGAGCACATCAAGGGTATTGAGAATTCCCTGCCTGATTTTCTTAGCAGAGAACATCTCCAGCAACAAGAACAACAACACCAAGAACAGATTGATGATGATCCCGAAGATTTGGAAGAAGATCATGTTATGGTCATCATCACAGAATGGGATCATGCCCATCAAAGAGAAACACTCAGATCTATATCTGATGATGAGTCATGGGCAGTATACAAAAAAAAGTGGAGACCCACGTGGCAACTCCGCAATACAAAGGTATTAGATGCAGACCTACAAAGCCATTCTGACATTCTACATCTTGTACCAGAAAGGAGAATACATCCGAAAGGGAGCAGATGGATACATGATATGATGTATTCTTCCAGCATGTCAGCTTCACATGAAGCTGAAAGATCTTTATCTGAAGATTTTTGTGATCTCGCTGTTATTTGTATTGGAGGCAACAATAGAAAAAAAATCTATTACAAGTCATATGCCATAAACAGAACACGGTGGCCATGACATAATTGGTTAGAACACTTCCAGATGTGGCCAGGACATAAAGTAAAAGAAAACAACGTCATTACTAAAATTTGTATTTTTAATCTTTAATTTTGTAAGTTTATTATCCAATTTTTTTCACTATTTTTTGTCTTCACGTTGGATTAATGGGAAATTCCATTTCAAAAATTTATGTTACAAGAAATTTGATGTTTAATTTCTTATTTCACATTTCATATTTTTATTAGACTTTCCACTTTTACTTATGGTTTTTATTTTACATTTTATAGTTCTCTTTTATTTTGTATTATTTTGGTTATGATAATTATTATTGGGCTTATAATTTTATTTGTTTTACTTGTTTTGGTTTTGAATTGGAAATGTAAGTTTTGTTCATCTTTTATTTTGATTTGATTATATTCATTATTTGTAATATGTCATAAATTAATGCGCAATTTACTTATATGTATTAAGTAGTTTATAAAAAAATGTTTCTTTTACTTTCGTCATTTCTTAATTTTGAGGTCAACATAATTTTTTACTTGTCAAGGGTTTTTTGACAATATAAAATTTATACAATTTTGAATTCATGACACAAAGTTATAACCACTGGAAGTTTTGTATCGACCACATCCACTATTATATTAGCATTTTCACTATCATCGTGTTAGGGTGATGTGGAATATGACATGTCCCCTAGATCCATGTGGCAAATTACTGTAGTAAAAATGCTAATATAACAGTGGATGTGGTCGATGATCTATCATGCTAACTCAACAATTTATTGGATAACCAAATCCAGACCTTTCACATTGCAAGATATTTCAAGTGTCCCAAATACATTTTGGGCTGGAATACATTTGGTCCTAGATATATTAGGATCTGGATGTCTCACAAGTGCGTTTGATCTCGAATGTATTTGGATCCATATTTTCTAATTTCATAAACCTTTTCACATCTAGATCTAGATATCTGAACCTATACCTTTTCACATTACATGACATCTAAAGGTTTTGGATATCTATATTTTTTAGAGATATCTAGGCATCTGGGTATTTGAGTGTTTCACACTACATGGCATTTGAATTTTCTCAAATACCAGATATTTGAATTTTTTGGAAGTATTCGGGCATCTAGATATCCAAAGGTTTCACATTGCATGAAATTTGAATTTTCCTGGATATCAGATATCCAAATTTTCTAGAAGCATCTGGGCATCCAGGTATCGGAGGATTTCACATTGCATGACATTTGAATTTTTACTAATACTAGATATCTGATTTTTCTAGAACTATCCAAGCATTCAAGTATCCAAGGGTTTCACTCTTCCAACGTTAGCAATTGTCCTAGATATGTGGATCTCGAATATGTTGTGTTGAGTATGTTGTCATTGATGTCAAGCAACATGTGCAACAAGAACAAAAAGTGCAAGATAAGATGCAATTGTAGCTACAGAAACCCTAATTAAAAACCCGAATTGTTGCACCCTAATTAAAAACCCTAAGTGTTGCAGAAACCCTAATTATAGGATGAAACCATAGTTCTAGGGTTTGGATCCCTTATTCAAGTTCGGGAGATATTTTGCGGTCATGTATATTTTTTTATTATAGTTGGATGATGCAGGGCGTTGAAACCCTAGCCACTGGATGAAACCCTAACCATAGGGTTTAGGCTCCTTGGACAATGAGTACACCCTGAAATCATTGAATTTTTTGAAGCAACAAATCATAGACTTTCCTTTGGAAACCTCGCCAATATATTCTTCTTGTCATGTTGATTTCATTGATATGTGGAGCACCACATGGGCCTTCACGGTCTGTGAGATACGTGCAGTCAAAGTTGGTGCACCCTAATTGAGGTCAAGAACCCCAAAGGGAGATGAGGTGGAATCATAAGGTTGGATGAATGATGTGGCATCCTATTGTCGGTTGGCTGGTGTGGGATCAAATTTTTAATGACTAGAAGGGTTGAGGGTCCCAATATATTGAAGCAACATATATGGCATAAGGATAAATTAAATAAGGTGAATATTTTAATAAAATATGGAGGTGGGTAAAATAAATATGGTCCAATATAACATAATGATGAAATAAAGGTCCATCATTGATGCAACTGATTCAATGAGGATACAATAATCTCTAATAAATATCATGGGAAAAACATTGAAGACAATTATCAAATTTTCGGGGATAAAAAATTATATTTCTCCTCTAAAGTTCCATGTTAGATTCTCAAATGATCTAATAATGTCTATATATTATGACAAGCTTGATTAAGAGCATCAATAACTAAAGTATGAGCTCGTTGTATCGATTATATCTGCGACCACATTAGTGTGAGCGTCAATTATCTCTCTCTGAGGCGTTATTTTGAAAGAAAAAAATTGATAGTTTTCAGTGGATCTATCGAAGTTTATAAGGGTTATTTGATATGGTTTTTTGGAATAAGATTTTTTTTGTAGGTCAAAAGTCTAGGACAGAATATGCGCACTGAGTTGATGAGAAATTTTTTTGTGACCCTTTGGGTTTAGTTTTTCTCTTAAAGCGAATTGGGTGGATCTTGAAAAATCGTTGTGGTTGTCTGAAGAAAAGCATCCATATAGGTTGTAACTTTAGAGCACAAGTTTCATGGGCTTGATGAGAGAATCTTATCCCATGAGTTAATTTGCCTTTCCTACGACTAAGAGATTGTTTTTTTCGGGTTTGCTTTTTTGGTTTCGTTGGGACAAGGGTTTCATTTTGTTGTAGGTAGAAGATTTTTTGTTGAAGCTCTAAGGAACTCATCGAGATATTTTATACAACGACTTGTCTTGAATCCAAAATCATTTCATTAGAATTAGAACCTCTTGAATTCCAAGTTAGGACTTCCACATACCACACGACCATAGATTTGGCTGAACCAAATCTCTCTTTCAGCCAGTCACCCCCATGCCATATTCCAAGCATGAATGTGGGATCATACGAGTTAAACCAAAACAAAACCAACCAGGGCTTCCAGAGGCTAAACCACCCTAACCCTTAACCACAATGATCTCACTTATAAGGTCCATAAATCACTAACATCAACCATATCGGTCTCTACCCAAGATTTTTAGGGCTTCAGGAACTAGTAACTCAACCCAAAACTAAATCAGGGCCCAGAGTGTTTGTTCCAACCCACAACTCCAGGGACTAGTAACTCAACCCACAAGGCACTAGAGCGTTTGTCCCAACGTATAGGCTTCAAGAACTAGTAACTCAACCTAAGTTTCTCCATGGCCCCTGTGATCCAGGTGGATATTGGTGGCCACCCACCTATTCCACTTGGCCCCCCACCATTGTCTCTTTCATTTTTTCAGTTTCGGCATAACTTACTATTTTTAACAGTTTTTCGGGTCCTGAACTTCCGGAGCCGTTTTGAGGCCCTAAACGACGTTTTTTGGGTATCAAAGCGCCAGATCAAATTCGTCCTGAAATCTATAGTCCTCGGATAGAGCTTTCTAATGATGTATCATGTCGTCAAACGGAGATAGTATGCCAAAGTTACGTCCCTGGGAAGTTGAAACACCAATTTACCCAAACGGGGCCCATAGTTTTGGCGCTTCATCTCCTAGGGTTAGGTTTTTGGGATGTTTAGGGATCTCCATTGTTTCTCAATAATAAATAGGCCCTCGCGCCTCATTGTAAAGCAGTTCAGAGGTCTGTAGCCACCACATCTCTTCTCAGAGATAGCTACCAGTACCCTAGCTAGTTTTATTTCCATTGTCTGTAAGCAAATTTGAGTTCTTTGATATTAATGAAATGAAGTGTTATTTCCGCTGCATCTCTGTATTTATGGTTATGTGTTTATTCTGTTGCGTTCCTGCATAAATCCGGATCAGTGGTATCAGAGCGGTCTGCTTTTTCTCGATCCTTCTTTGCATGTCCCCAACGAGGTCGGGGTATAAGGAGCTAGGGCTTGATATGGTGGAACCTTTGCAAGATCAGCCTCGCAAACCTCGACGGACGCCCATGGGGGACGAAAAGAAAGATGAGGGAGCAGGAGATCCTATCAAAATATTGCTCGAGGAGGCCCTCGAAAAACAAAGGAACGCGATGATGGATAGTTTTGCTCGGATCCTTCAACGGCTGCCCACCGGCGGCGCATCTGCATCCAGTAGCCACTCTGGAGTTGCGACTCCCTTTAAGGTACAAGTAAATTTTGACATTCCCATATTTGAGGGTCAAATAGATGCAGATGTGGTAGATAGATGGTTGAATCTATTAGAAGGATATTTCTCTGTTCATGACTTTTCAGACCGGGAGAAGATTATTTTTGCACTCCTCAAAGCTACCCCCCATGTTAAGGACTGGTGGGAAACCTACTGTGAGAACAAGGACCGGACAGAACCCTCTCTGTTCTCGGCCGTACCAACTTGGAATTCTTTCCGAGACGCCGTCAAGGAACAGTACTATCCCGTGGGGAGCTATGAGGACAAGTACATACAATGGTCCACGCTGCGACAACAAAGGGATCAAGATGTGCACGAGCTGACGAATCTGTTCCATACCCTGCGCACAAAGTTGGGTATCAAAGATTCAGAGAAACATTGGGTGCTAAAGTATCGCAGCTGTCTGCACAGATACATTCAGGAGGAAATGGAGTTCCTCGACATCTCCTCGCTTGGTACGGCATACCGGTATGCTGCCAAGATTGAGCAGAAATTCAAACATAAGAAGCGAGACTTTGGATCTGCGAATCAAAAGCAAGGAAAAGGTGCTTCCAAACCGCAGAACAAAGGACAGAGCATGGCGGCTAAAGACAACCCGTCAAAGCCACAAGAAAAGAACAACACAGTAAAGCCAAAGAAGGACACGGGAAAGTGGTGTGAGTTCCATAAGAGCTCCACTCACAACACAAGTGAGTGTCGGGCCAAGCAGTCGCTAGTGGCCGAGATGAGGGCTTCTGAGTCAGATGCATGCTCCGACTCCGAATCAGAACTTGAAAAGGGGAATGAAAAAGGGAAACAGATTATTGATGCGGAGCCCAACGCCATTGTTGCCACTACAAAGGTCCAAAAGGAGGAACCGGAAGATCCAGAGGAGGAGGAACGTCTCTTCCACTCCCAGATGTGGGTAAAGGGCTCCCCTGTACAGTTCATTGTCGACAATGGGAGCCAAAAGAACCTCATTTCGGCAGACGCCGTGAAGCGGTTGGGCTTGCCGACCACAGCTCACCCACATCCATACACCATCGGGTGGCTTCACCAAGGACGAGATCTCCGCGTCAGCCAGCAATGCCGCCTTTCCTATAGCATCAAGCCCTTCACGGATGAGGTATTATGTGACGTTGCTCCTATTGATGTTTCTGATGTATTATTAGGACAACCATACTTGTGGAAGCGTCTTGCTGTGTATGAGTCTCGACCTCGTGCTGTTATTATTACTTTGGGAAATAAGTTGTACAGGATACCAGAGGTACCACCTCCTACGACTATCTCTTTGGTTACTGCAAAACAATGTAGTAGGCTCATTTCCCAAACCAGGAAATTCGTTTTCCTGATGATCCGCCCCCAGGGCAAGAAGAAGACTGTGGCCACGACCTCCAGACAGGGCCCCTCTGCACGACAACAAGAAATGGATAAGGTCGTGGAGGAGTACGGGGACATCTTCACCTCACCCACAGGGGTTCCTCTTTTCTTGTCGGTCGGCACCCCGTTGCTGCGGCCCCGGGTGCGCCCCAGCTGTCCAATGACGGAATCTGTCGACGCTCGTAAATGATGAAGTCGAGCGGATTCGAGAGGCATTGCGAAGGTCACATCGATTGATTCATCGCTGCGCGGGGCCTTGGGTCGGTGTTGGTAGAGAAGGATGGGACGTGGAGACTGCGTATTGACTGTCGGGCGAGCAGATCAGCATGGGAATAGGTACCAATCCCGGGATTGATGACCTTCACAGACCAACTCCAAGGTACGAAATATTTCGGTAAGATAAGGCACAGAAATGCAGGTATCACCCAGTACCAATTGAACCCGATGTGTGAAGAGCGCGACGAAAGGCCAAGGAAGGCCTTTTTGAATGGCTGGTCATGCCTTTCGGGTTGACGAATGCTCCCACAACCTTCATGAGGATGATGGACGACATATTGCGGCCATTCACCAACTCATTTGTAGTGGTGTACTTGGATGACATTCTGATCTTCAGCCAGACTTGGGAAGAGCACCTTCACCACATCCGAAAAGTCCTCCAAACACTGCGGCAACACAAGTTGTGTACCAATTTGGAGAAGTGCACTTTTGGCATGAACCAGGTTCAATATCTGGGATACATTATTGATGAAAGGGGGGTGCATGTGGATCCAGCCAAGATCCAAGTCATTCGAAGGACAATTTGAGCTATGTGACCACATTCTTGGTCTTGCTTAAATTTCTCTGTGGGTGCGTGGTGGGATTCTCTCATATCACTTAGCCTTAAAGTTCGAAGTCACGAAGGAGGGCGAGCAAAATTATTTTGGTCGGAACCCTCAACGAAGGCATTCGAAGAATTGAAAAAATCGCCTGCAGCCACGCGGTACTCACCTTACAGACTTGCGACGGCCGTTTGAGATCGAGACGGATGCCTGCGACAATGCTATTGCGGCGATTCTTACTCACTTCGAGGGACATCCGGTGGCATATCACAGTGAGACATTGTCTGAGACAGTTCGCAAGTATCCCACCTATCACAAAGAAATGTATTCCATTGTGCAAGCATGTTGACAATGGAAGCATTGACCCCAGGGGAAGAGCAATCATCACACGGACCAGGTCACAGCAGTTCATGCAGAACACAAGGGAAGTTCTTGAGAATGATTGCCATCGAAGTGGTCATATGCAACGAAGTTTCATTTGAACATCGAGTACGAGAAGGGCACCAATAATGTTGTTGCCTCGGTGAGCCACCGATCGTGGCGCTCACCACCGTGCTCAACTCTTGTGGGAATGAGACTTTTGATTGGCCGCTTCTCTGTGAGAGTGACCCAGAATTCGGCCACACTTACAAGGCACTCTTGGGGGGTACGCAAGTTCCAAATTTTCACCTCCAAGATGCACTTTTATGTCACCTGGGACACCTTTGTGTTCCTTCAAGCGAGCGTGCCAAGATGATATGGGAAGCACACTACGGTCGAGTCGCTGGGCATTTCGGGGTCGAGAAAACAGTAGCAATACTACAGAAGTATTTCTATTGGCCGAACCTTCGAAAGGATGTCGAGAAGCACATCAGATCCTGCATTGCTTGTGCCATTGCCAAACCGACCATCAAGAAGCAAGGCCTATATACTCCACTACCTACCCCTAGTCGACCGTGGGAATCCATCTCCATGGATTACATGTCGGGCCTGCCTTCTACTAAGAATGGAAATGACTGTGTTTTCGTGGTCGTTGACATATTCTCGAAGATGGCCATCATGGCGGCCTGTAAGAAGAATATCACAGCAGAAGCCACTGCTAAACTCTTCTTTGAACGAGTGTGGGTGCACTTTGGGATCCCACGGTCTATCATATCAGATCGAGATAGCAGGTTCCTCAGCACATTTTGGTCCAGCCTCTGGTCGATGTTGGATACCAAGCTCACCAAGTCCACAGCTTTCCATCCCCAAACAGATGGCCAGACAGAGGTCGTCAACGGAATGATTGTACACATTCTGCGCATGTACAATTCAAAGCATCCACGCACATGGGACGAGAGCCTCCCTTATGTACAACATAGTTATAATCGGGCTCTCCACGGTTCAATCGGCCATAGCCCCTTTCAGGTGGGCTTGGGATTCCAGCCACTATGTCCCATTGACGTAGCCATGCCATTTGCAGCTGCTCAGGCCAATTCAGCTCATGTCCGGTCTGAAGTTGACAAAGCAAGTAGCTTCATCGAGCGCATTCAACACATCCGCCAACAGGTTCATGATATATTGGACAGAGCCAATGCGAAGTACAAACAGCGCCATGATCAGCACCGGGTGCCACACCACTTCCAGGTGGGCGACAAAGTATGGCTACATTTGCAGAAGGAGCGCCTCACTGGACCTCACCGCAAGCTTCGCCCGCTCCGATACGGGCCGTACACCATCACCAAGGCTGTAGGTAACAATGCCTTCGAGCTTAGTATTCCACCATTCCTTGGTCTGCACCCAGTCTTCAATGTAGATCGCCTTCGTCCTTACTTTCCACCTCTACTGGACACCTCGGACATTGCAGAACAACTCACACCAACAGAGTTAAACCCAGACTGCATGGAACAGGCCACCACAGATTGTATCATGGACATGCAAATCAAGAACACTCGTCAACAGCAGATCCAACTGTATCGTGTTGTCAAAGCTGGCCAACTCCTGCACCAAGGAAAGTGGTTCACCAGGGACCAAGTTCAGCAGAAATTTCCTCATCTCATGGAGGAACTTAACGCAATGGGGACCATTTCTTCCTAAGGGGGAGGAATGATCCAGGTGGATATTGGTAAGCACCACCTGTTCATGGCCCCCACCGTGCAATATGTTTCGATTTTCGATTTCGGCATAACTTACTTCGCAGTTTTCGAGTCACGAACTTTCGAACCGTTTTGAGGCCACCGCGACGTTTTTGGGTATCGAAAGCTACCAGTAATTGATCATCAAATTAGATGTGGCGTATGTTCCTCGGATAGATATTTCTAATGATGTATCATGTGCGTCAAACGGAGATAGTATGCCAAAGTTACGTCACAGAGTTGAAACACCAATTTACCCTAACAGGGCCCATAGTTTTGGCGCTTCATCTCCTAGGGTTAGGTTTTTGGGATTTTTAGGGTTCTCCATTGTTTCTCAATAATAAATAGGCCCTCGAGCCTCATTGTAACGCAGTTCAGAGGCCTGTAGCCGCCACATCTCTTCTCAGAGATAGCTACCAGTGCCCTAGCTAGTTTTATTTCCATTCTGTCTGTAAGCAAATTTCAGTTCTTTGATATTAATGAAATGAAGTGTTATTTCCGGTGCATCTCTGTATTTATGGTTATGTGTTTATTCTGTTGCGTTCCTGCATAAATTCGGATCAGTGGTATCAGAGCGGTCTGCTTTTTCTCGATCCTTCTTTGCATGTCCCCAACGAGGTCGGGGTATAAGGAGCTAGGGCTTGATCTGGTGGAACCTTTGCAAGATCAGCCTCGCAAAACTCGACGGACGCCCATGGGGGACGAAAAGAAAGATGAGGGAGCAGGAGATCCTATCAAAATATTGCTCGAGGAGGCCCTCGAAAAACAAAGGAACGCGATGATGGATAGCTTTGCTGAGATCCTTCAACGGCTGCCCACCGGCGGCGCATCTGCATCCAGTAGCCACTCTGGAGTTGCGACTCCCTTTAAGGTACAAGTAAATTTTGACATTCCCATATTTGAGGGTCAAATAGACGCAGATGCGGTAGATAGATGGTTGAATCTATTAGAAGGATATTTCTCTGTTCATGACTTTTCAGACCGGGAGAAGATTATTTTTGCACTCTCTGACTACCCCATGTTGAGAGCGGGGGCGGAAAGCCTGCGCAAGGCCGAGACAGACGAGCCTCTTGTTCTCGTGTCCTCGCTTGGAATTATTTCGAGGCAGCCGTCGAGGCGGTACTGTCACGTGAGGGCTGAGGACAAGTACATACAATGGACCACGCTGCGACAACAAAGGGATCAAGATGTGCACGAGCTGACGAATCTATTCCATACCCTGCGCACAAAGTTGGGTATCAAAGATTCAGAGAAACATTTAGTGCTAAAGTATTGCAGCTGTCTGCACAGATACATTCAGGAGGAAATGGAGTTCCTCGACATCTCCTCGCTTGGTACGGCATACCGGTATGCTGCCAAGATTGAGCAGAAATTCAAACAGAAGAAGCGAGACTTTGGATCTGCGAATCAAAAGCAAGGAAAGGGTGCTTCCAAACCGCATAACAAAGGACAGAGCCAAGGCATGGCGGCTAAAGACAACCCGTCAAAGCCACAAGAAAAGAACAACACCGTAAAGCCAAAGAAGGACACGGGAAAGTGGTGTGAGTTCCATAAGAGCTCCACTCACAACACAAGTGAGTGTCGGGCCAAGCAATCGCTAGTGGCTGAGATGAGGGCTTCTGAGTCAGATGCATGCTCCGACTCCGAATCAGAACCTGAAAAGGGGAATGAAAAAGGGAAACAGATTATTGATGCGGAGCCCAACGCCACTGTTGCCACTACAAAGGTCCAGAAGGAGGAACCGGAAGATCCAGAGGAGGAGGAACGTCTCTTCCACTCCCGGATGTGGGTAAAGGGCTCCCCTGTACAGTTCATTGTCGACAATGGGAGCCAAAAGAACCTCATTTCAGCAGACGCCGTGAAGCGGTTGGGCTTGCCGACCACAGCTCACCCACATCCATACACCATCGGGTGGCTTCACCAAGGACGAGATCTCCGCGTCAGCCAGCAGTGCCGCCTTCCCTATAGCATCAAGGCCTTCACGGATGAGGTATTATGTGACGTTGCTCCTATTGATGTTTCTGATGTATTATTAGGACAACCATACTTGTGGAAGCGTCATGCTGTGTATGAGTCTCGACCTCGTGCTGTTATTATTACTTTGGGAAATAAGTTGTACAGGATACTAGAGGTACCACCTCCTACGACTATCTCTTTAGTTACTGCAAAACAATGCAGTAAGCTCATTTCCCAAACCAGGAAATTCGTTTTCCTGATGATCCGCCCCCAGGGCAAGAAGAAGACTGTGGCCACGACCTCCAGACAGGGCCCCTCTGCACGACAACAACAAATGGATAAGGTCATGGAGGAGTACGGGGACATCTTCACCTCACCCACAGGGGTTCCTCTGCACTATCAGGTCAAGCACCCGATTGATCTGACCCAAGGTGCGCCGCTACCCAATGGACCGATTTATCGACGCTTTGTTCTGGAAAATGATGAAATCAAGAGGCAGATTCAGGAGCTGTTGCAGAAAGGTCACATCAGACCAAGTTCATCGCCCTGTGGGAGCCCGATCGTGTTGGTACAGAAGAAGAATGGGACGTGGAGACTCTGTATTGACTATCGGGCGCTGAACAAGATCACTGTCCGGAATAGGTACCCAATCCCACGGATTGATGACCTTCTGGACCAACTCCAAGGTGCAAAATATTTCAGTAAGATCGACCTGAAGTCTGGGTATCACCAGGTACCAATTGAACCCTCGGATGTGTGGAAGACTGCCTTCAAAGCTAAGGAAGGCCTTTTTGAATGGCTGGTCATGCCTTTCGGGTTGACGAATGCTCCCGCAACCTTCATGAGGATGATGGACGACATCTTGCGGCCATTCACCAACTCATTCGTAGTGGAGTACTTGGATGACATTCTGATCTTCAGCAAGACTTGGGAAGAGCACCTTCATCACATCCGACAAGTCCTCCAAACACTGCGGCAACACAAGTTGTGTGCCAATTTGAAGAAGTGCACGTTTGGCATGACCCAGGTTCAATATCTGGGATACATTATTGATGAAAAGGGGGTGCATGTGGATCCAGCCAAGATCCAAGTCATTCGGGATTGGCCAGCCCCGACTACTATAACAGAGCTTCGCAGCTTTCTGGGTCTTGCTAATTTCTACCGTAGATTCGTGTTAGGATTCTCTCATATCACTTGGCCCTTGAGTCAAGTCACCAAAGGAGGAGCGAGAGCAAAATTCTTTTGGTCGGAACCTCAACAGAAGGCATTCAAAGAATTGAAAAATCGCCTCTGTTCTGCTCCAGTGCTCACCTTACCAGACTTGCAGCAGCCATTTGAGATCGAGACAGATGCCTCTGACTATGCTATTGGGGCAGTTCTTACTCAACAGGGACATCCAGTGGCATATCACAGTGAGACATTGTCTGAGACAGTTCGCAAGTATCCCACCTATGACAAAGAAATGTATTCCATTGTACAAGCCTGTCGACAATGGAAGCATTACATTTTGGGGAAGGAAACAATCATCCACACCGACCACCGGCCCCTGCAGTTCATACAGACACAAGGGAAGTTGCAGAATGATCGCCATCAGAAGTGGTCCACATATCTGCAACAGTTTCATTTGAACATCAAGTACAAGAAGGGTGGCACCAGCCAATGTTTGCGGACTTCTCGGTGAGCCATCGATCGTGGCGCTCACCACTAGTGCTCAACTCTTGTGGGCACGAGACTTGATTGGCCGCTTCTCTATGAGAGTGACCCGGAGTTCGGCCACACTTACAAACTTGCTTACTCTTGGGGGGCACACAAGTTCCAAATTTTCACCTCCAAGATGCACTTTTGTCACTGGGACACCTTTGTGTTCCTTCAGCGAGCGATGCCGAATGTACGGAAGCACACTACAGTCGGGTCGGCGGGAATTTCGGGGTCAAAAAACAGTAGCAATACTACAGAAGTATTTCTATTGGCCGAACCTTTGAAAGGATGTCAAGAAGCACATCAGATCCTGCACTGCTTGTGCCATTTCCAAACCAACCATCAAGAAGCAAGGCCTATATACTCCACTACCTACCCCTAGTCGACCTTGGGAATCCATCTCCATGGATTACATGTCGGGCCTACCCTCTACTAAGAATGGCAATGACTGTGTTTTCGTGGTCGTTGACAAATTCTTGAAGATGGCCATTATGGCGGCCTGTAAGAAGAATATCACAGCAGAAGCTACTACTAAACTCTTCTTTGAACGAGTATGGGTACACTTTGGGATCCCACAGTCTATCATATCAGATCGAGATAGCAGGTTCCTCAGCACATTTTGGTCATTACTCTGGTCAGCCAGTGGACTAGCTCACCCGAGTCTGACTTTCATCCCAGCAAGCAGATGACGAGACGAGATGTCGTCGCAGGCGGTGTACACATTCTACGCATGTACAATTCAAAGCATCCACACACATGGGACGAGAGCCTCCCCTATGTACAACATAGTTATAATCAGGCTCTCCACAGTTCAATCGACCATAGCCCCTTTTAGGTGGGCTTGGGATTCAAGCCACTATGTCCCATTTACATAGCCATGCCATTTGCAGCTGCTCAGGCCGATTTAGCTCACGTCCAGTTTGAAGTTGACAAAGAAAGTAGCTTCATCGAGCGCATTCAACACATCCACCAACAGGTTCATGATATATTAGACGAACGATGCGAGGGTCTCTCGCAGTGCCCGTAATCGACCACCGAGTGCCTGGCTTCCGGTGTTGTCCAAAGTATGCGCATTGCAGAATTCACGCCTCCTTTGGACCCCACCGTAAGCTTCGCCCACTCCGATACGGGCCATACACCATCACCACGGTTGTAGGGAAAAATGACTTCGAGCTCAGTATTCCACCATTCCTTGGTCTGCACCCAATCTTCAATGTGGATTACCTTCGTCCTTACTTCCCACCTCTACTGGACACTTTGGACATTGCAGAACAAATAACACCAACAGAGTTAAACCCAGACTGCATAGAATAGGCCACCATAGATTGTATCATGAACATGCAAATTAAGAACACTCGCCAATAGAGGATCCAAATGTATCAGGTTGTCAAAGCGGGCCAACTCCTGCACCAAGGAAAGTGGCTCACCATGGACCAAGTTCAACAGAAATTTCCTCATCTCATGGAGGAACATAACTCAATGGGGACCATTGCTTCCTAAGGGGGGAGGAATGATCCAGGTGGATATTGGTGGCCACCCACCGAGTCCATTTGAACTCCCGTCAGCAGTTATTTCAGTTTGTAAGTTTCGGCACAACTTACTATTTTTAGCAGTTTTTCGGGTCCTGAACTTCCGGAGCCGTTTTGAGGCCCTAAACGACGTTTTTGGGGTATGAAAGCACCAGCGAATTTGCTAATCAAATTTGTTTCAATAGCTGTAGTCCTCGGATAGAGCTTTCTAATGATGTATCATATGCGTCAAACGGAGATAGTATGCCAAAGTTATGCCCCCGGGAAGTTGAACCACCAATTTACCCAAACGGGCGCCCACAGTTTTGGCGCTTCATCTCCTGCGGTTAGGGTTTTGGACGTTTCGGATTCTACATTGTTTCTAAATGATAAATAGGCCCTCAAGCCTCATTGTAACTCAGTTCAGAGGCCTGTAGCCGCCACATCTCTTCTCAGAGATAGCTACCAGCGCCCTAGCTAGTTTTATTTCCATTCTGTCTGTAAGCAAATTTCGGTTCTTTGATATTAATGAAATGAAGTGTTATTTCCGCTGCATCTCTATATTTATGGTTATATGTTTATTCTGTTGCATTCCTGCATAAATCTGGATCAGTGGTATCAGAGTGGTCTGCTTTTTCTCGATCCTTCTTTGCATGTCCCCAACGAGGTCGGGGTATAAGGAGCTGGGGCTCGATCTGGTGGAACCTTTGCAAGATCAGCCTCGCAAACCTCGACGGACGCCCATGGGGGACGAAAGGAAAGATGAGGGAGCAGGAGATCCTGTCCAAATATTGCTCGAGGAGGCCCTCGAAAGACAAAGGAACGTGATGATGGATAACTTTGCTCAGATCCTTCAACGGCTACCCACCGGCGGCGCATCTGCATCCAGCAGCCACTCTGGAGGCGCGACTCCTTTTAAGGTACAAGTAAATTTTGACATTCCATATTTGAGGGTCAAATAGATGCAGATGCTGTAGATAAATGGTTGAATCTGTTAGAAGGATATTTCTCGGTTCATGACTTTTCAGACCGGGAGAAGATTATTTTTGCACTCCTCAAAGCTACCCCCATGTTAAGGACTGGTGGGAAACCTACTGTGAGAACAAGGACCAGACAGAACCCTCTCTGTTCTCGGCCGTACCAACTTGGAATTCTTTCCGAGACGCCGTCAAGACTACAAGAAAAAGCACATTGGTGAGGGTCATGCTTGTGACGGACCTTTAAGGTCTGTCACCAATGTCACATATGGTGACGGCCTTTAAAAAACCGTCACTGTAAGTGTATATAGTGATGGTCCTTTATGGTCCGTCACCAAAGACATTTTCAATGACACTTTTGGTGAGGGTTGTTAAAGGCCCGTCACTAATTCTCTCTTTGGCGACACTTCTAGTGACGAACTTTTAATGACCCTCACCAATGCTCTTTTTGTTACTTTTGGTGACGGTCAAAAAATGTCCGTCATCATTGATCATTAAAAAACCGTCACGGTAAGTGTATATAGTGATGGTCCTTTATGGTCCGTCACCAAAGACATTTTGAATGACACTTTTGGTGAGGGTCGTTAAAGGCCCATCACTAATTCTCTCTTTGGTGACACTTCTAGTGATGAAGTTTTAATGACCCTCACCAATGCTCGTTTTGTTACTTTTGGTGACGGTCAAAAAATGGCCGTCATCATTGATCATTCGAATGAGTTTTTGATGATGCTATGTGCCTGTTAATATATTTTTTGTCAAAAGTTAACGATTTAATACCATTATTGTGGAGTATTTTTTATAATATGTCCAAAGCCATAGTGGTTAGGGTCAGTGAATTTTTTAGAAGTAATTAGTGTGTATCATTTCCCTCAAGTAATAACTAGTCAAATAGAGATTTCCTATGAGTCAACAGATGATTCATATATATTAAGTTTATTATCTAGAAAATTCCCTTTAGATAAAGTTCCACTATTGTGTGTAAGAAATATATTATTTAATACATAATCAAGCTTTGACAATTCTATTAATGAGAAAGACCTAACGATCCTCACCAATCTGGGCACGCCTTAAATTAATGCTTTGGCACACACTAACATTTCTTAGCACCCCACATGTATTGGAACATCTTTGTACCTAGAACATCTTGTGATGACACTTACGCCCAAGCACATGGTGACATGCGCTAGCACAACATCGAACTCTGCTAACATGTGTTGGCATGTTGCATATAGTCCCTAGCATGCCCTGGAACACCTTGGTTGAATGCATTGACATACATTAGCACTTGGCACACAATGCCACTTGGCATGTATTAGGACCTATTATTAGTGTGCCTAGCATGCCCCTTTTCAAAAAGATAAAGTCCTGACTTATTAACCCTCTTATTGGTTCTTCCTTTTGTTGCCTTGACACATATTGACATACCCTGGCACCCTGTGCCACATCCTTAGCACCTAGCATGTATTGGAATATCTTGGCACTATTCATTGGCACATGATATAATTAGCACACCCTGGAACTCCCAAGCACACTTTGGGAATTCTTGACATGCCTTGATATTCCCTAGCATGCCTTACCAATGCTTAGCATAACTTGTCAGTCCCTCCTTGGCATGAAAATTAACACTCATTAACACTAGTCTCTGGCGCACGTTCCTCATATTCATTAACTTTCATGAATTTTTACTTAGTGCTCCCTTAATGTTTTTTCCTAGTAATCCTTAACACTCATGAACATGCATTATCACTCTCTAGCACTCTTCAACATTCCCTTCCACTTCATAACATGCATAACACTAGTTCCTGACACATATTGGCGCTTGGCACATGTTGGTGCTTCGAAAGTCTTAGCATGTGTGGAATACGTTGAGATGCCTTGGTATGATTTGGCATGGTTTAATATTAAATTTATTTGTGATTATCAATTGTTGGAAAGTAGATGAGAAGCAACAAAGGAATACTTGGCACTTAGAATGCACTAAGACTTTGCACTTGGCACCTATTGTTGCCTAGTGTTGGTGTGCCTAGCATGCCCTCTTGGAAAAGGTAAATTGATGACTTATTAACCCTCTTATGTGTTCATTTCCTTGTAGTTTAAATTTTTTCTCCCTTTTGTTGTCTTGACATTCCCTGACATGCATTGACACACCCTTGCACATCTTGGCATGCCTTATCACTTAGCACATATTAGCATGTTTGACATGTATTCCCACTATCTGGCACATCAAGGGGGTGAAGAGAGATGTAGTCCTAAAGTAGGTCGAGTACAAGGGCAAGTAAGGGTTGCTAAAGGGAGGTCATGATCATCCTCCAAGAGCAAGATCATCATGTGAGTGTTCAGAAGAATGTTACATACCTTAAGGGTCGGTTTGCACTAGGAAGTAGGATGGCATATTGTTGGTTCTCTTCTGGTAGATCGAGCTTAAGAGAGGTTTCTCATGAGAATCTGGGCATGTGATTTCAATGGTGTCTTTGTGTGAAGGCCGCATCAAATTCTGAAATGTTGAAATTTGCAACAAGAAACAGTGAGATTGGAAACCAAAAAAGGACAAAAAAAAATGCACCCACACTGGTGAGGAATTTTGATGCACCAGGAGTGAGGAATGTGGGGCGTCTAATTTATTTTTCCCTTAAATAAATTGGACAATAAATTGTAATTTCATCTCATAACAACTTGTGTTAGTTAATTAAGTCATGGTGACCGAGTTAGCTCAAGAAATTCAAGCACTTGAGGGTCTAAGATGAGGCATCTAGAGGGATTCTAATATTTTTTGGGTCCAGTTGAAATTGATGCATTAGTGGGGTGCAAGTGTAATTAACTCAATTAAATGCGTTAAAATCAATTTAACTGGTTCTAACTAAGTTATGAGCTAGCGAGAGGTCCAGTGAATTAAATTAGATTTAATTCACAATGAGTGATCAATCATATAAGTGATAATTCGCTTTAATAGTTGTATGCATGTCAGTTTCGAGGAATACCCAGTTGAGACAGAGGTTAAAGGGAACATAACTATCAGTTGTATTCAGAGAAAATTTCCCATGTGAAATTATAAAGTCATTGGGATTCCATAATGGATTGTGCAATCAAGGAAGATTGATTTTCCTAATTAATAAGTAGTTAATTCCCTAGCTAGGATTGTATGAGCAAGGCAGGCTGAAGTAAGGATCAGAATTGGCTAAGTACTAGACCGAGTTTTCCTAGATCAACGGGAGACAATTGACAGAGTGTCGGAGAATCTCATGAGAGATTAAGCATTAATGTTTTGTTTCATGATTCCTTGACTTAATACACAATAGAGATAGAGGGCCTTTGAGAAGTTTCTTTCCCCAAATATATCATGTTGTTCTGCGATTGATAATTTATTTCTCTTACTTATGTGTGATTGTGCGATCGTGTTTTGTTTCCGCAAATTGTAGGAAGGATTCAATATCTTGTTTTAGTATATTACAAGATTAGATTGAATCTTGTTGGTTAGATTTTCTACATGGTATTAGAGCAGAATTTTTTTAGGCGGCGAGTTTGCATAGAATATTTGAATATTTTGGTGTAAAATTTTCAAAAACAAATAGGCTATTTGGATTCCTTGCGAAAATCTACCGAAATAGAAAAAAAAAATCGGTCGAATCGGAGCTCGGATGAGGGAGATATCATCGATTTAAAATAAACTCTTTTTTAGAAACTTTTTGTAACGTCGGGACAATTACACTGTGCGCGAGTCAAGAACCTATATGTAATTGAGGTACCAGATGCATGCAAAGCTTTGAGGAGAAAGGCAGAAGTTAGAGACTTGGTGGTTTAAAGGGAGCATAAATACCTCTTAACATGAATCTTCATGAGAAGCGGTCTTAGAAGGTTGTGGAGTAGTTGCCACAATTGGAGAAGCAGAGAGGAGATTGAGTGGAAGCATCCACTCAAGCAGAGACCTCCATGAGGGGGAAATTTCGAGCCAGATGGGAAGAGGGAGCAGCCATACCTGGAGGTGTAAGCTGGTGGGGTGATGTGTAGACATAATCCCAAGATAAGAAATTTGGTCAAGGTCCATTGAGATGGCGTGTGATCTCATGGATCGAACCTGGCTACGAGGAGCCACAGTACAATAATAGTAGGAAGGATCAGTTAAATTGATGTAGTCAGATGTCAGCAAGACAGAAATCAGAGTCAAATGTCAAATACTGGATCACAAATTAGAGTTAGCAATAGTTCAAAGGGCACGGATGCAGATGTCAGCAGCAGCGCAGAGAATCCAGTACTAGACAGATTTAGTAGCTAGCAGCAGTCAGAAGATTCTGATGACAGATGCATTATATTGAGTAATTTGTTCGGAGGCTATTCAGTTTTAGGACTTGCAGGTGCAAACAACACTAGAGAAGTGTAGCATGCAGAACATTCCAAAAGTACCGAATGGAGATAGATTGAATTCCTTTCTTGTTGAGAGGGAGTATTGAAATTTGCAACAAGAAATAATGAAATTGGAAACTAGAAAGGACAAAAAAAAATGCACCCACACTAGTGAGGAATTTTGATGTACCAGGAGTGAGGAATGTGAGGCGTCTAATTTATTTTTCCCTTAAATCAATTGGACAATAAATTGTAATTTTGTCTCATAACAACTTGTGTTAGTTAACTAAGTCATGATGATTGAGTTAGCTCAAGAAATTCGATTTAAGGTGATTGAGGTGGATATTGGTAGCCACCCGCCTATTCCACTTGGGCCCTCGCCATTGTCTCTTTCAATTTTTCAATTTCCTTAATTATAGCACAGTTTACTATTTTTGTTAGTTTTTCAGGTCCTGAACTTCCGGAGCCATTTTGAGGCCCCAAACGACATTTTTTGGGCAAGAAAGGTTTAGCGATTTCATAGAAATCGCATTAGCAGTTGTAGTCCTCGAAGAGATCTTTCTAACAAGGTATCATGTGCATCAAACGAAGATGATATGACCAAGTTACGACCCCGGAAAGTTGGCTGCCCAACTAACCCCAACGGAGCCCATAAACTCTTGGTGTTACATCTCCTCGGGTTAGGGTTTTGATTGTTTAGGATTTTATCTTATTTTTAAATAATAATAAAAAGACCTTCATCCTTATTGTAACACAGTTCAGAGGAACATAACTATCAGTTGTATTTATAGAAAATTTCCCATGTGCAATTATAAAGTCATCGGGATGCCATGATGGATTGTGCAATCAAGGAAGGTTGATTTTCCTAATTAATATGGAGATAATTCCATAGGAATTGTGTGAGCAAGGCAGGCTAAGAATTGGCTAAGTATTAGACCGATTTTTCCTAAATCAGCAGGAGACAATTGGCAGAGTGTTTGAGAATCTCAAGAGAGATTAAGCATTGTATTGTTTCATGATTCCTTGACTTAATACAAAATAGAGATAGAGGGTTTTGAGCAGTTGCTTCCCCAGATACATCTTGTGTTGTGCGATTGATAACTTGTTTCTCTTACTTATATGTGATTGTGTGATCATGTGTTGTTTCCACAAATTGTAGGAAGGATTCAATATCTTGTTTTAGTACATTACAAGATTAGATTGAATCCCGTTGGTTAGATTTTCTACATGAAATAGAAGAGAGGGTTGATACCATCTTGCCTTGTGGTGGTTAGTAGGCCGCAAGGTTTGTGATAAAGACCAACATAAATGGAGGAGGGCTTGCACTGTAATTTAGAGCCATAACAGAAGTCGACACAGGTGTAATATTGACTGATTTAACCCTAGTTTGAGGGTCGACATTGAGATCTGAAGTTCATGTAAATATTTAGCAAAAGAAATGCCCAGAATCTATGGATCCATATGAGCTAGGTCAAGTCTCTTATGGAGGCAAGAGTCGTGTTTTTTCTATGTGTGGATAGGGTTTGTTCTACAACAATTAGAAGTACATAAGTATAATGCCCAGTTAGGACATTTTCCTAGCATGTTTAGTTCATAAGGTATGCCCTTAAGACTGTGACAAATTCGCGTAGAAGAAGACAGGCTGTGACCCTTAGAGCGAGGTTTATTTCTGCAATAAAGACCACAGATCTGGAAGATGGTTTGTAGATTTAGTATGTGTGGAGACAATAGATCCAAAGGAGGGTGGAACCTGAGCAGAAGATTGAGCATGCAGAAGAAATGTGCCATATGGGGAATGGATTGACATGCAAAGGAGTTGATTTTGGTGGACTTTCCATAAAGTTTTAGAGAAATATCTGAAGAAACCTATAAAAAATTAGTAAATGGACTGTTAGTGGCTGATTTGTGACCCTAGTTCAGTCATCTACAGATTGTTAGAAGTATGATAAGAGGAGTAATTAATATCTGTTCGTAGATTGGACAACAAAGATCAAATTGTCGATACACAAGAACAATGATCTTGAGAGGACTCAAACCCTTGTTAGGTGGCAGATTTGAAGAGCCCTAGATGAAGACAATATTGTGGGGCCCTAGATCAGTAAAAATAATTGATTGTGGTTGGGCAGATTGATGGTAGTCCAAGTACAGTTGGAGGGTTGTTAGATTACTATCAAAGAAGAGCCCTGACTCTTGTTCTGGTGAAGGACAACAAAATTGGTAGAAGCGTAGGTGTATAGGGCCTAAGGATGTGCAGACTTTCAAGGACTAAAGTAATAGTCAAGTGGGCGAACCAACTAGCCCTAGTTCACTATATTGTAGAGGATTTATTCAGAGAGAAGAAGGGCAGCCTCCATAGCCCTGGACTTCTCATCTTGGAGCTGTAATATGGCAAAAGTGGGCATATGAAAGAGTTGTTCACAAATGGAATTGTGAACAACTTGTTACCACTCAAACTAGTAGTGGACCTAAAAGGTGTTCCTAAGAGGGCAATTGCTAGGACAAGGGAAACGATGGAGGCTTAGCCCATTGTCACCACAACTAAGGCTTCGTGCTCTTCACGGAATTTCACTGATGGGTGGAGTCTCGGTAGTTTAGGAAGTCACTTGTAGAGTATTGGTCAATGAATAGGTGGGAAGTGACCCTCGAAACCCTTTCTCTAAGATAAAATAAAGAGTGGGACTTGCTTTCCTTCTAAGCAAGTGAATTTATCTTCTAGGGAGAGAAGAGGGGGATTGAAGGGTTAAGGGAGAAGAAAAAGACTTATAAAGGAAGTTCTCAATCCCTAAAATCCTTTGGGAACTTGGATTCCCAAATGGTCCTTGATGAAAGGCCTTTGACACCAAATGGGACCACACGGGGCCAAGTGGACCCAGCCCAGGTTCGGGGATGGAATTTAGCAACCAATGATGTTCCTATACTGGAAAGGTTAGGGGAAAGGATAAGACAAGAGTTTTTACTTCAATAGGTCAAATTGATCCTACTAGGTTCTATCCTTGGGACCACCTAGGCAAAACTTGATCCTAGAGCTAGGGCTTGAGGTATCTGAATATTCCACCGTCGGAATTGGCCCAAGTTTTGAGGAGAGTGAGGGTACCCAACAACGCAGCTGCCTCTAGGAGATAGAAGTTTTCCTCTAGCTAGATTCCTAGGAAATTGTTGCCCTAGGTGACCTAATGGGGCTAGATCTAGGGAATGTGAAAATTTTCTTTAACTCTAAATCTCCAAATTCATCAAATTATATCCTGTATTCAAACCTGATCCTCTATGTTAGCCATTCTGAAGATAAGGCTGAGAACTTACTATAGAACCATCACCTACATGTAGTGATCTTATTCTGTGAGCAGACAACCTACTTTCGAGAAGACACTTAAAGGTAGACACTCTCTGATAAGACACAGAAAGGTAAACACTCTCTGTGAAGACACGGAAAGGTAAACACTCTCTGAGAAGACACGGAAAGGTAAACACTCTCTGAGAAGACATGGAAAGGTAAACACTCTCTGAAAGGTAAAATGGAGGAGACAACAGTCTGATATTGTACCAACAGAGGTACTAAAATCTGAAAAATGAATTGAAGTTGAAGGCATGGAACATAACGTTGTTACCATCCTAAAATATCAAGTTGTAAAATTTTAAACTTCCATATTGAGGGGGGTGAAATTTATTTATAAGTGAATTGTCCATCAGGTACTATTTGTAATTACTCTTGCCAATGATGCTCATTAAGATCTAGGGATGTCGTCCATGTATGGTCTTGAGACAGCTAAGTTCTTTGTTTGAATTTCTGAATAAATGTCATTTATCAAGAGAACCATCAGACTCTTCCAATTGTGCTTCACAAATTTATCTTTTAAGGTTTGAAACTTTGAGTTCGATATAACATTCATATTGAATTTACCTTTATTCATGTTGCTTCTCATGAACAAAACATTTTCTTGTATTTATTTCTTTTGTGTCTACCTATACAAAGGAGGTGTTTGATAATGCTTGCACTAATTTTCTACATTGGGTTTACCATCTGATCTGTTGAGATTTCTTATATCTTTTACATGTAGCTGAACATTTTGTGGTTTTACTAGTTTATTGAGAGGCATCAAAGAAGTTTTGGCATTAGAGATAAACTCCACTGAAGGACTCGAGATATATCTTAGAAAAATAAATTTGTTCTAAATTACTAGGAGGCTGTTGGAAAGGCTTTTGCAGCTTCACGTACATTCAAGTTCCATATATCAATTAGGGGCCTTGGTCTGATCTACACTTTAACAGAGGCAAACTTCATTTCACTATATCTATATCGCAAGGAGAGGCAAACCTTGTTCGATAATTTTTACAGCTGCCACCAAAGCCTTCCACACCATCGACGAATTCTTGAATGATTTTTGAGGCAGTCTGAGCCAGACCAGAGTTGGCATAGGGTCTATGTATTTCCTCCTTCTTACCGAAGTCCAGAGGTTCTCCGTAGTGATTAGTCTCCAAGCTAGTTTCGCCGCTATAGACCTTGAGAATGGAAAGAGGTCCTTTATTCCCCAACCATCCTAACATTTTGGTCTGAATAATTTTTCCCACGCAACCCAAGGGGTTAAGTGTTCCGACTTGGAGCCTGCCCATAGGAATCTGCTACATATTTTGTTGATCTTCATCAGAATAATTTTTGGCATCCAAATGAGGCTAGCCCAGTAAACCAGAATTGCCATCACCACAGATTTGATTAGAACCAACCTCCCTGCTCTGGACAGCCATTTGAAACTCCAGTGATTCATCCTGTTCTCAATTTTAGCTAAGATCCATTTCCAATCCTGAATCCGATAATTATTCGGCTTAAGAAAGAAGCCCAGATACTTAAAGGAGTCCTATATAGTTTTAAATTCAAAGTGAAGGTAGTCTTTTATTCTGTCCACTTCCACCCTTGAGAGCCCTACAGTGGTCAAGGAATATTTTTGGCCATTTATACTTAGTCCAGTCGCTTTTAGAAAAATGTCTAAGATCTTCTTTAAACACCGACAGTCTTCTATACTCCCTCTACTAAACAGCAAGATGTCATCTACGAAGAGGAGATGGGTTACCTAGAGATTGACCGCTACTTCAATACCTTTGAGCTCCCCTCTGAAGCCAAGATGCGTCAACTGCAAGAGTCTTAAAAACATCCAATTGATCCTATCATAGGCGCCCTTAGAGAGGTCAATTTTTACTATAGCTCCTTTTTTCCCACTCTTTTTGAGGCTGTGGAGGGTTTCTTGAGCTACCCCCACTGCTTCATGGATTTTCCTTCCATCCAAAAAATCGAATTGCTCTGCAGAAAGGGTTTAAAGAATTTAAAGAAGAGCAAGGTTAAGGAGATAAGAGCGGGAGTGCAGTCCCGGTTACTTAAAACCTTTTTTCCAAAATTTCCTACTATGTTTCTGGCATACTTTTTCCCTGTCCTATTGACCACAAATTTTGTATTCATTATTGCTTTCATCACAACACCTACGATAGATATTGATGGTGTTCATAAACCTATTTCTAGTTGTGATAAGTGGATTAGGGGCTCCCTTATCACAACCCATAACCCCTAATACGTTTACTCCCTTAACCAAGGGGGCCCAAGGGTGTACTTGTAGGGGCATTGAGACCAAATTTGGGGGGTCATAACATTAGAAAAAGTGGAATGACCTAACAAAAAAGTTTTTTTTTTTTTGGGGGGGGGGGGTATCTTATGGTGTCTTGAACAGGCCAAGGGGACACAAGGGTAACATGTATGTGTAGAAGTCAGAGGTGCAAGCTGCATGGTTTACTGAGATCTATAATCCTAGCATTAGAGAATGAGAAGGGGGCTTAGGACCTAATTTCATAGGGCCTAGGGGACCTAGAGGGAAGGCAGCGAGAGCAATTGATAGGGGAACCCCAAATAGTGGTGATAAGGGGATTACGAGTCCAATTATCACAAAACATAAGCCCTTAACCCATAACCACTAAATTCCCTTTTCCCTTAACCCCCAATCCATATTTCTTTAACCCCTACACTCATAAATCATAACCCATAAACCCCTTCATTCATTAAATCTTATGACATTAACCCCTAACCTATATTAATCCATGAACCTCCTAGGCCATAAATCCTTATCCTCTTAACCTGTGACCCTTAACCCCTAAACACCTTAACTACAAACCCCTTAACCACTAATAGCTAAATCTCCTAAATATTGAGTCCTTAACCGCTAAATCCTCTGACCCTAAATCCCTTTGGCCCTTGACGCTTGACCCTTGAAACCCTTAACCACTAAGTATCCAAAGCTGAAAACAACACCCCAAACCAGCAAATTGACCTCCTAGGAGAATCCTTCGTCTCTAATTGAGCATATTAGAAACATTACTTGATTCTTAGAGAACTAGGTACTAGTTACGAGGATATGTGTTTGTGGGTGATGCCATTATTATCATGTATACCAAATGTAGACAATTGGATAATTTGCAAAGCCTCGATTTGAATTACTCACAATATCTACACTTCATCACGTTGAGATGGAGCTTGTAGTGTTCTCTCACATAAGGAGTTGTAAATGAAAAGGAGAAAGCTCCCATTACAGGGAGGGTTTAAAGAGTTTAAAGAAGAGCAGAGTTAAGGATATAAGAGCAGGAGCGCAGTCCCAGTTACTTAAAACCTTTTTTCCAAAATTTCCTACTATGTTTCTGGCATACTTTTTCCCTGTCCTATTGACCACAAATTTTGTATTCATTATTGCTTTCATCACAACACCTACAATAGATATTGATGGTGTTCATAAGCCTATTTATAGTTGTGATAAGTGGATTAGGGGCTCCCTTATCACAACCCATAACCCCTAATACGTTTACGCCCTTAGCCAAGGGGGCCCAAGGGTGTACTTGTAGGGGCATTGAGACCAAATTTGGGGGGTCATAACATTAGGAAAAGTGGAATGACATAACAAAAAAGTTTATGGGGGGGGGGGGGGGGTATCTTATGGTGTCTTGAACAGGCCAAGGGGACACAAGGGTAGCATGTATGTGTAGAAGTCAGAGGTGCAAGCATGGTTTACTAATATCTATAATCCTAGCATTAGAGAATGAGAAGGGGGCTTAGGACCTAATTTCATAGGGCCTAGGGGACCTAGAGGGAAGGCAACGAGAGAAATTGATAAGGGAACCCAAAATAATGGTGATAAGGGGATTAGGAGTCCAATTATCACAAAACATAAGCCCTTAACCCATAACCACTAAATTCCCTACCCCCTTAACCCCCAATCCATATTCCCTTAACCCCTGCACTCATAAAGCATAACCCATATATCCCTTCATTCATTAAATCTTATGACATTAACCCCTAACCTATATTAATCCATGAACCTCCTAAGCCATAAATCCTTATCCTCTTAACCTGTGACCATTAACCTGGGGGGCATGGTAGCAGAGGGCAAAGTCAGAATTTCAAACACCAGCCTAGATCAAGTAGCACGCACGAGCTCCCGTGTAAAAACTATATTCCCTAATATAGTTTTTATTAATGCTCTAATTAAACTAACATTATTACTTTATGAGTCTTCAACATCATTAAATATTAAATATAGCTTCTATTTGAATTGAACTTCTGTTCTTGAAATAAAAATAAAACTTAATGAAAACCAAAAATACTAGATGACCTCCTTTTACTCAAATAAAAATAAAACTTAATAAAAACCAAAGCCAACATAGAAATTGCTTTATAATTTTTTACTACCTATTAAAATCTAATTTGGCCGCTAGTCTAAACTCTAGTAAATGGACCTCTTAAAATGTATTCCTAGATGTGAAATGACCTCCTTTGCTCAAATAAAAATACTAGATGACCTCCTTTTGCTGAAATAAAATTAGAACTTTATGAAAATCAAAACGACTATTGCAATTGCTTTATAAGATTTTGGTACCTCTTAAAATTTAATTTTGGGCAGCTTCTTAAACTTTAATTTCGAGCGGCTTCTTAAAATTTAATTTCAGCAGCTTCTGAAACTTTAATTTCGGGCGGCTATTTTCCCTTGGCCAAGTTCGGGACAGAGTTTGGTGATCTTTAACAATCTTTATGATTTCGGCGCAGATGCCATACCCTTCTATTCTTCGCTGCACTCTGGATTCGACTATATTCTTAACGCGATTTTATTATATCAGATCTGGTTTAACTCTTTTTCCAGCTTTAATTGAGATATTATTCTCCTGATTTGGGGGTTTCTCTGCAATTCGGAGTAGAAAACATGTGGCTCGTTGCTAGCATATGGAGATAAAATTGCAACCTTCGACAACTCAAAGAGGGAGAGTGTGTATTGATAAGTTCTAAAGGTATTTTCCTGATATCTATGATTTTTATTGTTAAAATTTCAATAGATTTAAACTTGTATACAGAATTATGTAGAAGGCAGCGGTAGGGTTGACAAGATTTTATAAAATCAATCATATTTTTTTTTGTGGTTAGCAAGATCAGGCACTCCTTAGAGCTGCTCTCATACGCTGATTTTCCCTTACTTTTGTTGTAGGAATTAGTCCTTACGGCCCCTCCAACAAGCCTCATACAGACATGCGT